>JAOXNR010000001.1:13905166-14001320 GCA_028571225.1 Parsonsia alboflavescens | reverse complement strand
TGTTCAAGGATTTGAACGTTTTCTCGTTTGGACTAGTACGCTAACTAGTCTCTCGTATATATTCCGCTGCGTCACAATGTACTCTCTTCTCCAAGAACTATCAATATCAAGAACAATAAGGCTCACATCTAATTTTCGAACTAATATCTAAGTTTTAACAATAATCTAGCTCCAAATTTCCTACAAATATATAAATTAATTCAGTTATTGCAAATAAATCAAATTATACTTATATCTCATTACCTTCAAATCAAATAATTGGGCACCCATTAAATGCCAAAAATAGGAAAAATAATTAGGTAAAAATTGCAAGACAATTTATACCTGGTCTAAGAAAGTATATGTGGATGCAATATGAGAGGGTACGTGCAGCAAAATCCACTGCTCCAGCACTGACAAGAGAACTCAATTCAGTCAAGATTGATCAATAGTACGGTAAAATTGTTCATCACACCCTATCTAAGAAGTGTGTTCAGGAAACAAAGAAAATTCAAAAGTGAAAACCCTATTACATGATGTGAACAAAAAAGTGTCAACTTACACATTCATCAGAAATAATATGACTGAAATCATAGGCCCAGATCAGAAAGATTCACAATTAGTAATTAGACAAATAAGTAATGACTTACGACAGAAAGCAATGGTCCTTGCTTCAACCTGTTATAAAATGAAAATGCAATTGGTTTTGGATTGTCGCCGGGACCTCGGATGAACCCACTGGATCAAATTTGGTGGCAAATAGGGATCAGAATTAGTATTTACTGGAATTGATATTTGTAGGGAAACGACCAAGGTCAGAAATCACCAAAAAAGAAGCAGCAGCTACAAGTATCCAGTTAAGCTGATTGATGACTATAAGAACGAAACAACAGCAACTAAAAGAAGTTAAGGATTCAAGACATGCTCACATTAGTGAAGTCGAAATCAAGGGAGTTCTCTTGACATTATATATAGCAATAAGACCTTTGTACAGCTCATCCCCATCTTTGTACGATATGGCTAGTCGCTCTCCCGAAGAATCCCAAGCTATCTTTTCAATGCCTCTACTGCATTAATAATTGAAAGCTTTGCTCAGAACTTAATCATCAAATCAACCTATACACAACAAAAACCCCAAATTCTCATAGATTGTAAAAGACTTCTTGCAGTCCAACAAGTATTAAGTGCTACAACTCAACAAGTAGATCCAATTCACAAGTTTTAAATGCATCCTCAGGTAACTATTACATGTTAGTTGTTAAAATGACTTGTGACAGTTCAATGAGGAAGCATCCAAATGAGCTTAAGAGTAACAATCTACCATCCAATTCATTGCAAACTGCTTAACTGTGATAACTTCACGTTCAGAGAACATGATCAAATGTGCAATTTCTTGTTATGTATTGATAACTTTCCCCCTTGCAAAATAAGCCCATCCAGCTAACATGGTGATAGAGATGCATGTAACTCCACGAAAGAGAGGCACATATCCAGCTTAACTTTTCATGAGACCAGTAGGTGGTTGCAATCATAAAATGTAGGATAGAATTCATTCCAGTAGAAACATGATGGAAATTCTGATGCAACTAACAAAACATAGTAGACAGATCCAATGGCAAAGGAGTTGCAAAATAAGGGCATCGTGGGATGAACCTGCCAGTCAATGATTGAATCTCTGGCAACTCAACGGGCACAAGGTGTGCATCTGTAGAATAATATACCAATTGAAAAATCAATTTATTTAAAGCAAACCTATGACTACAGATTACTTCTGCATTCCACACACACCCCCAAAAGAAAATCCCGGATCATTCTTTTTCCTATTTGCTTTCCCTGTTTTGATAATGCAATTATCATCATCTTCGTTGTTGTTTTGTCATTGTTATGGTGTTGCTATTGTTTTTTTTTTACTCTTTCTCAGAAAGGTATACCATCAACAATTAGGAGCCACACCTATTAATCAATGAATGGAAAGAACAAAAGCCATGGAAAACTTACCAAGCGAGGGAGGTTTTGACGCAAAATGAAGAGAACCTAAAGTTGAACACTCGGAGAAAGCAATGAGTACCATACGACCATCAGCATCCCAAGTTGCACTCTAGAGTTGAAAAGTGTAGTCAGCCAAATATAATAGGATAAGGATCCATTGCTACATATTAATATGTACAGCCTCTAGCCAGGAAGAAAACACAAATAAGCAGTGGAGACAAATGAATGCATCAGGCAGAACTAGTGCATATTACAGAAATTGATAGATCCTCCTATTCTAGTAACAGAAATTGAAAAAATGACAGTACAAGTTTCAGTTCTTCAGGGACATAGAAAAGAGCTCATATTTTCTACCCAACCTTATGTAACAGGCTGATATCAAAAGCACATCAAGCATTTCTTATCCAGTGAACCAGAACAGGAACCATTAAAAGTAAAACCATATTTAAGCAATTCAAATAAACAAAGGCATTTGCCTTAAAGGCAACATCTGATGCATGCTTCTAAGTTCAGCTGTGCCGCAGGATTAGGTTCACAAGGACAAAAGAAAGTGCACTTCCAGTTCCAGAACAAACCGTAATAGAAAATTTAGCTAAATACAATAGTAAATCATTATTCATATATTTTCTTTGGCATCATTCTGATGGAAGGTTTGACGATACACAAACTAGAAGAAGCAAGTAAAGAACATTATAACCTTCCCCATACACCTCAGGCCTATTCAAAGTGGAAAAATGAAAAGACATAGCAACTAGTTTGAGGTTAGCTCAGCATAGAAGGCAAATATCTTCTCCACTAACCGTGACACGCCCACTTGTTGAGGACCAAGGTTCTGAAGTCCATGTATTTGTCTCCCACAAGTAAAATGTTCCATCACTGTCAAAATATGATGCAACAATTTATCAGGTAAAAATCACGGTTTATAATGGCTTCTTTTTCAAAATTATTACTACCTCCATCCCACAATATAAATCGTTAGCCATTATTTTGCATAGATTAAGAAATCTCAAATATAGCTATGTTATTTAAAATATGTCCCTTCTTTCTTGTTAATAACTATAACTACAATTTTCTATCTTTGCGACAACTGAAAGATAATATTAATGGAGGATAAAAATGGAAAAAACATCATAATTATGCATTGATAATAGTAAAATGAGTTACATTGTGGGACAAACAAAACATACTTAAACTACTTATATTTTGGGACAGAAGGAGTACAATCAATTGGAACGATATGTTTTGTAGAGGTCATATAACATTAAAAAACAAAGCAGAGACATGTTAGAAACAGTACAATTTTGAGGCAAAGAAATAATCTCCAGAAGGAGACCACTTCAGCAATGATATGCCTCCCAAGCCCCGCCGAACAGGTGTGCCAATTCCTGTTAGACACAACATAAAAATCTGCTAGTTAACAGAATGACATACATGGATATAAAACAGAAAACAATTAAAAAAATAAAAGAAATATAAAACTAATAATCAATAAAACCCCCCCCCCCCCCCCCAAACACACAATAAATAAATAAAATAAAATAATTGAAAAAAACCCGATGCCACCAACCATCATGCCATGAGAACAGATTCAAAAAAAGAGGCAGAAGCATGAGACCAAAAACAGAGAAGAAAATACTCAAAAAGAGGGGGGAAAGCATGACATCAAATTCAAGAAGAACATATTGAAAAAGAGGGAAAGATGTGTGAAGATAGATTCAAGATGAGAAGATAAAGGATCTGCATGCTTGAAGTTGTTGGTGATGGAAGAAGGATCCTAGCGGTGGGTGGGGACGAGTTTCAATGGCTTGATTCTTCAGCTTTGCAGAGACCTGATGACAATGTGGGAAGGCATTCGATGTAGCAACTCAGAAGTCACATTTTGAGAGGAGGAGAAGAAGAAGAATTGATAGCTTGACTCTTTTTCAACTTTGCCAAGTTTTATGAGTTAGAAAGAACCCCAATTTATTGTCTATTTTGACAGCAGAATTTTCTCAAACCTTTCAAGGGAAGAGAAAATGGCTTCCCCGATAAGTCTTTAATCAATTTTTAATTTCTCAGGATAGAAAAATAGGCTTTGCAGATGCAGCCAATGCAACTCATAAACAAGGTCTGAAAAGCTCTGACCAACTTGTTCAAAAGAAGAAACATGCACATATGCAATCATCTACTATGATATTTCCTTAAGATTGGACTGTAAATTACAAATTGTTCACTTTTGTGGATTTCAACAACAGACATATAAATGCTAAGAAAATTTAAACATGAACAATATACCTTGAGCAACATCCCAGATGGTGAATGATGAACTTTCAAATGAAGCAGATGCCAAATATGTAAAGATAAGTTAAGGAAAATTATAATTTTAGCAAGATGCAGTTATTAGGAATGATCAACTTAATTAGCATAAAAAACTACACGATCAATTTCTCCAACAAAATATAATCTTTAAAAGAAACAACAGAACAAACTTTCAATGCATAAAAGAGCATTTGAAATAGTTACTGGTCTTCTCCCCTTGGTAATCTCTTTCCAGACATGAATAATCATTGATATGGCACAATTGATCCACAACAAAACTATGGAAGAGCCTTCAGGTGGAAAAAAAAGAAGGGAGATAATTTCTATCATGTCAAAGATATTTAATTTTGGGAATCTTCTAAAATTTCCTTCACAAAAGAAAGTGGAATATTTGGAGAAATGAAAATTCAAAAAGCCATTTTGACTTAAAGAAAAGGGGAAAAAAAATTGCATTTTTAAACAAGGTCAGCAAAAGTTGACTGTTATCTGAAATAGATGCAGACATCCAGAGTTTGTCATGGAAGCCCTTTCAGTTGATGAAGAGTGTGTTCCATTAGCTCAAAAGTTAAGTGCTTTCAGGATGATTAATGTCTTTGCATATATGAAGCTTAGCCGGTGAATCAGTAAACTCTAAGCTGTAGTTCTCTCTTGAAGAAGATCTATAGGGAGCAGCATTCACATACAGTTACGTAAAAGACAAGCAGGTCATCAGTGAAATATTTCACTATGAAGATAAAAAAAAAAGGGAGAAAAGAAAATCACTAAATCCAGTATATATAAAATGGATGCGAGGGAGAAGCATAAAAATTAATGGTTGGTCCGTGAATCTAAAGAGTACTTCAATTTTTGCACCAATGATAATAAATGTTTGCAAGGATATCTTCCATCTGGACTCCATGATATGGCACTCAATTGTTCATCATCCTGACTTCGAAGGAAATCCACTTGAGTCCATATGGTTCCAGAGGCTCTTGAAAGGGTGCCGGGAGTAGCTCCACATCTAATAGACACGGAATCACCAGGATAAGAAGCACTCCAAATGCAAATCCCGCCCCTGCTCATCCAAAGTATCAAAAGCTTGATTCAATTACAAGACACAGAAAGGATTTTGCGCTCTATCATGTGGATCACAAGATCATAATACTCACTTGCATGCTACTGAAAGCATCTTGCCACCATTTGGCCTCCACTCAAGACTTTTAACATATTTTTGGTGGTCATTGCTCAGCACACAGGGATCCTTACCCTCTGATAGAAAATATAGAATCTATATCAACTCCCACTTGGGACATACATCCACAATGATAAGAGGAAAAGTAAAGCCAACGCTAACCTGAATCCTTGTAATCACGAGTTGTCACTTGATGTGCCCCAGAAACAAAAGCTAAAATGTGTTCATATGGGTGCCAACTTACAGCATGAATATCAACATTTTCTAATGATTGTACCTGCAAGATATATATCAAAGAGACACCTAGAAAAAGTCAATTCCAAACTCCACGTCTATTCCTGATACTGAGAGATGCAAGAAAAATGCCCAAGTGAGAGGAAGATATTGCAAGCATATCGAGGTAGACACAATAGTACTGGAAAATGATACTTCTTAGTCAACATCATAAAAGAAAAAGAATAACTACATTCATGCCAAAAAGTACAACCCACCAAGTATGCTGTTTTAACTCCAAATATGTGTTTTCATGAAAAGAAAGGTGAATATTGTGATGCATTTCTCAAAAATCTAAAGAATCAGGTGCATCTGTTTGTCCATTGAGCCTTCAACTATTTTCCCTTTTTCCAGTTAAGTTAACTTCGCTTAAGCTACGCCTTCCCCCCTCCAGCAGACGCGCAGAGAGAGAGGATGGCTATTAAAACAAGGCGCAAAAAAAAGGGGGATATTTTACATCACTAGGTTGCAAAAGGTGTTTAAGATAACCGCCAAAAGCTGTCTGCAATGCAGCTGACAGTAATCTGCCATTGCTTCGCCCCGGGGCCTGCTCGTCAGTCGGCGCAACCAATAAATTCTCGGATTGGAACGAGACGGGATTGAACACAGTTCCCTGCAACAATATCATTACAATGTCAAGGAAAAAAAACCACCAACAAAACTTATGTAATATAAAATTGAAAAATAAAATCCAGAATAGTGCAAGTAGAAAGTTGAAACGAACAAGAATTTGGGCATAAGTTTCTTTAGCACGGTCCTCGGATAGATTTTCAGCAGTAACTGCAGAAAATGTAAAACCCAACTAATCAATAAGATGAAGCAATGAATTAGAAAATTCCGAGAGAATTTCTTGAAACAAAGAGAAAATTGGGAAAACGAGAAGTACTCAGGTCTCTGTTGATTTCACAGATAGTGACTCTGCCCTGCTGAGGAAACGATGCCATTTTTCCGGTCGATGTGGGAATTAGAGGAGAGAGTGATAGTAGGGTTCAACGGGACTATGAA
Source organism: Parsonsia alboflavescens (assembly GCA_028571225.1). Taxonomy (NCBI): domain Eukaryota; kingdom Viridiplantae; phylum Streptophyta; class Magnoliopsida; order Gentianales; family Apocynaceae; genus Parsonsia; species Parsonsia alboflavescens. The sequence goes on along the minus strand of JAOXNR010000001.1, from coordinate 13,994,605 downwards.
AGTCTTTGAAAAGGGAAAATGGAAAAGCATGGTCGGAACCCTTTCCCCGCCGGGATTTTATTTGTACTTCGGTACCTGGGGTTTAACTAAATCAAGCACAGAACCCAGAAGATGTAGAAATACCACTTTTACTCCCTAAAGTTTAAATGGCAGACCTTGAGGCATTGGCAAATCGGAATCATCAATCGCTAACTTAACCTAGCAAAATTCAACTCTTCTGACTTTGGTTTGGTTGTAATTATCATTACCCATTGCAATCTCTAAGAAGGTTCCCTCTCTCTCTTCTTTCGTTTTCTTCTTCTAACTCTTATCTATTGTTGCAACTTCTCTTATTGAAATGAAACTTTAATCTTTACATTGAAGTTTATTTAAGAAAAATGAGATTTTTGTTTACCCAAATCAAATCTAGGATTTCTTTAGCTTTTCACGGTGGTTCTATTCACTCTTCGAGACCATTGATACCATTGATATGCCATGATGTTGTGGTTGGTTGCTTTTCAGGAAACATGGTGGAAAGTTGACATTTTTTTTGCATTTTATTTTATTGTCTATCTACTTTGTTAGGTGTGATGTATTATTTATTACCTTTAAACTATAAGCTTTGTCCGGTCAATTTAATCATATAATTTATTTCCCGTTTAATGAATATTCATTTATCAAAAACATGGGGATTAGAATTATGATTTACGGATATAAATATTCAAAAAATGTATAAATTTCTTCAAATTTAATGGGATCAAAGTATACAATTTTCTTCGTGTATATCCAATATAATAATAGTATAGTTTTGTACTCTAGCCTTAATGTCCTTTAGCTTAGTTCAAAGAGGGATTTCTTCTCAACCCTATCATAATATATGAACCCATACATTTTCTCTTCTATGATAACCCTTCTATCAATTGTCTCTTCAATCAATACCCATTCCTATGAGGAAGCCAGGAATCCCTTTTCCAATTGTCCCTAGATTTCTTGACCTACTATTCCTTGAGATTTTGGTTATAGATATGAATGGTAATGTTTGGTTTGTGCCATTTTGATTTTTATTGCACAATTCCAAATTAGTGCATAGGACTAGCTTTCCCAAGAACTTATATAAATTATCCTATTTGTATATGCTTTGCAATAGATTATCTCAAAATTATATCCTTTGTCTGTTTCTTGAATTATCAACATTCTTGACTTACTCAATTTGAAGCTTAAGACTCTCCATGTACTTATTTCCAGTCCTTTTGGCATAAATAAGTGGGTTCTTCTACTAATGATTCTTGGGTGGAATTGCTCCCTCTGGATGCACTTGTCGTCAACATTGGCTCCCATATCTATTGCACTTGGACCAAGCAACTTTCCCTTCATTATTAGTTTATTTTTCTATAAAATAAACTAATAAATCTAATCAAATAAATAAGTAACAATGGATATGAAAGTCCCATCAAGAACTACTTAATAAATGTAACCAGTAAATATAAATATAAAAAATTTCAAAATTTAAATCTTGTCAACGTTTTTATGATTTGAACCTAAACCATCATTTGACCAAAATTTATTCTAAAATAAATCAGCTATTATATGCTTCTTTTATCATTTATAATAAGTTCTGGTTTTTTTATCTCATAACTTAAGTTTTATTTTTAAAAATTTATAATACATATTTATTAGGTTTTTTTTAATGATATCATCCTTCATTGAATATTCTTTTACATTTATTTCATGGAAATATAATTATGTTATTAATTAGAGAGATAAAAAATATTTTAAATATAATATATATAAATTTGATATTTTTTTAATTCACATGAAATGAGGGTTAATTGAAAGAAAGAAAAAAAAAAAAAAAATATATATATATATATATATTGTTTTCTTTTTCCCTCTTGTTTTAAACTCGCCAGGTAGATAGTAATAAATAATGGTCGATATGATTCTCCTTTCAAAAGAAAAAAAATGGTTTGAGATAAAAAATATTTCCCTCCGCTCCTTTTGAATTCCGCTCCAAATCTGAAACCACAAATTACTTCCCTCCAAATTTCGAAAATTTTAAAACTCGAAAAATAAAGTGTCTCACGTACGCTTCCACCTGTTCTCCCTCTATATAATAGGGAGCCGTAACACTACGCCATGAAAGTCAAAGGCAAACTCCAACCATATCCGAATTCCCTGCCCCTTTTCCAAGATCAACGACCTTTTCAGCGAGCAATAATGGCTTCTAGGGATACAATGCAGCCCACTCGGAGTTCATCCGGGGAGATCCATATCATTATTGGTCCAATGTTTGCGGGCAAAACAACTGCCCTGCTTCGTCGTGTAAAAAGTGTATCCAACGAAAGCAGGTATTTGGTCAGAGGCTTCCTTCCTTACTGAATTATTACAAAAGGGTCTTTTATAAAAAGTAAATTTTATTTCAAGTGGATTCTGGATGTTTTTGAATTTGAAATACAAGAGTTGAACTTGAAAGAATTAAGTTCAGGATGTAGACTAATTTGATTTTGTTGATGTTTGCAGGAAAGTTGCTATGATAAAGTCAAGCAAGGATACTAGATATGCTATAGATGCAGTGGTGACACATGATGGGGTGAAATTTCCTTGCTGGTCAATGCCTGATCTGTCTTCTTTCAGGGAGAAATTTGGAGCCGATGATTATGATAAGGTGCTACAAATTGTTGCAAGTTTTAGTTAAATGTTCTAGTTCAAGGAATCAACTCGGATAATCCTTGACCCTCATGTTTAAAGAGAAATGGTTTTTCTGGGATGTAAATCAAAATGTGCAAGATGTTACTAATCATTCACTGGGAGTGACTGCTTTCGATTGAACTCAATATTTACTTGATTTATTGAGTGAACTGTTTTATTCTAACTATCTAGAGTTACTTGTCTACAGTTGGATGTGATTGGCATCGATGAAGCTCAATTCTTTGATGACCTTTATGATTTTTGCATCAAAGCTGCTGATCTTGATAAGAAAACTGTGATAGTTGCTGGTCTAGATGGTGACTATTTGAGGTGATTTTCAAACGCTAAAGATTAGCAGTGCCTATTGTAACTGAAATACCATATGGAAGTAACAATCGCGTGTAAAAACTTATCCTTGCAGAAGGAGTTTTGGTTCAGTGCTTGAAGTCGTGCCACTTGCTGATACCATAACAAAGTTGACTGCTAGATGCGAGCTCTGTGGGAAGAGAGCATTCTTTACCTTGAGGAAGACAGAAGATACTCGGACTGAGCTTATAGGTGGCTCTGATGTCTATATGCCAGTTTGCCGCCTGCATTATGTCAATCCTCAAGTAGCCACGGAGGCCATGCCTAAAAGCTTCCCGACAACTCATAAGGTTCAAGTGGAGATAACCCCGGGTGGAACTTCAGGTGTTTAGTCACCTCTTATGCTTATGGGGATATTACTTGCTTATCTTGTAGTGATTGGTTGTGCTTGTTTAGTAAAGTTTTTTTCATTCTTCCCACAATGTATAGAAAAGTGGAGTTTCTTGCTCTAGGGATCTCTACTCTATATGTTAACTTCTTACTTGCAAGAATCATCATAGTGATACATGAATATTCGAGTACCAGAAATAAATTTGAGTTGCAGAATATCAGAACTACTTCATTGCCAGCACTGTCTCTTTATTTGTTGATCAGGTCTCCGTTTATTTACCTTCCACTTCAGCGACAACTTTATGGTCAGATTGCCAGCCCCACTAAACAATATGCAAAAAAGTCACCAAATTTTCAACTTAATATTAGAGATGCTAAAGACACTTGTGACCCGCTTTGCCAATAGTAACTTAGATTATAACTTGTAAGCCTTATAAAATCATACATTGCTTTTCAGCAAACTAGACATTCAATTGCTTTTATTATAATGAGTAAAATCATATGTTCTGGTTTATCTTCTATGCGTCTTACCAAGTTAAGCAAATAATGATTCTTGATTAGGCCGAGTCTTCATTTTTGGATCCAATACAAAGTAACTATTGTTGCTTTGGCCTTACACCAATGACATTTGTCTTTTGCTTTGTCTTTCTTCTTCCAAATAAACTTATTCTTCTGAATATTTTCAGTAGCTCACTGGCATACTTCTGCTGGGATGTAAGGTTCACATTGCCGATGCAACAGGTCACCTGTCCAACAGGATTTCTCTTCTTGCTCATTGCTCGTCCTTCCACCTTTTTAGGAGGTTCCCATTTCTTGGAAATATCCTGTAGTTGAAGGGTTTTCTTCAAAGAGCTCAGTTCCTGCTCAAGGGTTTGGATTCTGAAACTAGTGGAATCATAATCCTTCCTTGAGAACGCGTTGCTCAGATCAGAACCGTGCACTGGAATATCTTTCTGCAGCAGGAAACTGAGTGGTTTATTGCTCACTTCACTTTCATCCATGCATGGGCTTTCTACTAAATTCTCGCTTTTGTTGTTTGCACACCTTGGGCTTGTCAGGCTTCCAGAAAAGTCACTGCAGTGTGTGTATCGGAAAGAGTCTGAGCATTCTTTAAAGGCTGCTTGTGTATTTAACTGCTGAACGAATAGAGCCTGAACGATGAGTCGCAGTGGCATCAATTCATTCTGAACTGCTTCAATGCAGACAGCTTGTGATAATTTCTGGCAGCTGAGGTACTTGCATATAGAACCTTTTTCTTCTTGTGTTATATCTTGATGCGCCTATAAAATTCAATCCACCATTCAGGACTAAAATAAACTTCACAGTAAAAATCTCATATTTCAACAGCCCATAACAAAAAAGTTAATTGGTTTTAACTTAGATTTTGTGCTAAAAGGTCTATAACAAAGTGTTGTCCGTGGCTACACTAATCATCCCATTGACAAATTTATAACATTTGCTGTTTCAGCTTGATAATGGATACCTTTTATTCTGGCTACCCTATGATTTGGAAGTTCGAAAAACTGTAAAAGGGGAAACTAGAAAATACTTGGTTTCTTGATGCTATGGTTTGTCCTCAGGTTGATTTCTGTGAATGAGCTTTGAGGCTTCAACTTTCCAGTTCAAATAGCAAATTTAAACTGTCATGCATCAATGAGTCATGTTTAGAGTATTAGTGTCGTACCATAAGATAGGTGTTCAAAGCTCTGTAGAGATGATCATGTGTTTGTCGAATAGATGCTGGAACTGTTTGAACAAGTTCCATGAATCTTTTACAGCTCAACCGTGGATCTCTGGCTACCTTGGTTAGGTACATGTCCCATAACACTGCAACAATGGAATTTTTTGTTAAAGGAGTATGACTTTGCAGCATGTGAGATGAAACATATGCCGAAAAGATGCTCTCCATCATGGCGATCTCGATGGAGGAAGAAAAGGACTCTGTCTTACTCTTTGGTAGAAGAAAATCCTCCACCTGAGCATAGTTTAATAGACATACAATTTGATGTTGTAGTTTTTCCATACAATCTTCCCGTAGACCAAGTTCAAGAGACTGAGAAAGCAAAGAGAAGTAGAACCCCACAGGGATTAGCTTACTTGCTTTCTCCCCTATAGGCAGCATGTCAACAATACCTTGCAGTATAGCCGAGATTTCATTCATAAAATTGTCATCTCTTTCATTCCTGCAAAATTGGCTCATTTTTGTTGAAAGGATCCATTTTCTTGCATAACAAAGTATTATAGGACTAACATATTTTTCTTTCATCCCCTGTCTTCTCAGTGATCCTATTATTCTCTTGAAGAATGTGAATGGAAGTTCAATGATATCTTTAATCCATAGATCCTTCTTCACCATATCCTCAACTGTTTCACAGCTCCAAGGTTGATTAGCTAAAGCCTCTAGTGTAACAGTTGGGTTCTCACGTCTCCTCTCGGGATCAAGAATATCCATACAGGCCATAAATGCTAGGGACTCAATACAACGGCTTACAATCAGCAGCTCTTCAGCCAGAGGAAGCAATTTTTGGCACTTGTGCAGAACAATCAGCGTATCAACCGAGCTTTGCAGAACAACTTGGTTTAAGTATATATCAAAGCGCTCACAGAGACTTCCAGAGCTGTACTCCTCAGTCATTTCAAGAAATTCAGCTGCACAACGCAGGTCTGCTACATTGAAAGGGTCAACCAAAGTTGAGGATCCATAGATGAAGAGTGCAATCATTTCAAAGGTATCTGCTCCACCAGGGAAGTTGTCAGGTAGTTCAACCTCATTTGATTCACTCAAACTTCTCTTGAAATATCCACTTTTGGTACATAGTGGATGCTGCCATTTGAAAGGAAAGTGAAAAATGGAAAAACTATGAATTCATAGTGATCCTCTTTTGGATTTTATATGACAAAAATATATGCTTTTACCAAAATCCCAAAAGCCTGGTTTTAGATTACATTTTATGGAAATTCAGAACTTTGAGATTGCCATGCTGAAAAGTGAAAACCATGCATTACAAGTAGCAAAAATAGAGTAACAAGAACGCTATACTATTTGAAAGAAAATTTACTCCGGGAAATCATGCACAGTCTAAATTTGAATTCTTTAGATGCAGATGTGAAATGAACATCTCCTTCCTTACCTTGTGCAGGTTAAAGTTTCTGTTACTCACCCGAACGCGAATGGTGACAGGTAAACCAGTCTCTTGGCTCCTAAAGATAACATGAAAGATGAATGAGATACTTGAAAGAAGCAAGAAAGTTCATTCGGAGCTGGGTTTCTTACCATGAAATGATTCTGATCTTGAGCAGGGCACTAACATTTGGAGACAAGAAAGGACTGGAAAGCACAGAAGAATGTTTTGAGATTTCAGAATCCATCAATTGAGATAACGTAGAAGCATAAGGCTGAGCAAAATGATCAGGTGAATTACACTGATTTATCTTTGCGAGTTGAAGTTGAACAATCTGCATGGAACTGATCCCAAGAATCCTAAAGGAATACTAAAATAAAAGAGGGGGTTGGGGGGGGGGCGGGTGAGGGTTAGTAAGTTCTGCTTCTGGGGCACAAATCCACAGTCTATTGTTTCAGTCAAAGCTTATGTGCACACGAACTGATTCAAAATCCTAAAATTAAGGCTTTAAAGTCGTTCTTGAATCTTGGGAAGTGGAAATCTCGAGCTGTGCTTTCTTACAGAACAACAAAGAAACCAATTAATCAAATTAATGAAATCACCCAAATAACACGTGAAGATGAAGAATACAAATTCATGAAATTACTACTAAATGTACTGTGAACTGTGAAGGAGATGAATTGCGGAAGAAGCAAATGGAAAATGGGTAATAAGGCAGCACCCCAGACGGTACGCTTTCCATTTGACGAGTTTTTGATTAGTCCGAGAGTGAGACTCCCTAGTCGAGGAGGCGTTTGCTATGTGATGCTAATTCTTTGAATATGGTCATTGTTTACTTCTTGATTATTATTTTCTCTTTTGTTTGAAATTAAATGGTTATATTTTTATTTTAAATTGTTTAAAAATAAATATTTCATTTATTAAATTAATTATTTTTTAAAAGAAATTGATATTATTAAATGTAAAATAAATTAAGTTTATTTATTTTTTAAAAATTTGTACAAATTAAAAGAGATATCCAATTTGGATACAGAGAGTATTAATTAATAATTTAAGGATAAAATATTTTTAAATCAAATATTCTAAATTGAATAACTTTATTTTACTTTAGAATATTGTGGAAATTAAGTGGGATAGTCATTTTTTTTATAACTAATTTAAATTTTAGTTATTTTTTTAATCTTTTAAAATATGATATTTTTTAAAATGAAATAACCTCATTCTCTTACTTGGCTAACATTCACAAATCTCTTCTTTCTTTCTTTGTTTCATAATCTTCAATTGGTACAAAACTCTCTCCCCCTTCCTCCGATGCAGTAGCTTTGAAGTTTCCAAAAAAAACATTTCTGTTATTTCCATTCAAATTTTTGGAAAGATAGAAGATTCATGCAGCAAAGGTTTATTTACATTTTGAAAGGTATGATTTTTTTTTTTTTGTGTTTTGAGATGTATTATGAAACTAAGATTTGAAAAAATTTATCTTTTTTTTTTTTTTTGATTGTATAGTCCTCCCAATCATTTGTTTTGGCCTTTATTTATGTTTGTTTTATGCGTTTTTTAAAAAAAATCAGATTTTTATTCTTTTTTATTTATAAAAATTGAATCTTTATGAAGAAAATGGTTGTGAATGAGTTGTTTATGAGTTATTTACGTCCTGTGAAGGTTATATGAGTCGTTTGTAAACGTTGTTATGGATTGTTATTTGTGTAGTTTCTAACTTTTGAAATATATTATATTAAACCTTTGTTTATTATTGTACGAGTTGTCTGAAAAGATTTGACAATTTTTATTTTTTTAATTGTATAGCCTTTTCGATCATTTATTTTGATCTCTATTTATATTGGTAATGATTTGTTACAATACAGAAGAACCCATGTCGCTTTTAAAGCTTCAATTTTTAATAAAAGATGGATTTTTTACTTGTAAAAAAGGTGGAACTTCATATAATATGTTATTTTTCTTATTTTATGTTGTTAATTTTTGTTTTTGTGAGAAACAGGAATGATGAGAATGTGAAATTGTTTTTGTTTTCAAAATGTAATATAAAACAATTCATATTCTACTATATACAAGCAATTCATACATTTGTTTTATCTATGGATTGTTTTATATTTTCTTGCCTAGTTTAAATGTGAATTGATTAAAAAAAAAACCCTATAAATTAAAAGTTGTGCAACTTAAAATAACGATCAAATTTTAAAATCCTATTATCAAATTGCTCCTAGAATATTTATCTTGAGTATGAAATTTTCAAATTCAAACCTAGCGAGTTAGGCTTACTTTTTTATTTATTTTTTTGCATAGAGCCTAATGACTAATGAGACTTAGGCCCAATATCACAAGAAAATAAGGTTGTTCATTAGATGGGTAATTTCTTTATTGTGGGTCTTAGTTTGTGTAGGTTTGAATCTTGATTCCTTGAACATGTAAATTGTGGGTTTTTCAGAACATATTATTAAGGAAATAATAGAAGATAATAAACGTGCAATACAGTAAAGGGAGAAGCAAATATAAATAAAGAATGTCACTAAGGGTACAATACTCTCCTCTCAAATTATGAAAAACCCAAAAAAAAAAAAACCAAATCTCAAAATTAGTAATATATTACATGAAACAGCTCAAAAACATATATGGCCTCTTCCTATCCTATACAGAACTCTCAAGGCTGTGACCTGTAACCATGACCATTAGCTCCATTTTCACCATTTACGCTGTGAATATTCTTGTTGGATTTGCTCTTCCTCGTCAGAACAACATACCATGTGAAGGCTTCAAGAAGTGCTGCATTGGCACCAATAGCAATAATAATGCCAATGTATGCATTCTTCCATTTCTTCTCTGGGTCAAGAATGTCAAATCCTTTGAAAATGTTAACAATACTGAGGATAATTGTGGTGTATCCGGTCACATGATGGTAGATGTTCCAGTAAAGTCTGAATTTATGGTCTGGCTTTGGCCTCAACAACAGAGCAAATACCTGCAGATCATGTATTCCAATGTTAAGTCCTTGTGCAAGAAATGAATGGTTTTTGATTGAAATTAAACAAAAAAAAGGGTTGCCATGGATTTACCTGAAGAGTTCCAAGGCAGAAGAGAGCGATCCCAATGTTCCTGTGGGTGTTGTGTTCGATTCCAACCGAGTCACTGCCAAGTTTGAGACCAGTTCCCCATCCGGCAACACCGACGGCATAGGCAGAGGATTGGCAAGCAGCGTGGAGGTAAAACCATGCTGGATCAGCTGACTTGAACACCTTCAAATACCTTGCTATGAGTGCTCCCAGAGGCATCAAAATACCCCAACTCACCGCATTCAAAACTCCATGAACCTGAAAGATTTTCCAAATCAAATTAGTACCGCCAACTTTGTCAAGTGTAAAAATCTAGAGATCCTGCGTTCGACTTTTACATATCTTACCTAATAGGTTGCCAACCAAATAGGCAAATACATTACATATAGATGGTCAATGTTTGAAGGCAATGTTTCTATTAACCCCGTTTGGTACATGACACGTTTTGTTTTAGGTATAAGGGGAATCAAGTTTTGACCTTAATTAAAGAAAGAAAAAGACGTGGGCAAATTACATTTTAAAATATTTAAGATTTTTTTTGTTGAAAGAAAGTCTTGAATAGTATGTGGTATTAATTGCATAATATCAATTGGTCAAAATGTTTCCAGAAACGAAAGGGACTTACGTTTCTCTTCTTCATTGAGGGACCAACGCTTCCCCCGGCAGTAACCTGGCCGGACTGGAAATCGATGTTAGTGCTAGACCTCCTGTTATCGTTACTCATTGCGTGGGCATTAGGAGTGTTCCCAGAAAGAGGGCCAATTTGCCAGACCTGGTTAAAACTTGTCCGACCCGTCGGAAGTCGTATAGTTGCGAATATGGTCATTTCGCTTCCGGCAGACTCTGCCATGATTCTGGGAACACCGAAACTCAACGGACCCTGTTGCAATTGAGTACCGTACCCAGAAATCGGGGATGTGTAAGCATGCGGCATTCCGCTGGAGTTCCGGAGAGCGACCAAACTCTGTGCCCCGATCATTCCCGAGCCGCCGACGTTGAGAGCCCATGCTACCCAATTGGAGGCGGTGACACCGCCGTGGCGGTAGGCAATATCAACGGTGTGATTTTGCTGGTGGTAGCTCCAGTGAAGAAAAGAATTCAAAACGGGAAGATCGATACATGTAGCGAAAGCTTGGTTTCCGGAGAATCGGTGGGTAGAGCAACTTTGGGTTTGGCCATATGTCGAAACAGCTAGAGATAACAAGAAGGATGAAAACAACAAACTTCTCAACAGATTAGCCATGCTAACTTTCTTCTTCTCCTCGAATAAAACCCAGATTTGTGTGTTATTCCGATAAGGTAATTAAGAACTTCTCTAGATCGATGCTGATGATCAAAACTTGTCCAGAGAAGCTGGATTTGATGAACTGAAAGTGAAGACGGGCGGATTCTTATAGACGAAAGGGGAAAAAGAAAAATAGGACCAAGGAAACAATACTTCTCGGAAGTTGACTGCTTCTTTTGGTGTAGAATCTATGGCACAATTTCATTGAACGAAACTAATAATAATAATAACAATAATAATAAAAGAAATATTCAGTAGCGAGCGTCAAACGAAGCAGCCGGGAAGGTACGTATTGTCTTTATTCTTTTTTTCACAAGTGTGTAATGGAAAAGTCTCTCTGGCCTCCTCCTCTCACCAACTCTTGTTTGGATTCACACGCAGACTTCCAAGTCAAAATCAACCACGAAAGGGAGTTAATGGTTTAATATTTAGCAATTGTTAATTAATAAAAATAATAGTCCTAAAAAGGGAACCTTCTACACTATAAATATGAAAAGAGTGCTTTTTTTTTTTATTTTGTTTTTTTATAACGATATTCGGATCAGTTTTATGCATATTGACATTTTGATTCATGCCTTTATCATCCATTGGATCAAAGAGACGAAGGAGTAATGAGCTTGAAAATTAAGATTGAAATCTCCTAAATATCTTTTTTGAATTGAGTCCATAGTTAGCACTTGCTTAAACTGGTTTCTATAGAATTTTAGTAATTTTTAAAAATCAAATCAATAGTTGTTAGGTAGTTTCCCTTTTTTCAATTGAAACTAAAAAAAGTTTATTCCTTTTTTTTTATATATATATATATATATATCTTTTTAACGGGTCTAGATCTCTAATTACATTAATAAAAATCTTATTTGTAGTATTTAATTATTATTTTTAATATATTAAAATTTAAAAAGATAAATTATACTTTAATTATTTTGAGAGGCAGAGTTAAATTTCTATTGATATAAATATGAAGCTGACGCATGTAATAATCAGAGATCTTGGGAAAACTTAATCTTAATTGTTGTTATGTCTCTTTTCAATTTAATTTAATCCATCTTGCCCGCAACGTCAAAGTCTATGTCAGCATGAATATGCATTCTAGTTTTTCAAAACACCACCACGATCCTTCAGCTGTTAACTAAATTAAATTAGCCCCCTAAACTTAATTAAATTAATATTTAATACCTGTGTTTAATAGTATTCTTATTTGGTACTTATTATTATTGAATGAATTATTTGACGCTTTCTTTATTCCGAATTATTTAGTCTTTAATAGCAAATTTTTTTTTAAGGATTATAGTTTTTTTTGTAAGTGATTCTAAACTTTGCAAATTTTCGACATCGGTTTAAATTTATCCCAATAGAAAGAGCCTTAATTCCTTTTTTATTTATTTTTTATCTATAGTCTTTCTAGTCCAATGTCCTTACAAATAAAAGAACTTTAAGAAACTAACCCTAGAGATAAATGTCCAACTGTCTGGGCAAGAGTGAAATAAACGCTTTCAGTGAAACCAATCTAGAAGCTTCTAGAAGTTATCTTGCTTAGATGACAATTCGGGTCGCTGACTGGATCTCCGTTTTGGAAGATTTCTTAACGGACGGACTTTACTGCCAATTCTTAGCAAAATTTCGCGTCATCACCTAATTACCTACACCCTCAAATGTTACTTAAAATTGGTTTTTTTTTTTTTTATAATCTTGAAAAATAAAATTATTTTAATCACTCGTTTTCTCTCTTCTCAAGTGAGACGGTGAGATAAGTCTAATTATTAGTCATTTTTAAAGTAATATGATAATTTTTTTTAAAAAAAATTTATAATATATATATATTTAACGATGTTCAGGACAGTTTGTAGGTACATATACTGTTTCACTAAAATTTACAACTCATCAAGGTTGGATATGCAAGAAAATTGAATCGAATCTACAACTTGTAATATGCATAGATGCAATTGTATTATTTTAACAAATTTATATTATTTAAATGTATAGTTGAAATTAAAAAGGAATAGAATTTAAAAGAGAATATTAGGGACTATGGCATTATTATTTCGTTAATTAGAGAATAAAATAAAAGAGACGTGTGGCGTTCACATGCCCACAGCATCAACAATAATGACGGTCGGGAATAGATCGTCCTCAGTTGAGTACACAAAATTGTGTAGTATAAGTTTATTCTCTTAATTTTTAAAATTTAAAAACATTTATTTTTTAACACTTTATTCTTCATAAAATATAAGGTCTGTCCTTTTGAGAATATCCCAATAGGTATAGGTCTTAAGTTTAAATTTCATTAATACCCTTTTAGATCAATAGAATATCAGATCAGTAGAATATTAAGGGACGTGTAAACTGATCTATTTGAATTTTTGTTTTTCCAATTTGTGAATCCAAATAAAGAATGTGGTTAGTTTTTTAGATTTATATTATGTGCCCCTTTGGACAAGTTTATGAAAAAAAGATGTGTTGTTTTTTAGTAATATTTTTTATAAAATCTGTTTTTTTTAAAGTTAATTTGTTTTGGATTTGGATGTAATAACTTATAAGTATTTTTTAAAATTAAAATCGGCTAGGATGAAAAATACTTTCTTTATTAAATTTTTTGTTTTTGTTATAACCTTTTAAAGATTTAATAGACTGATTATATTTCATAAATGATACTCTCTCCTTGAAAATTGACATTGCAATTTTTTTTATCGGTGTTCAAGTTAGTTTGCAGTTATATGCACTTCAACATTCTACTTATTTAGAGCATATTGAATTCAAATTAGAAACCTATGATCTACATTTATGATTTATGCATTTGCCATTTCACCTATTGGGGTGTCTTCCAAGGATAATATTGCAATTTAAAAATGAACAAGGTCAAACTTTTTTTTAAAATGTGTATAAGTTAAAATGATATCTTCAATTTTGGATGGAAATAATAATATATTAATCTCAAATATGTAATATCTCTAAGTAAGTTTAAATTAATTTTAAAATTTTTATTAAATATTAAATCATTTTATAAAATATCATGAATTAATGAATCGACAATAGTAAAATTAGTTTAAATTTTTAATCATGCGTTTTCTTATCTTTCTCCACTTAGAGAAAGTGACAAGGTAAAATAAGTTTAATTAATCATTGTGAAAGTAATATTAAAAAATTATTTATTTTAAATTTATATTATTAAAATGAATAGCCGAAATTAAAAAAGAACATTTAAAAGAGAATATGAGGAACTGTGGCATTATTTCTTTCGCGAATGAAAAAAGAGAGACGTGGCGTTCGCATGAGCATTCCATACCATCAATAATGATGATATTTAAAAATTTTGTATAAATTTAATCTGTTAACTAATATTAATCTATTATATTATACTCCCTTTGCTCGGAATTGAATGTTTTATTTTGACTGTTGACTTACTTCATTTTACACTTAATAATACTAATTCTTTAAGAAAATTTTAACTAATTTAAAAGATAAGACCTTCATTTTTGAATAACTTCAAATAGAAATATGGACATTCAATTTTTGACGGAGGAAATATCATTTATGTTATAAGTTCTAACACTAATCTTCATAAATAAAATAGGTAATCAATATATTTATATATAAATATATAAATATATATAAATGTATGTATGTATTTATGGATGTATGTATGTTATGGAGAGAACTGATTTAAATATACACACACAATCAATACCTCAAAGTATAAAGATAAGACAGAAAATCGATACAAGGATTTACAAGGTTTGACCCCAAGGGCCTACATCCTCCTTCTCCTTCAAGGAACAAAGATTTCCATTATGACAAGAGATGAAGGTTATGACAATGATCTTCAATAACACCTATTCATAGGCACTAAACCTTGGATCTTTACAAATCCTAATCTAGTTACTACATGATTTTCCTAATCTAAATATATAAAAAATATAAGAACTCTTAATCCAAGTCCAATTACATTATCCTTATCCAATTAGAATCCCAATTATATTTTATAATTCAATTAAGAATATAATACAACTCAACAATATATATATCAGTTCAAAAGCCAAATAAAGAATGTGGTTAGTTTTTTCCATTTAAATGTTTAATTTGATTTTCTAGCTTCAATTTTCCACCAACATAACTAAATCAACATAATATAGAGCTCGTTTGGGGTTTTTTTTTTAATATATATATATATATATATATATATATATATACATATATATTTTTGTTTTCGTTTTTGAGAATTGTTTTATGAAAAAAAAGAACAAAAAAAATCTCTTTGTCAAATTTTGTGGTAATTTAAGAATTTTTTAAAATTATCGTTGATTTTTTTTTTTTAAAAAAAATTATTTCTTTATATAATCCGAAACAAAATTTTATATAAACATTTGACAAATGGATTATCATAACAATAAAAGTTAACAAAAAAAACCCTATTTTTAGTAGGTAGCAATGGATACCACTAATAATTTTAGCATTGAATTTATATTAAGAAATTAATTTTTTTGAAAAAAAAAAACAGAAAACATGTAAAAGTTATTTTTAAAATAAGATTTAGAGAATTATTATATAAAACTGTTTTTCAAAACAAGTGTATCAAATGAGTTTTTTGTTCAATAAATTTTCGAGAAAAAAAAAAGTTTTGAAAATAGTAACCAAACAAGCTCATAATTTTCGATCACTAAATGGTTGGATTTTGGATAAATCAAAGCAAATTTATAACATTCAATAAAATATTCCCTTCGTCCAAATTAAATATTCTATTTACTAATTTAGTTAAACTTTACTAAAAATGTGATATTGTAATGTTAAAATCAACTAAGTTAAATCTTTTTACTTAAAATATGTACAAATAAAAAATTTACTATTTAGCGTCCAAAGGGAGTATGATCTTCAATGCCTTGAGAGATGATAAATCCTTTTGAGTGTGATTCACATAAATTTGAGCTTGAGCGGGATACAATTTTCACATTTTACTAATTAAAATTTGGATTTCGAAAAAAGTCAATATTGAATAAGAAATCAATTTAAAAGAGATCACGATGAAAATGAAAACATTCAAATATCGAATGAAGGATTGAATATCAAAGTAAAGTTAAAAATCCTTTCTTGTCAAACAAAATTAATCTCTTTTAATTTCTTGTAAAATACACTCACCTGACGTTTTATTTGATGGTGAAAAAGGGGGGGGGGCCCCAATCCCAGTTTATATAATAAACTAATTAATAAAATAAATACTTCCAAATTTTACTATATACTTCATTTGTACGGAATCGAATATTTCATTTTAATTTGACCAAAAGTTAAGAAGTATGGTTTCATTAATTTATTAATAATAGGAAGTGAAAACATGATGCAAGTAAATGTAAATCAATAAACATATAAGGAAGACCTAGATACTCCTTATTGGAACAAGTTTGGAAGTGGAAGGTTCTCATCTTCTTATGCCAACGAGCCACTTTTTCTGGGAATTCAAGTGCTTGGTCGCATATTTGGGATTCTAAAGTAGACCTTCGCTTCTTGCATTCACGTGGCAAACTCATTGGGATAGATTAAAAGATCAGTAAATTCTTCTTTGAAAGATATGTTCGTGATGATCCCTGTTGTGATTCATATAGTAGCATTCAAGAGTGTACTTTGCATTTACTTGGAGGTTGTAAGGAAGTTAGCATGATTTAAAAATTACTATTAATTCCTCGATTTTATCGTTTGTTTTTCAATACTTGTCATATCAATTCATGGAATATGTATAAGCTTTGGGGTGTGTTTGGGTTTTCATTCCCGTGGAATATTGTGTTTTGGACTACAACACATACATATCGGTAAATTGTAGGAGCTAGCACCATCAATTTGTAATATGGAGGATTGTCCTCTTCTCGTGTAATCGTCTTAATTTCATGTTTAATACATATTCCATCTTCTTTCAAAAAAAAAAAAAAAAATTTAAAAGGTCAATAATGAGATCTTATACATGAAAAATCTTTTTCTTCCTTCCTTTTTTTTTTCAACAAAACAATCAATTTAAGTTATAAATTAAAATAGAAATAAGAATATTTAATTCCAAAGTCTTATCTACCCTTCCTAGAAATTGCCAATGCTAGCCGAAGCCAGTGCCTTGACCAGTAATTAGAAGAAGTGCCGGACGAAAGTCTGGACCGAGTAGAAGAAAATTTTCACAAAGGGAAAGAAAACAAAAGCACATAAAAGGGGACGACAATTCTACACCGTGTAGACTGAGCTCACAGACCAAATCCTTAGGTCAGGCACGGTAGGCAGGTGATCAAGAACTAACAATAATTTGAATATAATGGAGAATTCATGCATGGGCATGCATGCATTGGACTTAGTCTATCTGGAAATTAAATAAATATTAATTAATTGGGATTTGATTTCTTCTGATATTAACCTAACTTTGTTTTTTCTTTTTGTCAACCGATGGACCAAGGCGGGTTCATCCCTTTTTTTCTAAGTTTGTGATGTGATTTGAATGACTTGATTTTTTCCCCTTATTCTTTACCTTGGAAATTTGCATGATAAGATGTATGGGAGGTGCTTATTTTTATCTAATAATAAGTGGTTGAATAATATAATTGATGGAGTCAAATTTAGTTTGAATCACTCTCTCATATCAAAGTATAAACACACCAATAAAAACTAATAAAGGGAATGGGGAAGTATATAATTCTGATGCTTAAATTAGAATTCTTCGTTGATCATATAGTTAAAAAAGTTGTTATTTTAGGTGTCTTCCTTAACTCTTTGATTAGTTAAAAGTCTCGAAGGTGAATTCTCTCTTATTGAATTAGAAATCCTTAATCCAGAAAGATATAAATCGAGAGATATGCATAAGAAGACAGAGACTAGAGAGGGAGGACTTTTAGGTGTCTTCCTCAGTTATAGTTGCCGGAGCCGGAGCTCCCCAATTCGTGGAGTAAACGCTGTGCATGGATTTTATCACTGCGGCTTAATTCGCTTCGAGCTCACAGCACAGGCCCTCCCTCGACCGGTCATGAAATCTTCTTGAATTACCTTTTGCTTCACTTCTCTTGGGTCTGTTTCTAGACCCTTCTTCATGCTAGACTTTTTTGATGTTCGGTAATTCTTGTTTCAACTCAAGCACCGAGTTGGGACCCTCGGCCATGAATAATTTAATGGATTAATGATGTTAATGCACATAACCTTATATATAAATCAAAATAAAAATAATTAAAAATCTCAAAAAATATATTTTAATTTAAAAAATGATCTATTATCCCTTTTATTCAAAATTAAATATTTTTACTGAATTAAATGTTCACTTTTTAAAATAAATATACTTTTAATTTCTATTCTAAGATATTGACATTTCATTAAATCACAATTCCATCCATCCGTCATCAAATATAAATCATCAACCTTCATTTGGTAAAAATTAAAATAACTTTTTTCTTCCTAAAACTCCATCTATTCAAAAATTTAAAAATCATTTCATTATATATCATTAGAGAGATAATATAGAAAGAATATCTTTAAACATGAATTAATTAATAATAATGAGGAAAAAAAAATTAAATCACATATATTTAATAATAACGAGAGTATAGACGGATACTAAGAACTCAACCTAATATAAATTGATAACTTGTACTACATGTTCATCTGTTGTACTGTTGTACCGCACTTTTGACTTTGTGTAGTTGGGTTTTTTAAAAACTTTTTATTTAAAATTAAAATGAGTAATTAAATTAAAAAAGAATGGGCTACTTATTTTTAGAAGGTGAGAAATGAACTACTGAGTGGGGGTTGCCCTAGTGGCAAACCCCCTTGGAATCCGCTGCTGCGAGAGGTTTTGAATTTGAATCCTACAGCATACCACCTATCTCAAAAAAAAAAAATTTAACTAAAAGAACCTGCTGACGTGGAAGCAGCCTGGATCCGTCAATGTATCGAAAGTTTTATATGAATATTAGAATTTAGAAATTTCTTCCGCCGTGCATTCTGGAAAAAAAGACGCGGCGCGACGTGGATGTGTTGAGGCTAGTGGTTCAACCGGTGGTCCAGCTGATGGCCCAGCCGATGCGACCCCTAATATAAATAATTAAATATATACATCAAATGGATCCATGAAATGGTCCCAAATTTTACCCTTAAGGTTTCCCAACTCAACCTATATGCCACCAAAGTAGATCACCTTCCGCGGGACCAGGCCTTGTTAGTGGTGATGATGAGACCATGCATATTCCTTCATGACTCCTTTCATTGGAACTGAACCATACTAGAAAATATTTGATTTATTTAATTTTAATATTGTAATATAATTTTTTTAATATAAATTTATCTAAATTAATAAATGTGACATTCAATTAAAAAATTATTATTAATATTATTTTGAGAAAGATGTAAGAGATTTTTATTAACAACCGGATCAAAATCGTTACAAAAAGTATTCTCCCTATTATTTTTCTCTGAAGAGAGGACTGACAGAGGAGTACGTGACAAAGGAACATGACCAAAATAGAAACTATCACTAACTCATTCAGCAACATTGGATGCAGTGAAATTAGCCGAAATAGAAACTATTACTAGCCCATTTAGCAACATTATTCACTTCCAATGGGCTGGACTCTATCTGATTTCCACGGAATTTCTTGACGGCTGGAAAATTCTAATTTTTTCTTAGACAGTTCACGGAACACAAGTCCTGCTCTCACTGGGCTGGACTAGCCCACCTTTTTTGGTCTTAAGCCCATTCATACCCTAGTGGTTGTGTTGGGTTGGCTTCTAGAACATAGAGTACGAACAAAATCCCAGGGGAAAAAAGAAAAAATCAAAAAGATTGAAAATCTGAAACGCGTCGGTTTACCATCGAGAAACTTCTTCATTCCCGAACAGAATCGGAATCGGAAATATTGGTTCTCTTCTTTATTATTACTCTCTTCTTTTTTTAAGATGAAGATCAGAACGATATAGATTCCCAATTTGAATTTGATCGTGAAGATTTTTGGAAAACCCTAATCATGTTGCTATCGCCGGGAAACTCCCCTCGCCACCTCTCTTCACCGTCACCCTCTGCTTCTCAAGTCACGATCTCCGATCCTGATAATTCCAGCACAGGTATCTCAAATAGAAAATCAAAGCGCTCCAGAGTCCTTGACGAAGATACCTATGTGGCAGCCATTGAAAAGATTATCGAACGCGATTTCTTCCCCGACATACCTAAGCTCAGGGACCGCCTGGATTGGCTGGAAGCAATCCGCACTCAGGACCCCGTACAAATCCGAGACGCCCAGTTGAAAATTCTCGAGCGCCGCCGTGGTACGAATCCCGTTGATTCAGGTACTAGTTTAAGAACCCCTAGTTCGACACTTTTTAGGAATTCTGTTTTTACCCCTTTTGGAGAAGATGGTGTTAATAATAGCTCTAGTGAAAATAAAACTCCCGGTGCTGTAAGTTCTGCCAATAACGGCGGAATCTTGGGTGTTGATATTGGGGGCGGAGATGTTGATGTTTCACTGACTTTAGATGAGTTTTTCAGGAGGTATACTAGTGAGGATAATGAGAGTTTTTCCAAAATTATGGATAAAGTGAATAGGAAGAGAAAGGAGAGGTATGCATATTTGCTAGAAGGTGAAAAGAGCGGGGAGACCAAGTTAATTGAGGATGTGAAGAGGGATGGTGTGGTTACTGACGGGTATGGGACATCAGATCAGCCAGTTAGTTCTCTGGAAGGGTGGAAGTACACTAGCAAAAATTTGTTGATGTATCATCCAGCTGATAGGGGCGAGGCCCCATTGACTGAGGAGGAGCAAGCACAGAGGCTAAAGGGATTGACTAAGGAGATTAATAAACCAAACACAAGGTTTCAGGGTAAACTTGTGGAATATAAAGCGAAAGAGGATGATACAGTTGAGGTGCTGTATGCACCAATTGCTGGGGCTACACCAATTCCAATGTCCAGTAGGGATGCTGATAAGCTAAAGAAGTATGATTTGGAGGATCTCAGAAAAACACCTAATTTATTTTATGTTGAATCTGGAAAGAAGGCAGATAATGGTTATAGTTTTGTTAGAACACCATCACCTGCTCCAGGTGTCGATGAGTCCCCTTTTATTACGTGGGGTGAAATTGAAGGAACACCACTGAGGTTGGATCTAGAGGACACACCAATTTGTATTGGGGGTGGTGGGGATGGACCGCAGTTTAAGATCCCGATGCCACCTTCAAGAGATGTCAAGGCACATTCTTTGTCTAGGGAGGCTGCTCGAAAATTGAGAGAGAGATCTAAGATGTTTCAGAAGCCACCATTACCCTCACCTGTTCGCGGGGGAAGTGCTAGTCCAAGTGCACATTTTTCACCCGCTGCCCGGAAGTTTATGAGGAAGGCCATTGCTAAGTCTTCACGTGCTGTTGATGAATCTTTACGGGCAAGTTACCGTGGTGCAAGTCCTGGTGCAAATACTCCTAAAACTGTTAGGAGTATGTCAAGGTTTGGAAGGGACAGCAGCACTGCTTCCAGGTCACCTTCTGTGGGGGAGGGTTCTAATCCACCGTGGTAATCTAAGTTTATGAGGAAGGCCATTGCTAAGTCTTCACGTGCTGTTGATGAATCTTTACGTGCAAGTCCTGGTGCAAATACTCCTAAAACTGTTAGGAGTATGTCAACGTTTGGAAGGGACAGCAGCACTGCTTCCAGGTCACCTTCTGTGGGGGAGGGTTCTAATCCACCGTGGTAATCTGTCATATCAAGAATGACACTCTCATGTATAATACCTCTTTGCTACAAAAGGCAAGTGAATGTAGCTTTTTATAAAGGAAGTGAAAGTTTGCCATACTTCTTTTTTACATGTTTGATATGGTTTGATTTCCTTTTCGTTTATTTTTATCTCTTCGATTAAATCTTTTGTTTGATGCTGGCATTTGGTAACTGACATTTTAGTAATCATTTGTAACTCCTGAGCTTGGAATATCCAGTTCTTGTTTTAAAATTTTTTCTTTTGGAGAAAATGAAAAGTCATGAGAATTATTAGAATTTTTTTCCTTCTTTTATTTTTAATTCGTTTTCTGCTGAATTTCTCATGACTCATCATCCCGGTACTGAGCCTTATTGTGTCTATGCATACAACATATTGAAATTAATTGATGTTTTGGGTGTGAAATTTTTTACCTATGGTTTTATAGTAATTTTATTAGCAATTAAAAAGGATGTGGCTAGATGTCAACTTTCTTTTTTCTCATCTTGAAAAATGAATGAAACCTTTTGCTATAGAATTTGTTCACTGAATTTGCTTTGCATGGTAATCTTAGGTGAATATTAACTCTTTTTACATCATTGTATTCCTTCGCAATAGTTCTACTGAAATCCATGTTTGATTCACTTTTCAGGAATGCTTGACATCTTGCATTTTGTTCCATGGTTTTGCCTGTTCAGTTGTTTTAGTTGCATGCTCCTTTCATTTTCATGATAAGTATTATATATACTTGCCCTTGTGGTTCTGATCACACGATACTCCTCCATTGTGAATTTGCTTGTTTGTTTAAATTAAATGATCCCAATCAAGAAAGAAATGTCTTTGTTCCTTAACTTCCAGGCTAATCAATTGACATTTTTGTAAAGTTGGTCACTTGAAATTATCTCTGGTGTCAGCTTTTTCGTGCTCTAACATCAACAAGAATAATGTGGAAATCTCCTCTTTTTTTTCTTCGTCTTTTTCTGTCAAATGAGATTCTACTAATAAACATGCTAGAAATCGTCAGTTCTATCTTGGAGAAACAGTTGCTGTATCCAAACAGTAAAAGTAAAAGAAGCATATGTCCTTCCAGTTTATGGCTGGCTGTAGGGGAAAGATGACAGATGGCATCTCAGAATAATGTGTGGCTGTAAGGTTTATTTGTCTTGACTTCAATCCTATCCTGATTGCTTTACATATTGTTCTGCCAGACAAAACCTTTCTGCCTTCTGAATACTTTTGGAATATCTTTCATGGTGATGACTTTTGTGCTGTTTTGGTCAATATCAGCTTCTTGCAAGTTTGTTACCTTTCGTTGACTAGCATTTCATTTCTTCTTTATCTATGCTGTGACAATTAAGTGAAAGCAAAGTTTCATCATTTCATTTAACGTCAATATAAACTTTACTTTATATTTCATTTCATGATAATATTAGATCATATGCTGCCACTTTACCATACTTGTGAAGTCTTAGGTGATATGCCACATCGTTAAGTATTTTGCTAGTAATTTTGTAAAATGGCACCAGACAGTTCTGAAACTGTTGAATTCAACTCCATAGCGTCCATAAAAAGGAATGCCCATTTTTACATACCAACAAAAGAAAGGAGAGAATTTCCCCTTTAAGTAACTTATTTACTATCATTAATATTAATTTTACTATTGTTTTGCTGGGAACAGAGCTAAACATGCTTGTACATACTATGCCAATTTAAATCAAGTTTCTATGCTCATACATTAACTGCACAATATCCAGAGAATCCACAAAAAGCATCCATATCCCTCTGGTGAATATAGACTGCGGATCCTTTTCAACCCTTCATTGAAGAGCTCCTCCCTGTACATTAATATCTATTTGGAACTTATTGATAACACGTTAAAACATCCTATATTTCATGTGCGTTAACTTGAGATAGGTTTTCCTAATTCTTTCATGCAATTAATAATTTGAGTTTTGGTAGGGTTTTTGGGGATTTATTTATTAATTTAGAGACTTCTTATCGAGTTTTCATATTTAGTCTAATTCATGGAAAGCTGGCCAAATTAGGATTTCTATTTTGCTTAAATTAGTTGATTCATATATGTATTTATTTATTTAAGTTATGATCAATTAAGTTGGAATGAAAACGAAAACGATTAGATCCATTTTTATGGATCTTCTTTTCCTTATTTATTATTTTCAATTTTACTTTTAAACCCCTCTTTTTATTCTTTATTTATATTATTTCTACTCTATATTTCGGTTGTATTTAGAAACGAAGTTTGGTTAAACCAGTATATATGGATAGGATCCTTATTATTATCATATCTACAATTAATTATGTATTTATTTCGGTGGAATTAGTGAGAAGACACATCTGCATCAATCCTAGAAGATAAAAATGCTCATCCTGGCTCTCTGTTTCTCCGGGGTCCATGACATGTAAGTAACTGTAAATCCAAACGAACACAAGCTGGGAATTTATCCACTCCCCTCTTCTTCATCCCCACGTCGTATATCCGAATCTTCGGATCGGGAGAACCCCCACAGAAACGAGACTTGGGATACACACTACCCGTGTGAAGGTGGAAGGAAAAGAAATATGGGGTTCTTTCGCAATCCTCGTTTCTCTAGGAACGAACTTCTTGTATTATTATTTACTATTATTAAGAAATTCCAGGATGTTCTTGATTATCTATCTAAGTTTTTTAAATATTATTTAATAATTTTTAATTTTTTATTAACAGATTTTTTTATATATATAATTATGTTTTTTTTGTCATACTCTTACTAGGAAGCTCTCAAATTATGAGTTTTTACTTTCAATTTCAATCGACAACATGCTACATATTTTTTAGAAAACTCCAAAAAAAAAGAAGAAATTTATCCATCTTTTTATTTAATACAATTTCCAATTTACGAAGTCATCACAATATTTAATATTTCATACATTAATAGTTTATTTATCAATTGCCTTAAATTATCAAATTATTATGTAAGACCATCCTGCTCTACCACATGAGTCACACTTAATTGGAAATAATTCAATAATATATAAAAATACAAATCTTTTAAATATATGTCAAAAGGCATGCATGCTTGTACAGGCTTCTTGAACCAACTATCTATCAATGGTATGCATTTATTTTTCCCTTTTCCAAATACACTAACTGGGCAAGAGATTGTAAATCAAATCAAGACCTATTTGTTTAATATTCTAACACTGCCACCTAAAATTTGACTAACTTGAGCAAATTAATTGTCCTCTTGAAAGGACCAACGAAGGAAAACTTTTCCCCGGCACTTTTTATTTCTTCTTTTCCTTTCAGCTTTCTTCATTCTCATCACCTTGGGTCTCTGTATTGGCATCTTCAGATTCCTTGTCCCCAGCAGACTCTTCATCTTGGCCGGATGACTCCGATTCCGCTGCCTTCTTCTGTAGGCTCCAGTACATGATGCTGGCTGTCAGGGTTAACATCATTTTCTGGTTCACCTGCCAAAAAAAGAATGAAGGCAAGAAAATTTGAACCAAATAAACATTTGGTAATGTAAAAGTGAAAATTCATGAATAATATAGATCCTCAGATGCGGCAATCTCATGTATTGAATAAAGGACGGAATTCAAACCTTAACATCAAGAAATCATTGATCAATTGCATTCACCAAAATTTAAAAATAAGCTCAAAAGGATGATGTAGTTGGCAATGATTTTTTTCATACAGTAAACAAACTTTCATGTCCTTGCATGGAGAAATTTAGATTTGTGCAGAGTCTGATGACATACCTCCATGATATCCTCAGGCAACAAAAAGATAGAGCATCCGAGCTTCCGTGCAACGCTTATTATATAAGTTGCATTTAGTTTCTTATCATCATCTGTAATTTGAATAAGATTTTTAGTTTCATTCACATGCCTCCAAGAAACAGAAAAACTAAAAGAAAAAGTGGGTGAATTCCATGTTTGCCATTTTCTTTTCATCTGTGTGTGAATTTTTTGGCAGAGAAAGCAAGCACAGCTTTATAGAGATAATATGTAAATACTTGAGAATTCAGTATCTATGGCATACCATTTTCCCCCTTGGTAACAAGGCTCCAGTTGACAACTCTGGGCTCCACAACACTAAGAAGTTCAAGGAAAAACTTCCCAGTTGAGAGGCTTTTGTCCTAGCGAAGTCATAAAGATCGCATTTAATCTCTTTACAAAGAATTCACATAATACCAAGTCCAATATTTGGAGAAACAAACAGTTGAAATATAGTTGGTTGCTCACCTTGAAGCTGTCCATTTGACTTTTTCTGCCTGTACTCTTTACTTTCTGGTTTGCCCAGTTTAATATGTCAGCATCTGTTATCTCCTTTCCTTGAGAATGTGATCTCAAATTTTTCAACAATTGGAGCATGCTAAACCTCATCAACTGCCACAAAAATGCTGAAAATAAAATGGTAGAGGGTGCAGGGAAGAGAAAGTTGTTATACTTGGTGAAGAAGAAAAAAATATGACATGCATAAAGTTGTTCTACTGAGGAACAAAGAGAAGTGGAGCAAAAGAGAATAAAAAGAAGTATCTAATTTCAAGAATATAAATTTTTTTATCATACAATACCATAAACAATTAAGATTTAACATCCATTTAAACTCTATATTTGTCCCCTTGAAACTAGAACACATGTTAAAGATGCCAAACTCATCATCGCCATCTACACAATAATGTTAGAAACACAAATGAAATAATATCTTCAAGAAGAAAAGCCATCTCAAACAAGGTCCCACTGAACTTGTAGAATCTGTATCATACAACTGGCAGCTTAGAACATCTTTTAACATCATAGGAAAAGTGATGTATAGTTTTTAATCTCAATTATATTATATGGGGCCTGCTGCCAAAACAGGAAAACAAAACTCACCCAATATAAGTTTCTTGTTTCCTTGTACAATATCATTTCCAGCTACATTCACAAGGGAAAAGTTTAAGTCCTTTCCAATGCTTATAACTTGGTTACAGTTCTCAACCTTTCTGAAGGGCATCTTAATCGGAGGTTTTGTTGCTTGCTTCCAATTAACTGACCCTGGAGATATTTTGTCAAGAACTTCCAAAAGGACCCATCTGCATTGAAGAGGAGTTAATGGAAAGCAACACCCAAAAGGTCGTAACATATTTATATGGAAGCAGGTAGCAAACTCACCCTGTTCTGACATCCTCAAAAACATTATTAACATATGTATCAATACCATAACTGTTCATCCAGAATCGGAAGCATCTCTCTTCCCTGGACGTTTGAGCATCATCCGTCATCATATCAGCAAAAGAAAGCTTTTTGGTATCAACTGATAATCCATTCCTGTACTTGAAGATAGCAGCTAGTCAGTCATTCTTTCTAATATGACTAGGCAGAGGAGATAGGAGAATGTATTGAATAAAAAAGAAAAGAATCAAAACAAATGTGTTCTAATTGATAAAGCATGAATAGACAGAATTGCATTGATGTGCATCTGTTGCAAACTACATTGAAATGAGTTATCACTAAAATATATTACTGGCATTCAAAGAGCAAAACAAAAAAAAAAAGAAGGAAATGATCTTTGGTTATTGCCACATAATCTTAGCATACTTTTCAGAATATCTATTGATACACATGACAAGTCTATACATGCAGGCCTAGTCTTGTTACCAACCGCCACTGGTGTAAAGCAAATTCAAGTAATACTAAAAAGAACAGAGCACTGTGAAATTTGATTTAGGAATGGAAAGTTCACTTGAAAGTGGTATTCTCAATCTCAACATTTTTCTTGTTATATGCTATCTTTTAAGACCTCAAAGTGCATCTGGAAATAAGGATGTTTACTATTCAATATAAACCAAAGAACTGAACTGTACCAAATTTGGTTTCTGGTTCTGCTATAAAATTATGCAGAAATTTTGGTTTGGTTTTCTGTTTTTTCATAATAAAACAAAAACCAAATGAAATTTCAATTTTTCTACTTAAAGATAATATAAAATTTAATGTTAACGAATTATTAATTAATATTCATTTATTTATATAAAATATAACAGTTTGGTTACTCTGGTTTGATTATGTAATTTTCTGTAAAATTTCAAAAGCCCATTTACATTTGAAAACCAAGCTGAAAAATGAAATGCATCGAGCTGTGAAGTTTTTATTTATCTTTTCTCCCTTCGATAATTATATTGACCATTCTTTATTATCGATCAGGAATTTTAGCACTAGCTTCTTTTAAGTTTTACACGTCTAGTAATTTCTTCACTCTATATAACGGCATCAAAGAGATTAAGGCCCACTAGATTATATGTGTGTCCATAAACAAATAAATAGTTAATAGACCATTAAGATGCCTACATTTTGTCTCACTGTGAAATAATTCTGCAACTATGTAATCATTATAGTTGTAATCATCCTGCAAACTTTTAGATAGTTTCATTATGGTTTTAACAAATTATACACCTTATGGAGAGCAATACCAGACAGGACATCATCATATCACTTCAGCTCTTAATAGCAATCATTTCCATACCCGAGTTAGTTAGCAAAGATGATGTCCTAGGGGGTGAATTATTCAAGACATGTAATTTCTATAATTTATTGTTCCTCTTTCCCACAAAATTTTTGGAAAGTGAAAAAAATTAAAAGAGGACAATGAATGATCCATATAGATAACACAGAACAATAGAAGAGCAGATTACCTTAGCCAACTGTAAAAATCCAAATGCCTAGCTTTACCTGTTTTGAAATATTTGTGCAACAAATGCAAGATTTAAATTTGCTGATCCCTCAACAATATCCTTAGGAGTAACATATCTCTTGCAATTCAATTTCTCTGCTTGCTCAAGAATCAAATTTGCTCTTTCATTAGGATCCTTTGTGTCCAGTGTGGAAGTAGTACCATGTTCCGGTGCAAGAGCATTGAGCAAATGAGCATAGGCCTCTCCATCCTGTAAATTAATAAGTCTGTGATATAAGTCATGACCAGAAATCTTATAAATGTAATCCTTCAATTCAAAAGTACGCAGGCTGACAAGATGATTACTCTGCTACTGTTACTTCTATATGTGAGCATATTCTTGCAGTTCTTATCAATAGACTCTTCATGAGCAAAGATAATAACTTAAGAGTCACTTCAATGTATCCTGTATGGTATTCACAACGACAAACAAAGGAGAGATTTGAATTCAGTCTTGGATTTGAAATAGGTGCTGTTGGTGAAGTAGAGATCAATTATCCAACATTGCAAATTTATAAATTCTGAATGAAGAAGGTACAATCTGACAGAAGCAAAGCACAAAGTTATGTTCTTGATGAAAAGCATGAATGTTAAGGAATTATCAGTTAAAGAGTTATTATTTATGCTTCCGGAATCATGTTATGGCTGGGACTTCTGGATCTATCACTTATTAGTTATTCCTTTTTCTATTCCTATCAAATACCTGGTACCTTGTTTTTAAAATAACTTATTCTAAACTGCCACACCAGACAGAATAAAAAATCTTAGAATTCTACCTATTCCACACCTCTACCTTTTGCAGGTTTATAAAGTCATCTTGGCAAAACTTTTCATACGTATCAAAACAATTATGTCGCATCAGTTATGCACATTCTTAAAACTAGATTAATGCTGACTAGTTTCAAAGACATCGACCAAGAAAACATACAGCTAAACACCATTTTTTTATAATTTCCTTCAGGAAAGAATATTTGAACCTAGATACCATGTATTTCTGGCCCTTTCCCCATTTTATTTACTTTTGAACCAGAGTTGAGCTAAAGTAGTCTTCATGCTTGATGATTAAAATCCCTTGCCACAATTTTGAGGTTGAATATGTAGTCAGCTGCTAGGAACCAGTCAATCATATATAGAGAGCTTAAATAAAATTTTACACATAATTAAAATTTGTATTTCTTTTTGATAAGTGCAGCTAAATATCCCAATTAACTTAATTTAAGAAACAATGATTATTTCCTTACCTTCAGATCTGCAGAAAAATTTGTAACTTGTTTCTTGTAACCTGCTTTCTTGAGATGAAAATTCATCCATTTCAGTAAAACCTTATCCGGTGGCAAGCCAATGAGCTCTTCAACATCCTGTGAATTTTAGAGTTCTTAGTTCCATGGATCATAAGCTTCAGAACTTAAAATATTGAAACTCTATTATTCGATCTCCGAAATGACATGCAACCTTACTGTCTTCCACCAATTCAACTAGTTGGGGAGTTTTCTTCAAGTTGAGATCTGCTAAAAGTTGTATCTGGTTTGGGAACAAACACAAAAGGTTAAGAAGCCATTAGAAGCTTTTATAGATTTATCATTTGATAAAGAAGATAATACAAATGAAATGTACCTTAATTATTTGAGCAATCAAACTAACAACTAGATGTGGCTGCAAATTTCAAGATGTAAGTAAATTAGAGTGATATTTTCAAGTGGATCAAGTAATCTACCATACAGATTTTGGACAATAACAAGAAACCAAGCTTACTCTTGCTTCAGCTAAGTCTTGTGTCCCAATATTAACCACTGTACAGCCAATAGCCTTGGCAGAGTTAAGGCAAAGCGTGTGGTTTTCATTCCTCTCCCATGGGTTTAGAACACGTTTGGTATTAATTGCTCGCTCATCTATTGTGCCAGGGACAGCCACATTAATAAGCTTGCTGCATTAAGTTGAAAAAATGGATAAGGAAATTATATAAAGGGAATATCATGAAGGATGTCAAAATGTGATAATAATTTCAAAGGGGGTCGTATGTTCTACCATAGTAGAACACCATCTTTTACAAGATCAAAGAGAGCATCAGAAGATGGATCAATTGGAAGAAATTCCTTCAAGAATTTATCTTGTCCAAGAAAGCTGTTGATGTGGGATACATAGGAGGCCTTCTCAGATTCACTAATGGTGTGACGATGAGTTGTCGTGGCAGTCTTCACAAATGAAGAAGTAACTTTTGAATGACCCGTTTTTTCTGTTGCTCTTGCTTGTAAGTTCAAGAACAGCTATGCAACACAAACCACATTAATTAGTTTGTTTCAACCCCTTTTGCAGAAATACAATCTTTGCACAACAAGAAAAGTTGACCATGTCGAGGAAATAATAGCAAATCTCATTTTCTTTATTCTTTACATTTTTGGCTAAGGTACATGATAAGAGCTATTTCTCATTTCTTGATAAAATTGGAAAATATAAAAGGATTGAATCATCATACGCTAGTTTACCCGAAGGAAGGATTCAAAGTCAATTTCTTCATTCGCATCAGTAGACGATTCAAACAAAATAGATTTGATCTCATCTCCAGAAAACAATTCACTTAGAGATTGCAATTTTGCCATAACTGGGGGCAGATCTCCCCGAGTGACCTTCCCAGATTCATTTCTCCCAGAAAGAAACTGTAATTAGTTACAACATCGCATTAATATATCAACTAACTTCCAAGAATAAGAAAATATATATATATATAATCCTCGAAACATAATTAAATGAAAAGAAGGTGATGGTATGACATACTTTTGATTTAAGTCCACGGAGCTCTACTTGAGTGAATTGGCTCTGAAGCCATTGATCAGAAACAAAAACACCGACAAAATTAGACATTTTCCCTCTATTTATTTGTTGCGATGAATCCCCCGGTGAGTAGAACACCCAAGAAAACAGATGAATAATTTCAGCTAAATTAATCAAATAACAAAGCCAGAAAAAATCAAAGTACAAAATGAAAGATGCAGTGGAAACTAATAATTAGAGCTGTTTCGGTAGGTTCACCTCCATCTTATCAGATGATATACAAAGAAAGATACAGATATAGCCCCATATGCAATTGGAAAAATAAAAATGGCTGCATACTCTTGTACTGTTGATTCTTAGAAAAATCTCTGTACTACACTGGTTGTCAGAATCCAATCAACCCATGAATGAGATTGGAAAAAAAAAAAAAAATTGTTCCCTGTAATTACTGTACTATTCTACATTTTCTCCATGTGCTTTTGAACTCATAAATACAGCAAACACACATATATATGCACACATTGAGAAAGAAAGTTGAACCTTCTGAAATCAGAAACTCATAAGGGCAACAACGATCAAACAATCTTTTTCTCTTATTTTATTTTATTTTATTTATTTAGTAACTGCAACTCCGAGGAGAGGAATTGGAGGCATAGAGAAAAGAACAAATGGAAGGAAATGATGGGAAGAGAACAAACCTTCAAATCAGAAACTCATTGTGAGGGAGCAATGATTTTTCTTTTCGTCAGGGGCTCCTGTGATGGAGGAAGACAAGAGAATCCGTGCGGACAACAATGAAACAAAGAGAAAAAATCGTTTTGCCTTTCAAACCCGCGCGAATACGGAGGGGAATTCATAGTCAAACCTCGCAAGGAATGGCAAAGTAGTAAAACAGTAAACGGGGTCGTGAGCCATGTTTTTAAAACCCATCCGGTCCGAATGTCTAACCCAAATAGATGGATGGGTGCTCCGGATTTTCTATGTAATAAAATTGTTAAAATGATGTTTCGGATCTTTTTAATATAATTTTTTATGTGACATTCTCTAATATATGAATGAAAATCTCTCTTAATTATTTATTTTTATATATTTTTTTTTATTAATTAAATTCTAAATAGATAAATAAATTTTCAGGAATATTTTATCTTTTAGTACACTAAAAAGCTTTTCTGTTGAAAATTTTCACATAAAAATATGTTAGAAAACCTAAAGCACTAGGGAAGTAAAGTATCTGTGTTAAATTTTTAATAATATAATAGAAAATATAACTCATAAAATATGTACTGAAGGAATCATATGGTGGGATTCATCAAATCCGATTCGATCAAATTTTATATTTTTAATTTATAAATTAAAAATAGAATGATAAAATTATAGGTAAAAATTAAATCTCACTTTTCAATCAATAATTATATAATTTTTTTTTGAAAAATCAATGTATATGTCGTAAGTTTTGGAAATTATACGCATCAATGAATGGATTTGTTAGTTGCCGAGTTTCACTTTCCTATTAGGCAAGAAAGTGTCATTTTATGAGGCCCATCAAATCGGTTTTTCTGGTCCAATCAATTCTGAAAATCAAAATTATGAATTCAAATTATGCAATTTATTTATTACAGCAAAAAAAAAAATGCAATTTATTAATGGTTGTTTTTTTTTTCTCTAAAATATAAATTGATCTACCATTATTTATGCATAATTATAAAATTTTCCAATTTTAAATAATAAGTCATTTTTATACATGAAACAATAAGATATTTATACATAAATATTTGTAAATTTATAAATTACTTGTTTTTCTCCTCTTTATATTCGGTACTTCTGGACCTATGATCTCACATTTATTGTTCCACCCACTGAACTATCTCGAGAGAACTCTATTTCCTATGCTCCGAACCATAACTCCTTCTTCATTGAATCAAAGATTGTTTGGGCGTAACTCAAATATATCCTTTTGAATTAGTCAAGTTAAAGTACCTCTATAAATAAGAAAATGTATTGTAATACTTTATTAACAAATGCAGATTAATTTCATAAATTCTTTCTATAAGCTAAATTTGTTAATTTGATACAATTTTTGTAAATTTAAACCAGTCTTTTTTTTCCCACTTTTCTCAGAAATCATAGGCAAACAAATCCTCCACAAGTGCCATTGCAGAACCAACAAAAATTTAGATCACGGAGCACCATTGAAGTGATGCCCTATGTCAACACGCTCTGATAACAGATAGATTACAACATATCACAATATACACTTATAATACACAATCTTCCATTCCATTTCAGTAGAAGATGCCCTTTAATCAGTCTCTTCCCCAGTTGTAGAATCCAGGTTACCAAAAAGAGGTTTCATACAACAGGTTGATGGTTAGCCAACTATTTATTTCTCTTCCCCAGTTGTTGAATTTAGGCGCCGGAATCTCTGATCAAGCTCTGCCATGACTGCTGGCTCCTGCTTTTTCCTTTGCTTGGATAATGTAGTGGTTGTCATGGAGCCAATCTTGTCGAAAGCAACCTGCATATTATGTAAGGGTACAATTAGAGGAACATGGAGTACGAGCATAAAACTCCGAAACCCACCTCAAACGTGAGAGAGTTTTCTGAACACGTGGGACGAAAAGATTGGATGGGACTTGGAGGAAGGAGTAGTGCAGCTTTCTTCATGGAGAACAATTCTAGCATTTGGATTAGCAGATGAGGCACTAGTCTCCTTTCTCTGCTATAAAGGATGATAGAAAGGTGATATGTTGAACAGAGGTATTTACCGTCAGGAGTTCATCTGGATCAAAGAGATGATGAGTTGTTCTCTGTATAATGTTAATTACATCACCAACATGAATAGCTAGAAGCAATTCCTCTTCGTTCATCTGCAGACATGGACCAAAAAACCTTACAACTTTTCAATATTTGCTTTTGGGTAATAATGGCCATACCAAACAAAGACAAGAAGTCAGTAAGAAAGATAATGCTCACCATAAAAATAGCCAATGCTACATGAAATAAAACCTTTGCCCCTTCATAGAAAAGTACATCCCATACTCTCATGGTTGTCTGACAAACATTGTTACAGAAGGTAAAACACAAATCATTACAAAGCCGACAGGGTGAAACACAAGTATGATTAGCATGACCCAAATATGTGTATGCGTGTGTTTCTATGGTGCTTCGGGTCACAGAGCAAGTGAACGATAAAGATTCAGATGGCTATGAGGGGAAAAATTCAGAAAGATCTACCTCTGAGGGCAAGCTCTTGGAGAAGAGGCAGAGAAACCACTCAGTGCAAACGAGAGAGACATCAAACTCCAGAGCTTCTAAATGGGAGGCGACCCTGCA
Source organism: Parsonsia alboflavescens (assembly GCA_028571225.1). Lineage (NCBI taxonomy): Eukaryota > Viridiplantae > Streptophyta > Magnoliopsida > Gentianales > Apocynaceae > Parsonsia > Parsonsia alboflavescens. The sequence continues at coordinate 13,960,268 of JAOXNR010000001.1, read as the reverse complement.
TAATTTGTTCCATATTTAGGGAGAACCGATCCAATTTACAGTTAACACACAAACAGACACGTGAGTCATATCTGTTCCTACACATGCATACTCCCTGAAAGAGATTATTACCTAGGACATTTTTTCAACAGCAGATCCTTGAATACCCTTTGCTCAACATGACATCCAGATAAGTTGTTTGTGTAACAATCATTAACCAACACATTTTCAAGGAGTACAGAAAGCATCCAAAAAGCATCTTCTTCTGTCTTCATCACAAGTAACAATAATGCTGCCACATAATTTAAACCCTGCCAAAGATCAAATGGATGCATTTAATATGGAGGCTCAGAAAAGTGGACTAGTCAGCAACTGAGAAGCCATAAACAGATAAAATATGCTTGAATTCACAAAGGAGTAAACTATAAGTCAAGCTCTGAAAAAAAGGATAAAAGCGAGTACATGTTTAATAATGTCCAAAAGCTCTCCATTCAACAAACTAGGTATTAGCTAAACTTTCACTGAATTTGTAGGTGATTGATAATGTAAATTGATCAAAACAAGTGAGGAGAAAGCTTAAGCAAGCATATGAACTAAATCAGTAAAAAAATTCTTCTACAAAAACAAAACCTAATTTCTTATTCTACCGATCGCTATAGGAAGATGATGATAATCCACCTGACAGTAGCCAACATCAGAGTCACGGAAAGAATAACCAACAAGAACCCTCCGAAGGGCAGCATGACCCTCTTTGGTGTCCAACCATGGGTGTCCGGGGAAGGTTCGAGGAAGATCCTGCTTGGAGAAACAGAAAAGAATAGACAATTGTTAACTTTAGGACCAAAATTCTACATTCACAAGCCTGTCACAGTAATGTAGAGTGGAAATGAAGGTTGCAAGGAAACATTCCAACATTTCCATTCAGTTCTTTTGTTGTTATGGTACTGTACGTTTCCATCTTAACTTGGAAACATCAGTAAGGATGAATCCAAAATGCAGGCAGAACAGGGATTGGCAAATCAAGAACAAGAAGGCTAGCGTCCAGAAGGGATGATAGAGACCAGGTGGTGATACACCCTGAACAGGGCCACTTGCACATTCATTTTTGGACATCTCAATTTGGGAACCAGATCAATTGGAGGAATGGTGTCTATCACAAGATGATTGTGGTAGATTTTTTTTATTTTTAAGAATAAATTGTAAAGAATAAGAAGATCATCTTGGATATGAAATCCCTCTGCATTATTCATGACTTTTCAGGTAATGTGTTCAGGTGTCAGTAGATCACCTAGTTAAGTGTTCTAAGAGCACAATCATGCAGTATTTCCACAGAGCTACAAGAAGATGGAATACAAGCACAATGCTGAATGTTCTAGTTATAGCATACGGTGATCTTGATTCATGTCTAAACCAAAAGATAAGATTTGCAAGTATGACAACCATCAGATTCTGAGATGAAAGCTTGAAAACAAAAGGTTAGAGATATCAAACAATTAGCAAAGCTATTTAAACACAAATCCATCCTCATGTTAAATAGGTTAAGACACTGAACTGAAAAGCCCAGATATACCAGGCAAATTACATGAAGCGAACATCTTCCTCATTCTTACTGTCTAAACAGAGCACCCGTACATTTTCACCAAGTTAATATTCGCGTGAATGATCATAGCACTGTGACTCTGCAATAAATCATACATCTCTCAACTACCAACAAAGGCATCATAGATTAAGCCTCAAAGGGAGAAACATGCAAATGAAAGAATGGTGCACTAGAGGCTTTATCAACAATAGCTTGGTGCTCAAAATCAACATGAATGCTGCTAAATTGAACAATAACAGCAACAAAACTCATACTGCTAATGGAGTCTCTCGTATTTAAACGTTTGGGGTACTAGAGGCACTTAGCTATCCTTAAGAATTCTGCTATATCAATTTACATCAGGACAAAAATAATTAAACCAGAGAAACTCTATCATCATATACATTATGGTTTCATAAAATAATATCAAATAGGAAATGATGCCACGGGTATCATAAAGACTGTTTTGATTTTGCACTTGTATGTTTTTCTTTATGCAGAAAATTGATATGAAAAAGACGTCAGCATTTTTGCAGAACTTCCCCTAGCTAAGAAAAGAATATCTTTAAAATGTCTATCTAAGAAAAGAATATATTTAAAATGCTTAAAGATCCAAAAGCCTTACATGATCAATCTGCTTTGTGGCAGCTGTGACCTTGTCCTCAACAGCATTGGTTAGATCATTGTAATAGCTCTCCGGGACGGTTGACTTCTTCTTGGCAGCGCCTGATAAAGCAAACCACACCTTAGGCCTAAGATTGGGTGGAATTCCTTTCCTAATAAGCCTCTTGAGAGAAATCTGATTCACCAAGGCAGAGAATTTGAGGGATGATTTAAGAGTTGCTGAAATGGTGGTCTGCAAATACCAATTTGCACCTTTGCTGGCTTCCAATGCCCACCAGACCCTACCTTGTTGCCTCACTTTCTCTCTCACCTCATTCAACACATTAACATCATCAACGTTGCCTTCCACAGTGAAACCATACAGATCTTGAAACTTGACAGTGATATTTGCCCTTCTAGCGTGAATGCTCGGCCTCAAAATGGGAATTTGAGCCTGGTATTCAATGGCCAAGTCTCTCTTGCCTTGAATTCCATACATCTTAAGATTCAGCTTCTATTGCTACAGAACAATAATGGATAAAGAGATTAACAAATCCCTCAAAAGGAAATGTTCAAAATAAGATAACTCCAAGGTTGAACCTCTCAAACGGTCAATTCCCACAAGTGTTTTAAAAAATGGGTATATGGGATTTCAATATGGTCAATTCCTTGCTCAGCCAATAAAGGCCTAAAGGATTTTGAAATTATCTTCCAGGCAGAGAAAAACAGACTTGAACACTTCCATAAATGGGTGCTTGACAGCAAGAAATTTCAGATGCAGCAGCAAATTTCTCTGCACAAAATGCATAAAAAAAAGGAAAAAACTGTTACAGATAACCCAAACAAAGATAATAAGAAAATTATCCCGGATAGAAGACGACCCTTTCTATATCTTCCCCTTGCATTTCATTTGGGGAAACTTGCATTATAGTAATAAATTGTAGATTTGTTCAGGAAACACAGATTAAAATTTATGGCGAAAAAGGTACAATAAAAAATGAACAAGAAAGGAGAAGGGTAGAATCTGGATGATGATGGAAACAGACGAAATAATCAACTGAAAACTTCCAAATGTTTTATGAGATGAACTTTTGGAAATTTTCAGGAAGAATTTGATGGTCTGAAATGAAGAACAGTGGAGCGCCGGATGATCGTGTTGGAGGATAGTATGAAATATGAAAACAGTTTTATTTTATTTTATTGTTTTTTCTTTTCTCCGACGAGATTTTCTTCACTTATAATAATAATAAATTTCTTTTTTTTTTTCTCACTATTTTCTCATATATGCACTCACTCATGAATAATAATAATAATAATAATAATAAGAGTTATTATACAATTCAATCCTCAAACTTTATTTTTTTAAAACTTTAGTTTTAAAAAATTTTTTTCGACCTTTATCAACTTAAAAAATTTTTTTTTTACCTTTATAATACTTAAAGTTTCATTCAAAATCAAGTGATTTTTTTTTAGAATCAAGCCAAAAGCACTAAAATATCCAAAATGTAAATTATTTATGAAGATTAAAGATTAAAAAAAAATTAAAAAATCAAAACTTCCAAAAAGAGTAAAGTTTGGTAACAAAATTGTTCAATAATTCATAATAATAATAATAATTCTTGAAGAGATTTTTCTTTCAAGGATCTAGTATTCCTACGTTGAAAGAGAATAATTAAATTTAAATTGTAATTATTTAGATTAAAAGAAGAATATATATATATATATATATATATATATATATATATATATTTGTATATACAATAGAAAAGTGATCTTTTATTTAGGGTGAATTGAACTTTTCCTGCTTTAACTTTTACCTCTTCTTCCAATTATATACCAAAGAGGTAAAAGAAGAAAATAATAATATCCTATTGACCAAACAAAATGAAAAGGTTATTTTGGCACCCTTACCTACCCTTGACTTCTGTCACCGCTCTCCTTTCCTTTTACAGCTCAAACACCATTCTATTATTGAGACAAGGTTTTTAGTCATATGAACTAATAAGAAGGACACCTTATAAGTGCTTCGTAACATTATTATTATTATATATACTAATATTATCTATATTAAAAAAATTAATAATATTATTGTATAACATGTGTGCTGTGTACAATCTGTATGTGAGTCACTTTTATTTTAAATTCTTTTAATTTTTTTCTTTAAAAAAATAGTTACAAATGTAAAACATATTTAATGGTTGATTTAATTAGACTAGTCAATTTTTTAAAAAAAATAATGAAATACTGGTTAAATGATTTCAAATTTTAACTAAAATTTGTAATATGAAAAGGAAAATTAGAAACTTAGAATCTTTTTCATTCAATTATCTTAAAAGAAAATTTTTCGCTCGTAATCTTTTATGTCATCGATAAATATTAATAAATAAAGTAAATGCTATGTTCAATCCAAAAGTTATATGATCGACTTCATTTTGTCCTTAAAAAAATTAGTCATTATCATACATAATAAACCTATCTCCATTTGTCATGAATCCATTCCAAACTCTTTTCGCATTGTAAATTAGCTCATTTGAAGAATGATTTTAAGAGATTGAGATTTGAAATACCTTCAATAACTTGAATCCATTTCCTTACCCACTTTATCTTATTATTATGTATACGAAGAATTGGAATTACGCTTCCTTACAAGCATTTTTATATCCACGTGTTTATAGTCGTCTTGATTTTTAGATCTAGTAGACTTTTTAAATGAATGATAAGTTTTTTTTATTCTGTTACATTATTTATCTACTTTTGTTAAGTGTGATGTATTATCTATATTACCTTTAAATGATAAATTTTGTCTTATCGTTTTAAGTATATAATTTTATTTTTTTTTTAAGTGACATAAGCTTTTATATACTTTTTCCCTCTGCAGATAAACATCTCATATTATATTTTGAGATATCCATAATTAAAAATTTTATTAAAAAAATTGACAATGCAAATGAAATATAAACATCCAATTTCGGAGGAAATGTTTTTTTTTTTCCCCAAAGTGAGCAAATCACTAGAGGAAAATCAATTAAAGTTAAAAAGGGTACTTAAGTATTAATTTTGATATGTTCTTCGATGATAAGCTATTTGTGTTAATGTGTGGCCCTCCTAACTTTTCTATCATGTCCCTATGAAGAAAAAAAAAAAGAGAGCACTTTTTTTCTTAATTTTCAGACAGTATCTGAGGGAGTGCTATTTTTTTATTACCAAAAATAAAATAGTGTTAAAAATGAAGTGGGCCGATTTAACAAGGAGTGGAGCCTCTCCGGTCCACACGTCGCATATGGATGTGGGTTTACAGAGGTTAAGGTTAGCACCATCGACACGAGGAGATTCGGATCTAATCTTAAGTATAATTGTATGCGTGACTTTATGTTACCTTAATAGAAATTTAAGATCAAAATTTTAAATGATTTAATTTGTCTTTTTAAATTTTAATATATTTTATATAAAATAATGATTAAAGGTTATTGATAAAATTTTTATTAATATAAAAATAAAATCATATAAAAATATGTATGTAACTGAATATCCGAACCTGTAAAAGAAAGTTACATGTTTAGCTACCAAAATTCCACTGTAAAATTGATTAATATGCCACTTTCATCGAATTAAATGGTTCTTAAATTAGTAAAAATTTTACAAAATACTTCTTCTTCTTATAATTGAATGTCTCAATTTAACTTATATGCATTTTAATAAAACCGTTTGACTAAGTTAATTTTAACGTTGTAATATCAATTTTTTTAATAAAATTTTAATTATATTAGGAGATATGACATTCAATTTCTGATAACTCAAATTAGAAAATGGGACAAAGCGAAGTAATTGATATTATTATGTTCAAAATGAAAAAAGTCAAATTCTTTTAATTAAATTTGTTCTTTTAAGTTTATCATTATTTTGTTAATCCAAACAGAAATTCTATTATCATTATTTATTATTCTTAAAAACTCAAGGACTATGATTAGAGATGGAAAATGTTAAGGAGATTGTCAGGTAAATTAAAAACAAATTTATAGTAAAAAAAAAAAAAAGGGACACATGATGCCCTCACCACTGATGGAGAGATTGCTTCATGGATACATATGGCTGTAAAATCCATGTAATACAATGCTTTAAGTGGAGAGAAAGTGATTGAATAAAAAATCAATCATTTGACTTCCACTATTTATCATTAAAACTATTATTATCCTTTTATTTTGTAAACAATTCAATAAGAATATGAAAAGTATTTTTAAAAAATAATCTTTGATTTATCCCTAGAAATATAATAAATTAAAATAAAAAGGTAACTGAAAATAGAAAAAAAATCAACTTGTCATTAATAATAATTTTGAAATATCAATAATATTTTTTAATTATATTATTAAAAAATGTAATTAAAAAAGGCACATTAATGTCATTAAAAGCAATACATTGGACGTCATTAATAATCCGGGATAAAGTATAAAATAAAAAAATGTAATTAAAACAAGTAAATTAATGTGTAACAATACTTGTTCAAATTAATATCTTTTCTATAATAAATAAAATAAAGAAGAAATATTTATGTGTAATTTTCAAATTTTTTTAGAAAAATTCAATTAATTATATTTATAATAGTTAATACAATTAATTTGAAATTTCATGTGATGTAATGATGATTTATTATATATGTTTTTAAATTATATTTTATTTTAAGTCTATTTTTTTGTGTCGTTATACTTTAAAATTTTATTTAATAATATGTTATGTTAAATAAGTTGAATAAAGTTTTTTTTTAAGAAAGAAATTTAAATATTATTGAAATGTTTTTTTTCTTTTTTTGCACTAAGAAATGTTATTATCACTTTGAATCATCCTTAGCATATAACTAAACTAAAAAAAAAATTGCAACTAAAAAAGTAAATCAACTTATGGTCAAAAGATTATATATAAAAAAAAAAATCAAAGAATTCTTATGATTTAGTTTTTTCATCATAGCAAATTATTTTTCCAAAATTTCTATTTATCCATATTACTTTTAAAAAGACATACAGTTACTTTTTTAATTTAAACTCATGAATCATGAATTCATGATCGTTATTAAGTATAATTTTGACTATTGATTTTAAAACTAATTTATAAATTAGGCTATATGTAAATTCTATGTTTTTAAACAATATTTAATATTATCCCAATATGCATGGTTACCTATTAAAAATAAAAATTTAATATTTTTTCACCAATTAAAAGTTAATATATTTTTTTAAACTTATATATATTTATATCTAATTAACAAAACTCTTATAATTTTTTATATTATAAAAAATAATTTTTTAAAAAATTTCTATAGTCATCTACTTTCTTTTAAAATATATACTTACAATAAAAATTTTAAAGTTAACTATTAAAAAACTTTTTGACTTTAGAATAAAAGCCCGTTTAAGCGAGAAGCCATTAATAATCGTTATATAAAATATAAAACATATAAATAAAAAATATAATTTAATGTGTTTAAGCGAGAAGCCATTAATAATCGTTATATAAAATATAAAACATATAAATAAAAAATATAATTTAATGTGTTACCACTATCGGTTCAAATTAATATCTTTTTTAAAATTAAAAATTCAAAAATAATAAACACTTTAAAATTATTTATTAGAAAAATTCAATTAATTAATTTTAGTAAATATTGTTCTTTTTAAGTTTGGTTTTATTATATATTTTTCAAATTTTATTGTATTTTAATTTACTTTTTTGCATAAAGAAGTTGAATATATATATTTTTTAGCTAAGAAATAATATAAATAACGGATTTGCCAAGGCGCGCTCCGGAGAGCACCTTAATGCGCATTCCAACCGTTACTGTAACGGAATTCTTGCTACAATGCTCATGCAACCAACCAAGTGGAGCAAGAATTCCATTATGGTAACGGTTGGAGGGCGCATTAATGCGCGCTCCAAAACCGATATAATTAATGTGTCATTCTCCATCCGTTCAAATTATCATATATTCTTTCCGTCCAAATTAATCATGACCATTAAGTATAATTTTAATCCATGATTTATTATTGATTTTATAAATTAATTTATAAAAGCCCGAATAATAAGCTATACAATAGGCTCTCCTCACAAAAATAATATCATGTGGGCCAATGGTCCAAGTATCAAATATTAAACTGATAAGAACATATATCACAAAAGATATAAATATTTGGGCTTATGATCCATTAATTTTATACAAACTTCTGTTTTCGAACTTCTCAATCTAGGGGATAATAGTTTAATTTCAAAATACAATAGAAAGAGAAAATAATCAATTTGGACATAATTAATCGAATTTTGTCCTAAGCATTCAGAGAATGACACTTTTCAATCTTTCGTGTTTTGGGAACTATTTTTATATATTAATATAGATTAAGAATTCATTTAATCTCTTATAATTATTTAATAAATAAAGAACACAATAAATAAAATGTTTGTTAGAGAATGAATTTATGGCTTTTTAGTTAAACCTTTTTCAATCCATAATTAAATAAAACAATTAAATATCAAAATATAATCTAATTTTTCTCAAAAAAAAAAATTTAAATTGGAAATAAAACTTGTAACTTGAAGTTAAAAAGTTATTAAGTTTTTTAAAATTCTTATAATAAATAACCAAGACAAGAAAAACAAAATTATATTGATGTTAATTGATTATTTGAAAAGAACAAAAGTGTGGGTCTTGCCTTGCAACGGTGTTTAAGAATGAGGATCTGTAATTTACATTTGGTGGCTGCCAAGCGTCCTTCCACAGCTAACGGTCCATTAAATATAAAATTTACACAAGCGTCTTGCGGGTCATTCCATTTTTCTAAAAAAATTTATTTAACGATCAAAATATAAAATTCGATAACAGTTAAAAAGAAAATTCTGCCCAGTGTTTGAGAGAAAGATGAATTATTTAGAATTACTAACAATGTCAAAAAATAATATTTTGAAAATATTAGTAAGCTCTGAATTAGATGAGAGAACTAAATATTCTTTAAATCTTAATATGGGAGCAAAAATAGTAGAAAAGAGCTTATGCCTAGTAATTGGGGTGTGATAATGATTTTATTGTTTAGTGGTATTTACTTACATTTAAAGTGATGATGAATTCTAATTAAAATATTTCAAATTTTAATATTTTCTATAAAATAATTATTGTATATCAATTAAAAAATATATAAAAAATTTATCACATTATGAACTGCACATATTGATTGACTCTTCAACTTCATTAATTATTAATAATATAAAGAAAAACTAAAGAATCATATAATGAAAATTTGATGGAACGCTATTTAAAAATATATATATATAAAAAAATTTATGTATTCCAAACTTTTGTTCATCCAGTATTAAATGAAAGACAAACAAATAACCACGCCTCTGAAATGAGGACAATGGATAAACTACCTCTGGTTTACATGCTACTACTTATGAATATGATGCATCATACAGAAATGGAATAAAAATTATGAAGAAGAATCAAATCGAATCAAATCAAATCAATGATATTTTTTCCTCGATATAAATTAGATGCCGAAGAAATCATCGTCTCATAAGGACATAATTGCTCCTACTCCAATTGCTAGAACCAGGTGGATTAGAGTACTCAAGCTGCAAATCCTGAAAGCGGATGATGATGGAGATGAAGTTGGGGAGGACTTGCTTGAATCACCTTCAGCAGCAGGAGAATCTGCAGCCGGTGAGACATCTGGAGCCGGTGCAGGGGCAGGAGTTGGAGGAATGTCGGTGCCAAAGATGGCTTCTGGGAGAAGAACCCTGTCAATCTGGAAAACCGAGACAGGGTTGGTTGAATGAACAGCACTGCTAACTTTTGTTCTGGTCCATCCCGAATTAAGGAAGACAGTTCCCGATACATCTGAGAAATTTAAGGCATATCCTCCACCACCGGCAAGTGTAGTCACTGGGCTCATTTGGCTCAGGTTCTTGAAGTCTGCCAGTGTGTAGAAATGTGAAAGTGCATGGAAAAGGCAAACTGATTTGAGCTGATCGGCTGTGAGGTTCGAAAGGGATGGCTTTTTAAGGGATGAAAAGGCTTGATCTTTTGGCACGAATATGGTGATGCCTTCATCCGTGTTGTTGGCTTGGTTTTGAAAAGTCTCTAACACCTTGGTTGTTTCAAGGTAATTAAGAAAGGTCTGAAACGGACCGGCGTAAGAAAGCAAGTATGTGAGGTTAACATATTCTGGAGCTGGAGCTGGGGCAGGAGAAAATATTGGGGATCCAACAATTTGTGCATAAACGGATGTAGAACACAGAGAGGATAAAATACCAAAGAGCATGAAAATCATAATCCTCCCTTCCATCTTTCCCTGCATCACCAGCAAGATAATAACTATCAGATCTCTCTTCTCAACAAGAAAAAGATCCAGCATATTTCGTTTTCTGGAATTAAATCAAAATTTGAGTTGTAGTTCAGAATTGACTTTCTAAATCCATATTGAACAACCCCATCTACTTAGATCTCAGTTCATCAAGGCAAAATTAAGCAGAAAATCAGCTAAATTCAAGTCAAACTAAAAGCCTTAAGTGAACATACAAGTAATGCCACTCCATGTATAGATAGATTTCATCAATTCTCGTTAAACTACACAAAATAAGCTAACAAATTTCAAAACCCAAACAAGAAATTAGATACAAAAAGTAAAAATAACCATTTCCAAGCAATTCGCAATGTCGAGCTGGGTAGGACACAACCCAGTGCCCGGTGACTTGTAAAAATCATTTGAAGATCTTAGCAAGATAAGGTAACAGAGCAATACGGGTACATGGGTAAACTTCAGAAACAGATTCAGATCTATATCAACCCATTCAAGAAACAGAAGTACAGAAGAGAATTGGAAATAGACAAGAAATAAAGAATTAAGACCCAGAAAAATTGAAAGGCAAACAAAATAGGCAAACCATGAAAATACTGACCTCGGCTCAGACAAAGACAGAGCAATTCAGGGCATAGAAAGCTGTAAAGCTATGGAGTTCAAAATGCTAAGACAGTATATAAAGAAAGCTCCAGAGGTGAATTTTGAGTAATGAGTGCGGGGCTGGCAGGCGCAGGGGGCAGCTGGTGACGGGAAAAGAGTGAGAGTAGGTACCACTTCGAGCATACAAATATAAAAAAAAAATTGAGGAGAATTATTATTATTCCGTAACGTCAATTTCTCACAATTTTTTTAAGATAAGTAGATTTTTAATATAAATTTTTATCAACAACTTCCCATATTCATCCCTTTTAAAGATATCCCAATGAATAAAGTGTAGGGCAAAGATCAAAATCTTAAATTTGAATCTCATCAACATTTTTTTAGGTTGAGTTGTATACAAATTCACATTTCCTAATTTTGGATTGAGTTAAAATAAAATATTTAATTTTGAACAAATGAAATATTATTTTTATTATTATGCTAATTCGAATATTATTATTACTATGCTTGCGGAAATGTATTTCTAGAAAAGGGTTGTTTATGGAGGGTGAGATTTCAAGGTCAACCTTTCAACTAATTGATTTGTTCTGTGTCTATTCTCGAGTCTCCAACCTTGCACTCCACCCAATTGATTTTAGTGTTTTGATTTGGCTCTCTTTGACCGATTTCTCACGCCACTTTGATTTCTCGGGAGATTCTCTTTTCCCCCTATGTAACTTTAATTTCAATTTGATAGAGCTGGAAAATGATTTTCGTGTTAGCTGAACCATCCTGAATTATGATAGTGCCTATGATAATATCCGGATAGAAATTTAGATCATCGGAATAAATTATCGCGTTGAGGATAACTTCAATACCTAAGTCAGTATTCAATAAAATGAAATTGAATCAATTTAACTTGTTTAATTTGTGTGTGATTCTATCATGTATATCGAATTATTAATTACCATCTAGGTGAAGTTTATTTATTAGAGTGAATTTCAATTATATAAAAGTAGACATTTAAGATGATTGTAAAATCATATCTCACCAATTATTCCTCAAATAAAAAGAGATATCTTGCTATGTACGTCTATAGTGTATGAGTTATGAGCTATCTACTAGCTTATAAACCATCTTTACGATTTTCCAGTGAGCTTCGAAGGTCATAGTGAGCTTTTTGGAGGTCTTGACGAATGATTTAAATATCATAATACAGATCATATGTTGTAGATATTCAATTGTGGCATGAAAGATTCGCGAGAAAGGTTAGAACTCATTGGTTCGTAACTCGAGATTTGGTGAGACCTTTTCTTAGCTTATTGCAAGTCGATGACCAAGGAAGTCGATAGTCAAGAGGTTGCAGTGCTTATCTCTTAATGTTGATTTGAATTTTTTGTATTCACGTCAATATTTAGGTTTATTTAGGTCAGGTTGCTCGGGTCAGCCCATTTTGACCATCACAAATTAATGGGGGAAAAAAACCTTATAATCATGCTATTGTGAATTATTCAGATCACTAAGTTTTACATAATAACATTATTAACACTCATAACTCATAAGTACTAAGAACCATTGCATGGAGTAAACGATGAGATTCAATTTTAAATTATTTTTTCAAAAAATCTAAACCAAATAGTGTAAAATTGGTAAAAATAAGCCAATCTCGCAATTAAACTTTATTATTTTCGTCACAAAATCAATATTCATATTTATTTTATTTTTTAGCTTTCTAAGTACTTAATCTATATCATTTTGGTTTTAAAAAAAATATTCTCAAGTTAAGTCAGCTTCAAATTTAAGTTTCATGATTTTAAATGATAAATACTTCATTCATTGCTTATTATAAGTAGCTGTTAATTATATTATTAATATTAAAATAATACATTTTTTTTCTTTCAAAACATTTCCATTGGGATTCCAATGATGTAAGAACAATATCGAAAAGAATGACTAAACAGAAGAAAAGTTGGAAAAACTGTGAAAACACACAAATTTTCGGAAAAATCACCAAAGTCGAAAATTGTCAATTAATTATAAGCTGCCAAAAACAATGAGAAACGAAATATCTAAAGGTCTAAACAAACCCTAAACCTAATCGGAACTTAAAATAATGAAATTACAAAAATACTCCAAAGAAAAATAGCAAATTACGGAACTGCCACTAAAAACATAAAAATTACGACAATATCACTAAAAACAGAAAAATGATCAAAACTCCATTAAAACGATTCCGGATGGTCAAAAAATTCCTTGCATCACAGCACAACAATGATTTTTGATCGTTGATTCGTTCTGGGTCATCCAATAAAATTTGAGTCCGATTCGAGCTCGGACCAATCGCCTCAAGAATCGTGCTCGGCATCATCCTTCCCGACTAGGAAAAAATTCACCCTCGAATCTGATTCGTCCTCGCCAGCGATATCATCTACAAAACCTTCCTCATCCTCGAACTGGTAAGGTGACAAGTTAGCTACACTGAATGTACCCGACACATTGTAGTTGCCTGACACGTCAATCTTGTATGCATTGTCATTAATCCGCTCCAATACCTTGAATGACCCATCTAAGCGAGGTTGCAATTTCCCAAATCTGCCTGCCAGAAACCTCTCCTGCCTCAATCGAATCCAAACTAGATCGCCCTCATTGAATACTACCTTCTTCCGATGCTTATCGACCCTTTCTTTGTATTGTAAGTTCTGTTGATTGATCTGATCACAGACTTGGGAATGCAACTCCTTAATCTGCTTAGCATGCTCCTCTGCATCCGAACTAAATTGGTGGTGGACTGGTAATGGATTAAGGTCTAATGGAGTAGCTGGATTGCGTCTGTAAACAATCTCAAGCTGACTCTTCCCCTGTCCAATTTACTGAACGATTGTATGCAAATTTGGCCTGCGGCAGCACCAAGTCCCACTGTCGTGACTTGTCTTCGAGTAAACTTCATAGCAGACTCCCCAAGCTTCGATTCAGGACTTCCGTTTGTCCGTCTGCCTGCGGGTGATGAGAAGAGTTGAACTGCAATTTGGTGTCGAAGTGCCTCCAAAGAGTTCACCAAAAATGATTGATGAATTTCACATCTCTGTCGGAAGTGATTGACTTTGGTACTCCATATAATTTGACAATGTCCTACAAAAACAACCTAGCCACTTGTGAAACATTAAACGTTTTGTTGCAGGGAACAAAATGTGCCATCTTCGAGAATCTATCGACCATTACTATAATCGAATCCTTGTTCCTTTGAGTCCTTGGCAGCCCCAAAACAAAATCGACACTGATGTCTTCCCAAAGGTGTCAACGGAACAGGTAATGGCAAATACAATCCAGCATTGCTACCCTTAGTCTTAGCAATATGACAAATTTTGCATCGCTGAACACATCGAATCACTCCCCGCTCCATTCTAGGGTAAAAATCTTCCCGCACCAATACCAACGTCTTGTCAATTCCAAAATGTTCTTTAACCCTCCGGCATGACGCTCATCTACAATGGCTGCCCTCAACGAACAAGCAAAAACACACAACCGATTCCCTCGAAAAAAAAACTTGTCTTGAATCATGAACAATTGTTGTGGTATCGCTTCTCCCAAACGCCCTTGACCTCTGGGTCCTCCCGATACAAATCTGAAAACGAATCAAATCCCATCATCTAGACCTGCATCGTATTCAACAACGTATGCCTTCTGCTCAGTGCATCTGCCACCCAATTTAGTACACCAGCCTTGCGTTGAATGGAGAAACTGAAAGCTTGTAGAAACTCCACCCACTTTGCATATCTTGCATTCAATTTATGTTGTTCATTTATGAACTTCAATGCCTAATGATCCGAAAATAAGACAAACTCCTTGGACACTAGATAATGCCTCCAATGCTCCAAACTCCACACAATTGCATAAAACTCCTTATCATATGTTGAATACCGTTTTTTTGCCTCATCAAGCTTCTCAGTAAAGAAAGCTACCTGCCTACCACGCTGACTTAAAACTCCTCCAATTCCCACTCCTAAAGCATCACAATGTACTTAAAAAATTTCAGAAAAGTCAGGTAATACTAAAACAGGAGCTTCGGTTACTTTTTATTTCAGTAATTTGAAAGCCGCATCTGCCTCGACAATCCATATAAACTGATTTCCCTTCAAACAGTCAGTCAATGGTGCAATGATAGAATTGAAATCTCGGATAAAACGCCTGCAGAAGGACCCCAGTCCATGGAAACTTCGAACATCAAACATCGTCTTTGGTGTCTCCTAATTCAGAATCGCCTCCACTTTTGTGGGATCCATCCGAATACCTTCACTCGACATTATATACCCTAAAAACGTCACTTGATCTGTCAAGAAGTGACACTTCTTCATATTTGCGAACAACTTCTGCTCTCTTAGCACCTCAAATACCTCTCTCAAATGTTGTAAATGTTGTCCAACCGAGCCACTGAAAATCAGGATGTCGTCGAAATATACCACCATAAATTGCCCAATGAATGGACGAAACACCTTATTCATCAACCGCATGAAAATGTTGGGAGCATTCGATAATCCAAATGGCATGACCATCCACTAGTACAACCCATCTCGATATTACTAAACGCGGTTTTTCACTCATCTCCTGGTCGAACCCGAATCTCATGATATCCGCTTCTTAAATCTATATTCGAAAAGATAGATGCCCCATGCAACTGATCAATCAACTCATCAAAATTGGGGAATCGTGAATCTATACCTGATGGTAATCTTGTTCACCGCCCGATTGTCAATGCACATCTGCCATGTACCTTCTTTCTTCGACACCAGCAACGCTGGTACTGCACAATGACTCATACTCTCTCTGACAACCTCTTTGTTCATCAAGTCTCACACCTGCGCCCCTAGGGGCATTTGGTTAACTCCAACGGCAGGCGGAGGTTCGAAACCCATTGGGCGTAGAACATGGACATTAAATTGTCACCCGTTACGTCCTCTCCATATGTCCTCTGCTAGTTCGTGCACATCCCTGATTTACATCCCGCTTGCACGAGGAGCCTTGTCGTGACTAGTGGGAGGGGTTTCGCCCGTAAGGGACTTTCCCCTTAATCCAAAGTCTCGCACCTGCCTTTGTAACTCCTCATGCTGCTGTGGGCTCATACGATAGGCTGCCTTATGTGGAATTGCAGCCCCCGGCACGAAGTCTATACAATGCCGAATATCTCTCATAGGTGGTAGTCCTAAGGGCATCTCCTCTGGCATTACATCGGCAAATTCCCGCAACAAAGGAATAATCTCCTTGGGAAACTCATAATGATCTATGTTTTGCTCCATAACCACCAAGGCAAAAATCTCCATCACCTTGATTGCCTCCTCTCGGAAATCAGCCCTAGACAACAAACCTTTTGCCGCCTCCTTCCTCACATCGGAAGGACCAAACGTAATGCTTTGGTCGTCTTTGCCGAAAGTGTAAGTATTCCGGAACCTGTCATGCTTCATTTGTCGATCGTACTGCCACGGCCTCCCTAGCAAAATGTGACAAGCATCCATGAGAACCACGTCACACCATACCTTATCAGAGTACCTCTTCCCAATCGAGAACTGTACCAGGCACTGCTTGCTGACCTTAACTTCATTACCCTTCTTTAGCCACGACAATTTGTAGGGCTGCGGATGCTCAACTGTCTCCAATCCTAATTTCTCGACCATTGTTGTTGAGACCACATTCTCGCAACTGCCTCCATCAACAATCATATTACACACCTTTCCCCTGGCAGTGCACCGAGTATGGAAGATGTTATGTCGTAGCCAAGATTCGTCTTCCACCACCACACTTAGCAATCGTCGAATCATCATAGATTCTCCCAAATCTGCATATATGACCTCCTACTCATTCTACACGTCCTTGAGATCCTCTTCTTCTATGTCGAAAATCGACTCCAGCATCTCTTCACCGAGAGTCATGAACTGCCTGTTTAGGCAGTCTGCGACAAAATGCCCAAAACCCTGGCACTTAAAACACCGCTTGGCCGCCACTGTCGTGGCCGCATCTTTGCTGTTTCGGTCCTGCGGGCTGTCCTTGGCCACTACCTTGCCCTTTTCACCCTTATTCACAGCCGCTGCAGTTGAAGATAATTGCCCTCTAGGTTTGTTCTGGAATCAACTTGGAATCCTAGAGCTCGAACTGCCGCTCTTTCGCCTAAACTATCCCTAGACCTTCAAGGCCAATCTGCAAACATCCTCATACGTCCAAAACTGCTATAGTCGAACTACATAAGCAATCTCAAATTTCAGCCTTGATAAAAATCGAGCCACCGTCTGCTCATCTTCTTCAGCGACGTCACACCTCATGTGTGTAGCCAATCAAACTCTGCAATGTATTGCTCCACTGACAACTCCCGCTGCCGAATGGAAATCAATAAACGCCTCTTGCCGATAGTGTACCGACAGGAACTTTTTCTACAACAGTTTCTTCATCTTGTCGCAAGTCGAAATTTTCGACTTTCCCATTTTGGTGGGTTGCTTCTTAACATGCTCCCACCAAATCGAAGGATGTTTCCACAACTTAATTGCCACAATCTTAACCTTCTGTTCTTTCGTCAAATTTCGAAGATCGAAAATCCTCTCCATCGTATGTAACCAATCTAAAAATTCATCAGGATATGCCCTACCTTTAAAATCGGGTATCTCGATTTTCATGCCGAAATTCTGAAAAGAAGATGGTTGTAGGTCATGTCGTTCCGGTCGGTTTTGTCTCCCTCGGTTCAACGCCATAAACGGATTGTCATCTTCCTTCTCATCGTCAGATTCAATCTCCGATTCCACACCTTCCTCGGACTAAACATCCAATCGCGCTTCCGCTAGTTGCCGCTCCAAGTATTGGATTCGCCTTCTCTATTCTGCTTTTTTGTTTTCGACTTCTTGTAGGTCTCGTTAACGAGGCGGTTCGTCTTCCTCAAGAATGACTCCACGTCCCCTTCCAGCACGACGCCGTCCATGACCTCTGCAAATCTGCTCAGCCATTGATTTCAACAACCTGAGGCTATGATACCAACTAATGCAAGAACAATGTCGAAAAGAATGACAAAACAGAAGAAAAGAACCATAAAAACACACAAGTTTTCGGAAAAACGACCAAAGTCGAAAAATTTCAATTAATCAAAAGCTGTCGAAAACAATGAGAAACGAAATATTTAAAGGCCTAAACAAACCCTAAATCTAATCGGAACTTAAAATAATGAAATTACAAAAAATCCCAAAAAATAGTAAATTACGGAACTACCACTAAAAACGTAAAAATTACGACAATGCCACTAAAAATAGAAAAATGTCCAAAACTCCATCAAGAAGACTCTGGATGACTGAAAAACGCCTTACACAATGATGTTTGATCATTGGGCCGTTCCGGATCACTCGGTCAAATTTGAACCTGATCCGAGCTTTGACCAATCGTCTTTAGAATCGTACCCGCTATCATCCAGTCTCAACGATGGCAACTAAACACAAGGGTTGCGCTCGTTGTGGGACCAAATATGATGAAATAGGATGAATTGAAAAGGTATTTTGTAAATACATAATTATTTTGAATATATTAACCATTTCTTTTATTTTTGATCGTTTAGAAGGGATAAAAGAAAGATCTTATTCTTTCTTCAACAATATATTATTATATTTATTATGTATTAATAATAAATATATTATTTTAACATTTTATATATATTTTGAGTAAGTTGGAAGACATAATTGTAACTTTTATACTTTTTAAATTTATTATTATTAAAAATTGAATAAAATCTCATTTTTTTTGATTTATTTAAAAATAAATACATATGATTCAATTCAATCGGTCAATTGGATGGTATTAGATGATATTCTTGTATAACCGAATTAATCGTTTGTGTTTGTCGGATGAATGGATACATCTAATCATTGCCGAACCAATAACACCTATAGTTAAGAGATGAAGCACACATTTTCGTTCTGAAAACCAGACTACATCCATATTTACATACCTAAATATTTAATTAAATCATGCTAACTCTTTCTATTTTATCTTATTTCCTTTAAACACACACAGACACATATATAAATATAAGATTTTTTTTTTACACAAGTTTTTAAAATTAGTCTTCTATTTTTATATAAATTCTACCTAATATATCTTAATTATTATTATTTTTTTTAAAAAAGTAATCAAAAATTGTGTTGAAGCCAATCTGACCATTTCGATCCTAACCACTATTTAACAAGGTAGTTTCTTTCAATTTCAATTTTAAAAACTTTGAAAGTACCTAACATATAGATTATAGGTTCAACTCAATCATGAATAATTGAATCTTGTAAATTCTATTTTATTTGACTTTATTTATATGAGATCGTTTTAAATAAATAATACGTTAATGATGTAAAAGTTTTAAAAAATTAAAGATTGAATGAATAGATTATATCGGACTATAAGTTTCCATGAATTAATCATAAAACTGAAATTGACATTCAGTTGACTTGCAAAATGCCCCTAAATTGATAGGGAATTTTTTTTAAGACCTTAGTAATAAAATAGCATAATTTAAGGACTAAACCGACAAATTTGCAATCCGAAATTAATAGAGGCGGCATGTCACAGAAATATCCATATCACCTGTAGGTACCCTACAGTGTACGTAGATATTCATAAATTAAGGAAATCGGGTCCAAAAATCCCCAAAGCCAAACCCTGCCCAACATCGGACATCTGCCAAGTGCCAATTCGAGGCCATATCTCAGAACCGACCTTAGGCCGGGTGGCTTCTGTTCTTCTTGAAGGTTAGTTCCTCCGTCGTAGTTTGGTTCTCCCTCTAATTTCATTCTCTTTAGATTAATTGTTGTTGTGTTAAGCTGATATTTGATATTACCCTTTGATATGCGGCAGTTTGTTGTTGATTATATCTGTAAAAGCTCAGGGATTTGAGGTTTCAGAAACGGAAAACGAAGTACTAGGTTTAGGGTTTTTTCTCGCTTAATTAAATTTCAAGATGGATGTTGATAAGAATGAGATTCAGAGAACTCAAGAGGAGAGGAAGAAGATGGAGCAGCAAATTGCATCACTCACTTCCGTCACATTCGATACCGAGTTATACAGCGCTGATAGGTTTGAGGGCTACGATAAATCTATAGCCGTGAACGACGATGATGATGTGGGGGATTCTGTAGAGAATGAGATAGCTAGGAAGATGGCTTCCTTTACTGCCCCAAAGCAGTATTTGAAGGATATCCCCAGGGCTGGTGAGGATGAAGTGTCAGGGTTTAAGCAGCCCAGTAAGATTATTGATAGGGAGGATGATTACCGGAGGAGGAGATTGAATCGGGTAATTTCTCCTGAGAGGAATGATCCCTTCTTGGATAAGACTCCTGGGCCTGAGGTGAGGACTTACGCTGATGTCATGAGGGAGGAGACCTTGAAGAAGCAAAAGGAGGAGACACTTAGACTGATTGCGAAGAAGAAGAAGGAGGAGGAGGAGAGTGGTAAAGTCGTGGAGAAGGAAAAGGAACCGCTACCGGATAAACCCAAGAAGAGGAATAGGTGGGATCAGTCTCAGGATGACAATAGCTTGAAGCAAGCGAAGTCAGCTTCTGATTGGGATTTGCCTGATTCAACTCCTGGGATTGGAAGGTGGGATGCTACTCCAACTCCTGGCAGGATTGGTGATGCAACACCATCCCTGAAGAGAAACAGATGGGATGAGACTCCGACTCCTGGTAGATTGGCTGATTCAGACGCAACACCTGCCGGTGGTGGTGTTACTCCAGGTGCTACTCCTGCTGGGATGACTTGGGATGCTACGCCAAAGCTGATGGCTACTCCCACGCCCAAAAGGCAGAGATCAAGGTGGGATGAGACACCGGCTACCATGGGAAGTGCCACACCAATGCCTGGGGCCACCCCTGCTGCGGCCTATACTCCTGGTGTGACCCCTTTGGGGGCCCAGGAGCTTGCTACACCAACTCCAGGTGCCATTAACCTGCAAGGTTCAATCACTCCTGAACAATATAATTTGTTGCGGTGGGAAAGAGATATCGAGGAAAGAAACCGTCCATTGACTGATGAAGAGCTGGATGCAATGTTTCCTATGGAGGGATACAAGGTTTTGGATCCCCCAGCTTCATATGTGCCAATTAGAACACCTGCCCGGAAACTTCTTGCCACCCCAACACCAATTGGAACTCCATTGTATTCTATCCCAGAAGAGAATCGTGGTCAGCAGTTCGATGTTCCAAAAGAGATGCCCGGTGGGCTGCCATTCATGAAGCCTGAAGATTACCAGTATTTTAGTGCCTTGCTGAATGAAGAAAATGAAGAGGAATTGACTCCAGATGAGCAAAAAGAGCGAAAGATCATGAAACTATTACTCAAGGTCAAGAATGGCACGCCACCTCAGAGGAAAACAGCTCTGAGACAGCTGACTGATAAGGCCAGAGAACTTGGTGCTGGGCCATTGTTCAACCGCATACTTCCTCTGCTCATGCAACCGACATTGGAGGACCAGGAAAGGCACTTACTGGTTAAAGTTATTGATAGGGTGCTGTATAAGTTGGATGAGTTGGTACGCCCATATGTGCACAAAATTCTGGTCGTGATTGAGCCTTTGCTCATTGATGAAGATTATTATGCCCGTGTTG
This sequence comes from Parsonsia alboflavescens, assembly GCA_028571225.1. Classification (NCBI taxonomy): domain Eukaryota; kingdom Viridiplantae; phylum Streptophyta; class Magnoliopsida; order Gentianales; family Apocynaceae; genus Parsonsia; species Parsonsia alboflavescens. Next base: position 13,938,576 of record JAOXNR010000001.1, on the reverse strand, counting down.
AAGGTAGAGAAATAATCTCTAATCTTAGCAAGGCTGCTGGTCTGGCAACTATGATTGCTGCAATGCGTCCGGATATTGATAATCCTGATGAGTACGTCAGGAATACTACTGCAAGAGCATTCAGTGTTGTTGCTTCTGCACTTGGAATTCCTGCACTCTTACCTTTCTTGAAAGCTGTGTGCCAGAGTAAGAAGTCTTGGCAAGCTCGTCACACAGGTATTAAGATTGTTCAGCAGATTGCTATTTTGATTGGTTGTGCTGTCTTACCACACTTGAAATCCCTGGTGGAAATTATAGAACATGGGTTGAATGATGAGAATCAGAAGGTTAGAACTATTACAGCTCTCTCTCTTGCTGCACTTGCTGAGGCTGCTGCACCATATGGTATTGAAAGCTTTGATTCAGTGTTGAAGCCTCTGTGGAAAGGTATCAGATCACATCGTGGTAAAGTTTTGGCTGCCTTCTTGAAGGCCATTGGTTTTATCATACCTCTGATGGATGCTATATATGCTAGTTACTATACGAAGGAAGTGATGCATATTCTTATTCGAGAGTTCCAGTCTCCTGATGAAGAAATGAAGAAAATTGTGCTGAAAGTGGTGAAGCAATGTGTGAGTACAGAGGGCGTGGAACCGGATTACATTCGGAACGATATTCTTCCAGAATTCTTCCGCAACTTCTGGGTGAGAAGAATGGCTTTGGACCGAAGAAATTACAGGCAACTTGTTGATACTACTGTTGAGATAGCAAACAAGGTTGGTGTTTCTGATATTGTAGGAAGAATTGTTGAAGACCTGAAAGATGAAAGTGAACCTTATAGGAGGATGGTCATGGAGACAATTGAAAAGGTGGTGGCAAATTTGGGTGCATCAGATATTGATTCTCGCTTAGAAGAGCTATTGATTGATGGTATTTTATATGCCTTCCAAGAACAAACCAGTGATGATGCTAATGTGATGCTCAACGGTTTTGGTGCTGTTGTGAATGCTCTTGGCCAGAGAGTAAAGCCCTACCTTCCTCAGATATGTGGTACAATTAAATGGCGCCTCAATAATAAGAGTGCAAAGGTCAGACAGCAAGCAGCCGATTTGATATCAAGGATAGCTGTGGTGATGAAACAGTGTGGAGAGGAACAGCTTATGGGCCATCTTGGTGTTGTTTTGTATGAATATCTTGGAGAGGAGTATCCAGAAGTTCTCGGGTCAATACTGGGAGCTTTGAAGGCAATAGTTAATGTTATTGGTATGACTAAAATGACCCCTCCCATAAAGGATTTGCTTCCTCGTTTGACTCCAATCTTGAAAAATCGCCATGAGAAAGTCCAAGAGAACTGTATTGATCTTGTTGGTCGTATTGCTGACCGTGGAGCTGAGTTTGTTCCTGCTAGGGAATGGATGAGGATTTGCTTCGAGCTACTAGAGATGCTCAAGGCCCACAAAAAGGGTATTCGCAGAGCAACAGTGAACACTTTTGGCTATATTGCAAAAGCCATTGGTCCACAGGATGTCCTTGCAACATTGTTGAATAATCTGAAAGTGCAGGAACGACAGAACCGTGTGTGCACCACCGTGGCAATTGCAATTGTTGCTGAAACATGTTCTCCTTTTACAGTGTTGCCAGCCCTCATGAATGAATATAGAGTGCCAGAGCTTAATGTTCAGAATGGTGTACTAAAATCTCTGTCATTCCTTTTTGAGTATATTGGTGAAATGGGTAAAGATTACATCTATGCTGTTACTCCTTTGCTAGAGGATGCTTTGATGGACAGGGACTTGGTTCATCGTCAAACTGCAGCTTCCACTGTGAAACATATGGCCTTAGGAGTCGCTGGACTTGGCTGTGAAGATGCTTTGGTTCACTTGTTGAACTATGTTTGGCCCAACATTTTTGAGACATCACCGCACGTTATTAATGCTGTCATGGAAGCCATTGAGGGTATGAGAGTGGCACTAGGTCCTGCAGTTATATTGAACTACTGTCTTCAGGGGCTGTTCCATCCTGCAAGGAAGGTGAGAGAAGTCTACTGGAAGATTTATAATTCCTTGTACATTGGTGCACAAGATACACTTGTTGCTGCTTATCCTGTGCTGGAGGATGAAGGAGACAATATATTCAGCAGGCCTGAGTTGGTGATGTTTGTTTGAAGTTTTATGAACTTTGATTATGCTCCATAAGATAGAGGAAGCTTTTATTACAACATGGATCTGATGAGTTCTTGAGGTCTCATTATAGCTTGCTGTAGTTCTTATATTGGAAACCTCAATGTATTTTATATGCTTCCTTTTTTCTTTTTTGTCGTTGTTTCTCCAAATTCCAGCTGTTAGAACAGTCATTGGCCAATCCTATATTATTCACTTTCATAAAAGGTGATTCGTAATTTGATCTATAACTGTTCCTGTTTGGTTCTGCTATGTTTATATATACTATGTGTTTGATGAAATGTCTCTGAGTTCTAAAGTGAGTGAAATTATCCATCAAGGATTTTAGAAACTTGGCCTGTAGCAGTATTGTTTTTTGAAATGGCGCATGACTTCATCATGTTAGCTAATGTCATTCGGTTCCTTGAATGAACTTTTCCAGTATCGCATTTTTCTTTTATCTTGAATTCGAATCTTTTCGATTTTAAATATTACTGGTAAGGCTTGACATCAAAAATCAAATTTATAGTTCTTAATATACTTTTATATTGTTCAAGTAGATCAATTTGATATCCGTATTTTATTTTTGATAAAATTTCATGAAGTTGAGAAGTCAATTTTATATTTTTTGTGTTAGTGAAATTGAATTTGGTTTCTTTTAAGTGAAGGGAAAAAGAAAGGAAAAAAGAAAAAAGGAAAAAATCATAAACCGGGTTCCAGGGGGCAAACTGTAATTTTCTTATTGTTGGGGTTCCTTTTCGATAAATACTGAATTTCAGATTATTTGCTAGGGTTTTAGGCCCTGACGCACACTGCCGCACAACTAAACAGTCCCCAACTCTCTATAAATCCTTCTTCTCTGGCCCTTTCCCATCACTCGCCTTATTTGTGTTTTCTGCTTTCCGCCTCCTACGCTTCACGGCGACCCTCCCAGAATCTCCTGTCCTTAATCCTTCGAGTTTGTTTGATGATTGTTTAAATCCAATTGTTTCCCTCAAACGACGATTTCATTATTGGGGCGTGCTGTTCCAGTGCTCGCAAAACTCAAAATTTAGTCTCAATCGTCGGACAAAAAGCCCTCTTAGGTTTAACGGCGGTCGAGGCTTCTCCGGAAGAATCCCGTCTCCAGAGAGGTGCGTTGTCATATCCTATCGCCTTGGGGAGCAGAATCTCTGCAATTACCTCTTGGGATTGGCCATGAGAAAGACATTTTCCTTTTCCAAAACATTAAATTCATAATTTCTTTTTATTCCTCTTGAATATCTGATAAAATTGCCTGGGATGAGATCTATCACCAAATTACCATCTTTCGGGACTGAATGGCTTCATTGAAAGCCTTGCTGTCATTCTGCAATTCTGAGGCATTTTCAGATATTTCATTTAATTTTCGGTGATCATTAATTGATGGTTGTGAAGATTCATCGAGTGCTTATGGACGGTCCAGTGCTGTTTTGATAATAATCCGACAGTACTTAACATAATTCATAAGCTAGATCTGCAACCGGCCACTCCTGTCTTTCAAGTTTTCTCTCTCATGAGTGAGAAAAGGCTATCCATTTTGTGGCTACAGATCTATATTAATTAAGCTTAATAAAACCCTTTTTAACAAAAATAAAATTTTTCAATCGGGTCCAATGGAAGGCGATTGAAGTATTAACTTTTTATCAACTCTTCGTCTTTAATTCATTAATTCATTGAACTGCAGTGATTGCAACTCTTTATTAACAGAGGGATTATCTTTCTCCGAAGAACTAGGGTGATTCTGAATAAAACATAACTACCTATGTATTTAACATATCTTTTCATAATCTTGTAAAGTTACTATCAATACATTGTATTAATGTCGATCAAAATAAGAAATAATTTCTAATTATTTCAATATGTTATGAAATTATTTCAATATGTTATGAAATAATAGAGAATGTTATATAAAAAGTATATTAAAAGATATGAAGTTAATATATTAGGGTCATAAATGATATAAAATGGACAAAGGAGTGTATTGATTTCTTACCTAAGAAAAGTGTTCACATTCCATTCAAGATAATCAAAATCAAATTGCCCAATTAGTTTAGAAAATAAAAAAGTCATCACCTTTTACTTTTGTATACTCAACATGGATTTTTCAGCTACCTATCATTACAAGTTGGTTGTATAGTAATATGAAGCCAATTGAAAAGGTGACAAAATTAACTTCATCATATGAGCTCAGAATCAGAGGAAGATGTCAACCGATCAAGATGAAATTAAGAATTTTTTGATAAATAATTTATTAGTTTTTTGAAAAAAATCGTTTTATGTTACTTACTTTTTAAACTTGATATATTTTACCCCCTGGTGATTTCCTTGTTATCATGGGATTTTATTCCCGAATTACTAACCAGCAGAAAAAAAAAATAAAAAAAATAAAAATATATATATATATATATCATACTACTAAAATAATCTTTAGAAAATTTCTTATCTATATTGGTTTCACCATAATTGGGCCTCCTTTCCTCTGTTGTCATGGGCTGATCCAGTTATTTCTGGGCCTAGTAAGCGGCTTCATAAGTTTGTTCGGTGTTACGTTTGACTCAAATGTAAATTATATAATCAATATTTCATGTGTACATAAATATTTAATTTTCAAATATATTTGATAAATGTTTTTCTTTTTAGTATGTATATACTTCTTCCGTCACTGAAATAAGAAAAAATTTGACCATCAATTTCACTGTATATAATTAGAGGAATAATTTAAAAAAAATAATATTAAAAAAACAAATTAATTAATCACATTTATAATTAATAATAAAAAAAATTAATTAAAATGATTCATATTTAATGATAAAAGGATTATTTCTTATTTGATGAATGAATGTATTAATTCAAATTTATCAAATAATTATTACCTATAAAATTATTATGATAAACACCTCATATGCTTTTAAAAAAGAATAAATAAATGAAAAGCCAGGAGAAAGACAAAAATAGAGAGAACCGAATTCATATAATCCGAATATTGGTTGCGAGTGGAGGTTTATTTAAGTCATCGTATACAAAAGTTGGAGTAAGAGGTTGGACTTGGTCCAGTCAAAAGAAAATCTTTTCAACTGTAAACGCAAACCTCCCTCTTTCTCCGCTCAGTCCTTTCCAAATTTCATCTGCTTTGATGCTCTTTTCTGTCTCTCAGTTTTTCAGATTTTTTCTTAACTTTGACAAGGGCAAAGAATTTATTTGTTACTGTTTTTTTTTTCCTCCCCCCTTTCTTGTTAATTTTTTTGGTTTTGAGCTTTCATTTCAAGCGGGCGTAAATCTGTTGCACTCTGTCTGATTTTCAGCTGCCGCACCCACTTCACGGTTGAAATTCAAGGTATGATTTGGTTTTGATGAGTTCTTGTTTCTCCTTACTTCTTCTTTGGCCGTGAGAATTGAAACGAATTGGGTTAGGGTTTCTAATTTTGTATGAATTTGCTTTTAATTTTTATTCCTGATTATGGGTTTTGATTTTTTTTTTTTTAAATTACAAATTTACAGTTGAATTCAAGGTTAGGAGACTTGGAAAATTTTGTGTCATATTCTTAGTTGTTTCCTTGAGTTTGATGCATGTCCTGTTTGTCTCTTGTCTTCTTTTTCTGAATGAATATGGTTCCACTTTCTCCTTTGCTAGATGTGTTGTACTTCTCCTAAGCTTTGTTTTTTCGTTCTCCTGTTTTTATTTCGTTTGCAGATGGAATTTTACCCTTTTTCCTTTTCTTTTTTCATTCAGTCAGGGCTGGCTTTGGGTTAATTGAAATGTTCTTTTAAATAAAAACAGAAAGTTGTTTAATAGACTGACTTATAATTTTTGCCGATGAGCTAAGAGTTTCTCAGTATAGGAGAGTAAATATTCGGGGCTTTTGCTCCTGAAAGACAGTTAGCGATAGTTCCTGCTATTTCTTTGATGAGATAACATGTTGCTAATAAGTTAATTGAAGAGTTAAGGACATATTATTATAAATGTGCATTGCAGTTTAATGCTTTGGTACTTGAAAGACTAGTGAAATCGATATTTTTGTTGGTTAATTGTGAGCTTACATAGGTATATTTATTCATTATCCGACATTTTTTTTCCCTTTTTGGCAACTGGCTTTATTTCTTAAACGGTGGAAAGCTCGAACTTTCATGGTTAGTAATGACAATGGAACCTGAGGGCTTGGTGCATATTTGTTTATTTTAATTCTTGATGTTTGAGGTGTTTCTCCTCCTCATTCATGGTTATTTTTATTTTTGAGTGCATGAACATCAATTTTCTGGGTTCCCATTTTGGTTAATCTAAATTTGGGTTTGACTTTGCATGCATGGTAACAAGGCACAACATCTGAATTTTGTTAGTCCTTGTGCACTTGGAGAAAGGTTGACACTTAAAGGACGTTAATTGTATAACATTTAAGGTTTTTTGTCTTAATTTAGCTGTATTGGAATAAATAAATATCTGAATAGATGTTTTGTGTTTGATATTTTTTTGAAGTCCCACTACTTATGAGGGTTTCCCCTTCTCTGATACTACTTTTAGAATGCCATTGTATTTGCTCAAGAGTTTGATTTATTATGAGTATTTTCTGTAGATGGCAAAGAATCCATTCTCACCTGATATAGAACATCCATTGTAGGTACTACTCTCTCTGTCCCATATTATTTGTCCATTTTGGAAATTCTTTTTTGTCTCAAAATGATTGTCCAACTAAACTTTCAATGGAACATTTAATGAAGCCTTTTCTATTATAACTTTCTATATTTTCAAAAAAATTCTCTACTAGAGTGGTTGGTTGTAAGACATTTAATGAATTAAGAGAATTAGGAGAGAGAAGTGAAGAGCTATTTACAGGAGTAACATGATTATAACTGTATGTTTAGTCAAATTGCTCTAAAATTATTACTCAATATCTTAATCCTTGTGTAAAACCGCAAATGGACAAAAAATAATTGGTGGAGGGAGTTATTCATGAGGTTAACACAGTTTGCCTGTGTAGATTTTTTAATTATCAGAAAGTGTTGTGCCCATTTCCAAGTTGGACATTATGCAATTTTGGAATCCCTGTTTTTCATCGTAGCCACAAATTTAGCATATGTAGATTGTCAATTATCCAGCGAATCGAAGATTTCCTGTCATGCTTATGGTTATTTCAAGAGGGAAATTGAATAAAACTCATTATTATCAATTGCAGCAGAAAGAGGACATGTATGATGAAGCTTCTGATCAAAGATTAACGAGTTAGAGAATCATATGTCTCCATCGCCTGACAAAGTGTCTCTTGAAGAAAGAAGAGACACTCCCCTGCAAACTAATCAAGTAAAAGGTGTCCGTCCTAAAATGTGTGAAAATGTGTCACAAGATGTGCAACAACGACAGAATGAGGCTGAAATGCACACATCACGAGACACTCAAGAGGAAGTTTGTTGTGTGAAAGAATCAGGAAATATGCAGCATAAACTGACCTCTGAGTTTTCAAGCAGTGTAACACACCCCAATCAAGATTCCAAAGGGCTGAAAGATAAGTTTAATGGCTTAGAGCAAAGACAGAGTGCTGATGCTGAAAATCATTGCAGCAAGGTGTGCAAAGAAACAATGCCCAAAAGTGAAAGCCGTGCAACAATATCCACCCAAGATACCAGGACACCCAAAACAGAGTTTTCTGATGGTGGGGTTGAGACATTGGTGTCTAGTGGAAAGCTGATCAATAAAGTTGGGAACCATGCTCCAAAGTCAAATGAAGCATTTGGGATGCAGAAGAAAAGGTCAGATTTGGTGGAGCAAAGACAGAGGTCTGATATTGGAATCCACACACAAGTATCTAATGAGAAACTGATAAATGAAGGCATGAATGGTGTGTCACAGTTCAATCAAGTTTCAGTTATACCAAAATTAGAGAAAGATGCCTCTGATCAGGGACAAGTCCCTGAAGCTGTTCTTCATGCATCAGCAACCCATGAAGGGGAAACTTCTTCATGTGTGCTTGAGAAACCCTCAATTACCTCTCTACATTGTGAAAGTACTAATACACAGGCATCTGCAGTGTCGCCTGAACAAGAGAAGTTGACTTATAGTGTGAGAGCTGAAAAAACTCTATATAAGTTGCAGCCGAGACGAAACCCTGAAAGTGTGGTGCGTACTCCCCAATCTGCTCAAGCAAGCATGTCCTCGAAAGTACAGGAAAAGGCATTGGACGATGGATACAATTGGCGGAAATATGGGCAGAAGCTTGTTAAAGGAAATGTTTTCATCAGGAGCTACTACAAATGCACCTATGCTAATTGCCTGGCTAAGAAGCAAGTTGAGAGATCCTATGATGGGCGTCTTACAGATATCAAGTACATTGGTAAACATGAACATCCTAAACCTCAAATTAGCTCGCCTTTATCTGCATCTGTTCCACCTATCGAAGTGAGAAAACTGAACATGGCTGTCACAGCCGTACCAGAAGGTAGTTAAACAACTTCATGGAGGATTTTTAATATTTAGGACACTGAATGAGAAACTTGTGTTTTTGATGTTATTTTTTTGACTTGATAGTTGATGGTGAGTCATCTGTTGCACATCAAGATACATCTAAAGGCATTCAGCCAGCAGCATCCTCAAGGCAATTCACTACTCTAGCAACTAATGATGGTGAAGTTTCAAAGTCACAGAATTCTCATGATGACATTGATGGTGAAGATAGCCCCAACATGAAGAAACAGTAAAATATCCTCAAATTTTCTATATTTTGCATAGAAATTAGAAACTTCCTTTGCAGTGTATCTGACAAGAAATCACTGGGTAACAGGAGGATAGAAACTACACATGTGGATGATAATCTAGTGAAGAAGACTTACTGTGAAGCACGGTATGTCGTCAAGACTATCAGTGAAGTTGATATCATAAATGATTGCTACCGTTGGCGCAAATATGGACAGAAATTAGTTAAAGGCAATCCTAATCCAAGGTATAAGATTCTATCTATTTTCTCTTTTGGTTTTAGTTAGTTCAGAGATTAAAAAATTGCCACTTGATGATTAATTGGATCACACTCTAGTAGCATTGTTAACTTTAATTTGAATCTTCCAATTTTAGCCGATTCCATGGTTGTGTTTCTGTGGAACTAAATTATCTGTTTATTTATGCTACAATAGCAACTGCATGATGTAAATCCTGGAGTTGTGTTCGGTTTTTATTGCTTTCTTACTGATTCGGCCATGCAGCAGTAACTTCTTTGTTAAACTCATCCTTCAATGTGGAAGAAGAACAAGTTGCCACTGTACTCACTTTTGAGTTTTGACAGGATTTAAGTTTTCTTTTCTCAAACTCCCATCAATCCTTGTCCATCATCCCCACAAAACTATATGTAAAACTACAAGGGAGTCGCCCTAAATATTAAAATTAAGGTTATAGCTTAAAAATTTGGTACATTTTTTTGTTTCTGAGCATCAGTCCAGCAGAGCTGCTTGTTAGTTTAAGTTCCTGATTTTGCTTGTGATTGAGTGATGCCTACTAATTGATACCATTTTATAAATAAAGTCCATGAGATTTGATCCTATTGCAAGCGTTTTACATTCTTAAATAATATTGAACAAATATTGAGATAAGGAAAATTTTTGGTGCATTCTGTTGTTCTTTGCAGCCATAGAAGTTTTTGTGCTTTGGCTATGTTCATTTCTTATCTTTTTTTGCTTTTACTAGCTGCAGAAGTTGCTAGGATGTTATCATTTCTTAAAATTTCAAGTAAAGCTCTTTCTAATATCTTCTTACATTTAGTGTGAAGCTTTTGTTTGTTGTTTTTTCCTTTTCAATGGAGCTGCCCCCCCCCCGTACTGAAGACGTAGACTGAAAAAGGAACAATCTTGCTTTTTCTGTCCGATGCTTTATACCTCCCTCTTCATTTTGTTAAATCCCTTGTTTGTTTCATGTCTTTTTTGTCTTTCTTAAACCATCGTATGAGTCTTCAAGTTTGAGGGGCATGTAAACATGGCTCTATGCCCCCGACCTCAATATTAACTTTTGGTTGGAATCCTTAAACTACACTATGAAATTGTAGATATTACATAGAACTAATTTGCTAATTGAGACTGCAGAAATCCAAGTTTTGAAATAATAAATTCTTGATTTCATTCTATGTGATATGGAGTCAATTATGAGAGTTGATCAGACATGATTTTGAGGAGCTATCTAAGTCAAAACTCGTGATTTATTAGTTGTGGAGGGTGGGGAAATTGTTGTCCTTCAATGTTGTTAAGTTGTGGATCGTCAAGGAGTAGCCTAATCATCCAAAGAGGGGTCACTAAACTGGAATATTTGATTTTGGCCTCAGTTTTCTACAGTTGATACCTGGGAAAAATGTTTCCAAGTTTTTTTTGAGTGCATTACTGATGTAATTTTTTTATATTTTGACTTTTATGAAATACTTCTTCTTTGTCTGTATAGGAGTTACTACAGGTGCTCAAATGCTGGTTGCCCAGTCAAGAAACATGTTGAACGATCATCTCATGATCCCAAAGTTGTTATTACAACATATGAAGGAAAACATGACCATGGTATGCCTGGTTCTAGTTCTGGTAGCCAAATTGCAGTAGGAAGTGATATGAATAGGAAGACCATGAATGGAGGGGAGTCAAGATCAGAAAACAAACCTGTTGGAATGGAGATGGTTGTTCATATTGGTGCAAACTGATTTAAGGAATGTCCACTTAGTATATTCTTGTCCATTGCATTGTATCTCCATGTACCCGTATCTGTTTGTCCTCCTAATCCAGTCGTTTATGTACTAAAGTGTTGTCCTACGAAAGAAAAGTTTGGATGTGAGCAGTGATAGAAAGTGTTATACCTCCTCAGAACTAATTTAGCTTCTTAATTGGTTACAAATGCTGACGAAATACATTTATGTACAAATTGTTACCAGAAAACAGATAAGACGTAAATAAACTGCAGATGTTTTTATGAATTTTCCAGTATTTGTTGCATGGTTGTGGGGGGTGTTCTTAAAAATTAAGGTAGATCTTCACAACAAATGTTGCCTATTAGTGGTGTTTGGCAAGTTTCCGTAAGTTGGATGCAAGATGATTTGGGTTGTTTTGGTTGATGAGCCACGGCACAATTGGCAACTCCAGAAATCTTTCGTATGATTCTTCTGAAATAGGTTATTCTTAGTGAGAAAAAACAGTGGTTAGATGCCATTGTTCTTGAGGTTCAGTTTTTATTTATGAGCTGATATATCTCTGCATTAATCATGACAGGTAAAATTGTGATATCTTTCCTCGCCTGAAAATGCTAAGTTGCTTAATTCCAAATGAGAGAATGGCCATGTCCAAAGTGAGATTTAGATATGTTGTCATTTTTCTACAAAAGTGTCCAAACAATCACATATGTGGTTTTTTTTTTTTTAATTTTATTAAAAATATCCTCAAATAGATAATTAAAACTACATCAAAAGTTGTGATTGATATTGACTTTGATCATAAGTTTTGGTATCAAATTGATAATTTTCCCATCCAAAAATTAAGTAAAATATTTTTCATTAATTTCAAGGATCTAGAACATGAGATTATTTGGTAAGTATATATTATACTTATTCCGTCAGAAATTGAATGTTTTATTTTGACTTCACTAAAAACTAAAAATTAAGGAGTATGTATGACTTTGATATAATTTATCACTCTATCCTCCACAGTGTGACATTTAAAGATAATAGTCGTAAATTATTAAATTGAGGAGGTGGTCAATTGAAAAAAAAAAAAAACTTATATTTAGAAATTGGACATTCAAATTCAAATATTAAAAAATAGAATATGATACATTCAAATCGGAACTATTATATACTGTTACACTAATTTAATGGTTTTTTTAACATAAAGACGTTCTAGATCTTTTAAGTTTTAGTAGTTTATTGTGATTACTTGTATTGTATTTTTTGTTTTCAAGTCATAGAAGTTCCTTTCCACTTTTCCCAGCTTCAAAATGGTGCTGGCAAATAAAGCATTGATTGATGGTTGAAGTTTGATGTAGAGAAGAAGTCATTGGAGAGCATCAGAATCTAAGAAACAGTAGACCAATAGCATGAAAGAATCAGACATGACATATGAGGGAGATAAAGGAAGACTGATAAATATTGGATCCAGCTACAATGCATGTTGACAAGGTATTTTCTACATATCAAGAAGTCGGTCATAGAAATGAGTCGCAAGAGAGCATGAAATTCTTTCAGCATCAATGCCTTGATAGAAACTCTAAAGAAGAAGACCAGGAATTGAATTGACCTAAGCATTTACTTTGCTGCATGCACGCAAAGGCATTCTGGTGAGTCAGGGATCAGACCATTCATATGCCCAGACCAGACAGGAGGAACTAATTATTTTGTCAACAATTGATTGAATGTACATGGTCAAGTTCAAAGCATCCAAGGGTGTGGCCAATAGTTCAGAGGTATATCTCTAAGTAATGGGTGTTAGTTATTGATAAAACTGTTTTGTCAACTGAGTTCCATATATCACATTATAATTGCTTTGTCTATTTTTGAGAAATTTCTCACTTTGCAAGAAGTGAACACAAGTTCCATTTCAGGATTTACCTCCAATTGTTATTGATAGTTGAGAAGAAGAAAAGTAACTAGTTAGTAAAAACTGGAAGAAATAATGGGAGATGATGGGAAGAGAAAGAAAACAATCAATTCCAACTCAAAATTTCTCAAATGACCTCAAAAAAAGGATAAGAAACTTGAATTGGTTCATACAAGTGTTACAAAGCTTAGGAAGAAGGAAGCTTGAAATAATAACCGATCGGAAAACTAGAGGTTTCATTCCCAGGTTGCTGCTCTCTAAATCCCCCAAACAGAACACAAATGCCACCATTCACTTCCATGCACAAGAGGCAACTAGATCCCTGTTCATCCAACCAAGATAAAGGGCTCCATCTCTTTCTTCAAGCCTATATTTATCACAGTATTTCTCAAGCAATGTCTTGATTGTGTTATTGACCAGTGAACTCAAGGGACATGGGCTAAAACCAGCCATTCTGAATCTCAACTTCCATTTCCTGAGAAGTTCATGCCTCTCCACCCTCTCAGATCCCTCACAGGCAATGATGTTTACCATATCTCTGGCCAAGCAGTGCTGCTCAACATTGATCCTCTCCTTGTGCTCCCTTGGAAGAGTAACATCAATAGATTCAAACATAGCCGTGTAGTAGTCTAAGGTTTCAAGAAAACGTGGAAAGAAGGCAGTAGTGTTTGTATTTGATTCTTGTTCAACAAGGGTTACCACTTTGGGATTCAAATTTCTAACCATCCTCAACACTCGATCACGATGGTTTTCTGTACTGACACTTTCATCTGGCATATGGTGTAGCATAAATGCAAAATTCACTGCCAGTGCCTCCCCAGATTGAATTCCAAGATTTTCTGGCTGAACTTCACTGCCAGAAATGGCTGTAGCATAGAATTCAAAAGGAACATTACATGACTTGGCAAGCCTTGATAATCTGTGACCCACAATAGTCAGACCCCCACCACGTGCATAAGCAGATTGGGGATCATCAATACCTGTTATGCGGATATGAGGTGGCCCCCCTGGCCGGGCTGCAAAAGCCTGGATTAGAGTTATCCATTGGCTCCCCTGACCAATTTGGAAATCAACAATATGAACTCTGTTTTCGTCCTTCATTGCCTCTGCAATGGCACCATTTGCAGACATATATCCAAATTTGAAGTAAGGGCAAACTTCATAAAGGAGGTGCATATAAGAAAGCATCTCAAAACTTGCCGGTTCTTTGCACCTCAAAGATTTGTAGATGGAACTTCCTGATGCAGTCAACTTTGCCACTAGGCCTTCTAAGGCATAGGCTCCAAGACGTTGGATAGGTTCACCTGAAACAGACACCATTTGACGTAGTTCAGATATGAGCAGTTGTGATGTCAATGTATTGTTTTCCGATATGGCTTTTGCACAGGCAACAAGAACCTGCTTCAAGTCCCCTCTGGGTATGGCTTCTATCATTTGTCTCCAGCTGTTGATCTCCGCTGAAGCTGAAGCTATAGTGTCCGGCAATGTGTTATCACAAACTTCAAAAATGTCAGAATCAGGACCTAGCATTGCAGTTTCTAATTCAAGCAGCTTGTGCTTCAAATCGTATACATCCTCAGTTATGCAAGAACCACTCACTGGTGAATCATAATTAGTATCTGGTGAGGGGACCTGATCCAGTGCATGAGACTGATATTCTTGCTGTGACATGGGGCTCCCCTTTGGTGAGAAACTGGCAGTTGAAGGGGAGTTATACACTGTGTGATTGCCTGATACAGAAGACGACTCCAATGTGCAATATCGATCATGAGGCATCTGGATGGGGTACCTATTCAAATTGTTGCTGCCGCTGTTGTAGTTCAGATGGGGCTCTAAACCTGGAAACTGCTGCAGAAAATAGGTCTCTACCTTCTGTAGAGGCAGATTTAGGTAGAATGTATTGGACATACTCACTCTTCTTCCAGGTTGTTGTGATGTTTGCATTGAGAAAGGTACTCTTTGTTTTTGCCTTTATAGCTAGAGCAGTTAAATATTCCTGGTGTGAATTGCTTACTTATCGAATATTTATCCAGAAATTAGATTGATCATCACAGCAAAACGATGTCAAGTTACAATGATCAAGTGCACCATCACGTTGAAAGTCCACAAGAACTATCTGTGCTCTCCTAGACCAGAATTCACAAAAGCCTGGAAAGAGCAGAAATCAAGTCATTCTAACAGTGTGGAATTTGAAACAACAACAAAATCATACAGAATTAGAGGCATGTATGCAGCAGAATGATTATTTTTTGAAAGCCAGATTTGAAACCCTATAAAGTTGTTCCATGGAGTTCCAACAAACTGTTCTGAGCGGAAAATGTTTCCTAACCAAGAACTGCAATTCTCACTCCTTGAAATAGTAGCAAAGCAACCAGAACATATGTTTAAAGTTTCAATAGGTAGCAGAAATGCATATCAAAATTGAGGCCAAGGCATTAAAGTATGCCAAAGGTAACCACACATCAACCAAATGAAATTATTATCAAGGTAGTGCAAATTACTCTAAGCACATAATCGATATTCAGAGATTTAATTCATGTACCATGAAGCCAACACTAAATTTGGTATAAATTCATTCAAAGGCTCACATTATTCTCTCAATCCCCAAGTACCACATTTCAGAATTCGTGAAACAAAACATCCAAAAGAACAAGAACTAACTTTTTCTAAGAAACACCAAACATTTTTCTAAATTCTGATATTGGAGAAGAGGAAGAGGAACAGAGTGGTTTCTAAACAAGATAATGACAAACAGTTTCCTGCAAAAATCCCTGGCTGTCCATAATGAAACTGAAAGACATGACACTTCCAAAAGCCAAAGAGTCCCTTAAGAGGCAGGCGAGACACTCAAAATTTTTAAATTCTAACAATGCAAAATGCCCCTCCAAAAGGATAAAAAACCATCAAACAGCCGAATCCCACTGGAAAAAACTTTATTGCTGAACGGAGGGACCAAGTGATCCATGAAGATAAGTAGAAGCAGGACTCGGCTTTCCTCCCTCACCATGTAACTAAACGAGTCCCATCTATTCCCGTTTGAAAAATTCAATCTTTTCCCCTCCACAGTGCCTCGAAACCCAATAGAAGATCACGAACAGCATAATTCAACTAACAAACACTTAAGCTTACCAAAATTCTAGAACTGAACAAATTAAAGAAAACATAAAAGAAAAAAAGGACACATGGACAAAAGACTATTAAGCTTCAGAATAATAAATAAACTCAAGATTAAGATAACCAAAAATTCAAAGAAGTGCAAATTCATTGCACACTCTGTACAATGCTTGTGTACAATCGGTGTGAAGGCAAACGTCCCACTTCTGCTAGATCGATGACCAACCCATTTACAGGAAAATTATACCTATTGACGAAAATGGCACACGAAGCTCACAAAATTCTTAAAGAGGACTTCAACAGATTCTAAATTTTCATGAAAAATACAGCTTTATCTTAGGTGGGAAAACAGAGTAGGAAAACAGGACCTTATACTATAGCCGGAACATTCATTTGTGCTTCAAATCTAACCTCAAAATTGAAGAATCCCTTGTTCAGTTTATCTCGTTTATATGGTAACCCAACCCAATGCTACTCCATAGACAAGCAAGAAACAGAGCGTGAGAGACAAGGGGACAGGGGACTTGGGTGAAAGGAAAACATCCTGAGGAATAATTAAGTATAAAAATGAAAAACAATTAGAGTGAGAAAATGCTCTTCAATTCAGGAAAAATCACAGCGATGCCATCCAGATTTTCTGCCACGCGGTAATATCCTGCCCCATGAAAGAGAGGAAACTTCATATGCTAAATCCTTTTTATTTTCCTTTGTGAGTGAGTCGACTTTGTCCCACATTTCTCTATAATGAACTCCTTAAAATACCAAAGTCGAATTGATTTTGTCATCAATTTCAAAATTATTTTGAGCGTCTAGTTCTAATTATTTATAATAAAAAAATTTTAATTTAATAAATGTCTATTCTGCCATCCAAATATACAAATTTAAATTTATTTCCCAATGCACATGTCCAATTTTTCTCTAATAAAAAAATTATCTTAATCATTGAATAAGTAAGTATACAAACGGGTGTAATCAACTAGTTTGGAGGTAAAGTTTACCTAACGGTAATCGTGAATTTAACCCTAACTTACTACATATTTTAGCCTTAGTAAGCTAAATCCTATTAATTTAATAATAAATAGCAACATTTGAAATCGAAAGATATTGAATTTTTTAGTTTTTTCTGTACAATTGAAATCTCTCATTGTCATTAGCTCCCATTTAATTAGCTAATCAATCAATCAATTTATTATTATTATTAAGTGAAGTTCTTTGTCATTGCAACAACATTGTTATTAGGATGGATAGAGAGAGTTTGATTGGATTCTTTTAACCATCATTTCATCACAAAGAAGCCTATAATATTATTAGTTGAGCTTGCTTTACTTATCAATTACGCCCCCAACCCAATCCATTGCTTTCATATCCACTCAAATCCCATGGACTCTTCATTACATTACAATTTTTAGTCACATAGGAATTTATTATGGAACGATAATATATAATAAAGACAATTTAAAAAAGTAAGTGTGTCATTGAATTATTTTAAAAAGTCAATTAGTGATCATGATTTTTTTAAAATGAAAAAGGAAAAAATATTATGGAAAAAAGAAGGTGATAGGATAAATATTTTAAATTTCAATTATTCATATATCTTCTTGTTTATAAGTATTCTAAATTTCAATTAGTCATATTTCTTCCTTTTTCTTTTTTTTTTTTCTTTTTTGCATGATTCAAATGAAAAAAGGAATAGACTTTCACTTAAAGAAATAAGGTGTTTTATTCATTAATTAATTTTGTGTACATGTATTGATTAATTAAAAATTCATAATAAATTTTTTTTAAAAAAAAAAATCTAAAAGAAACAATAATCAATTTATGTTTTTTAAATGAGTTATTGTATATTTCAAAATTCAACCTTTCACTTTTTATAAGTTTTTGTCCCTAATATTTATTTTAGTGTTTTTCATTTCTAAATGATTTTTGATTGGATATTTTAGTCATTTTGAATGAATTTTTCAAAAAAATTATCTAATTTTTAAGTTAACGATGATCTAATCACAATTAAAAGGACATTATTATCATTACACTTCATAGTAATGACTCTTTACATGTTCACTAAAATGTGCTTGAAAATTAAGTGATTTTTTTTTTAAAAAAAAAAAGTTGTATCAAATGATCAAAATATCTAACTGAAATTATTTAGGAATGAAAAAATATATATCAAGGACCGAAGCTTCCAAAATTAAAAGGGCAATTTTTAAGTTAATGATGATCTAATCAAAATTAAAATGACATTATTATCATTACACTTCATCATAATGATGACGCTTTAAATGTTCACTAAAATGTATTCAAAAATTAAGTGATTTTTTTTTATAAAAAAAAAATTTTATATTAAAATATCTAACTAAAATTATTTAGAAATAAAAAAAAATATCAAGGGCCGAATCTTCCAAAAAAATGAAAGGTTAAGAAATATACGATAACTCTTTTTTTAATTATTGTTTCCTTCTGTACTTATGGTAATTTTTTTCTTTTTTGAAAAAAGATGAGAATAGATTCTTAGTTAGGAACTTGTAAATGCATTCCCCCTTGAACCACTGCAGCCGATGACTCCATCCGAAGGGCAAAGTGGAGATTTTGAGACCCCACGCGGCCGCGCCAGGGGTCCTTTTCATTCTTTACCTTTCACGATAAAGATGACGTGGAAACTACAACGACGGCCAATTGCCCTTTCTTTTCTCTTCTTTTCCGGTTCTAGATCTCCCAGTAAACATCGTACATCAATCCCCGTTATACCAAAAAAAAAATTAATAATATATTTCTAATTTTGTAATTCCTAATGATATATTCATATTCAATTCTAAATGACTCAAAATAGAATAATTCTCATTTTATTCTAATATTTATGGATTAAATATTAGAGAAAGAGCTTTAGAAGTTTCACTTCTAATAAAGTAATGATACCCTTACTTTCTAAAAAAGATATTCAAGAAAAATTACAAAAGATAAAACCTGAAGTCAGAAATACTTTAGGATGGATACACATTGGAGCAATACAAATAATGATTAAATCAACCTTTAAAGAAGGATTAGATACACCAATCGATTTGGATATAATGGATAATAGGATTTAGGATCGAAAAGAAACCTGTTTAGGGATCTTAAGAGGTAATCTACAATATGGAAAATTCAAATTTAATATTTACCCTAGGATTTCATATCATTTAATAATATATTTCTAAAAGATAAAATATTTCTAGAGTTTAATTTATATTTTTAAAAGTTAGCATATAAAATATATTAAAAAATAATAATTAAAGATTATATGTTAGATTTTTATTAATATAATATAGGATGAAATATAATAGAAGATCCGGAGTCTTTTAAATCCAATAATATTTTAAAATTTCATAAAAGGAAAAATTAATCTTTGTCACTTCTTTAATTTCATTATACTTTGTTATTTATTTATGTTTATTTATAAAATTTGAGGGTAATTTCTTACAAATCACTTTGAATTAAACTTAAAACAAGCTTAACATAGTCATGAAAATTAATTGGTATGTATTATTTTTTCATTGCTTAAATTGATCATATGGCCAACAATCACCCTAAAAACAAGGGGAGGGAGCCAAAATATATGATGATATAATAAGATAAAACAAAAATTTACACATTCTAGGTTAATTGTAAGTGAAAATGACAAATAATATACACTGTGAGTTTAAATTTATTAACATAACTTCTTTTTTTGTTTAATACGTATCACTTTCTAAGATTAAAAGTGAAATGACTCATTCAAAATTGGACAAATTTAAGAAACGAGTTTGATTTAATTTATTTTTAATTTTGTAATTCCGAATGATATATTCATATTCAATTCTAAATGACTCTAAATAGAATAATTCTCATATTATTCTAATATATATATATATATATTTATATTAGAAGGCTATGGGAATTATTGGTGTTTATTGATTGTAGAAATATAGTAGAAAGGCAGTGCGTCTGGAAAATGGTGGGTTCCTATCCTTTTGGGATTAAAGAATTCCAAAAAAGAGGACAATCCATCGCCATCCTCATGCAAGCAATCACGCATTAATTCCACTCCTAGAAATATGTTTAGAAATAGATAAACAAAGTGTTGACGAAAAGGGAGTCTTGTTCCCCTTTGTCCCCTAGAGAGTACCAATTATTTTATTTCTAGGCAATAATGTTCATCTTAATGACAAAAAGAATTCACTCAAAAACAAGTACATATGAGAACAAACAAAAGGAGAGAAAAAACGTCGTTTTATGCTTGGTGTGTAGAGAGAATCAAAATCTTGTTTTCTTTTAGTTGATGCATATGTATTCTTTTATTTGTAAGCGGTTATACCTTTCAGTATCACAAGAGAGATATACATATATTATGTGACCAGAGTTTAGAGGTTTAAAATGAATTGATGGACCCATTATGATATGAAAATTTTCGATATTTCAATGCACTAAATCCGCTTTACATGCATGTTTGTTATGATGGTCAGTGATACAGAAAAGTGAGCAATAATAATGGTTTTGAATGTGAAGCTGAACACATGCACGCACGCGTGTGCAACTGGTTGCAACTAAGAACATTTTGGTGAGTCAAAATTTCTCCCAAATTCCATGGAAATAATCAGAAGACCGAAAGTAAAGTTGATTGTGAAATTTCTGACTTTGAATGCAATTTCTCTTATACCCAGAACATTTTTTTTTTTCTTTTTTTCTATTTATTTTATTCCTTGTGTAATATGAATATTGACTAAAATAATAGTAGTTGTACAAAAAAAGACCAAAATTTTCTTACAATTTTCTGGGACACCCTGTTCTTTGTCTTCATGTCTCCCCCAGTGTTGTCCCTTGCTCCTCATATTGGGACCTCTTTCTTCTTCTGATGTTTTCTACTGGTTTTTTTTTTTTTCCCAAAATAGACTTTCCTTCCCCCAACAAAGGTAGAACCAGAAAATTTGTTATAAGAAGGGAATGAATGCATGGAGACGGTTCGAAAAAATATAATTATTCATTCTTCTTTTACTTTAAAAAAAATGAAGCTGACAACCCTTCCTGCTGAGGCATCCTCGGTTCCCCTCGAACAGGCTTGCAGCCACCTTCCTTGGTTCCTCTGTTTTCTAGAAAATGCCTTTCTGTTTGTGGCATTGGACGATAAAAGGACCCCGTGAATCACTAAACAAGTACTAATTCTTGATAATAGGCCACACTAGTCCTGCACCAAGAAGGGCAAAGCAAAGCCCCTCCTAGTCCAGCAGCCTAGGCTAGCCTGCAGTCATCAACTAGGTTCCCTAAACAGAAAACACCAAAACAGGAAGACTTCGTGTATGAGAAACACAGAAGATTACAAAACTTCAACTTCCCAAATTGGGTTTAACATTTCTACTTTAACGAAACACCAGGTGCATGTTTAGACACGATTTCTTGAAACCAAAAAAACGGCCTCCGTCAGCTATGTTTTGGAGGACGTGCACATCATACATGGTAGCTAACGTTAGCCCAGGAGGATTACATCTACACATTGTTAAACACCAAAATATTTACAGTGTCAGAACAGCTTATCACAAGTTATATATGTATATCCTATAACAGAATGATTGCAGATCAGGGAAGAAACTTGAATCTGAACTGCAGCTGATCTCAGTTTTACGTAAATGTATCCTCCCTGTCCCCTTCTGCAGTCTCACCCTCTTCTAAGTTGCTGAACTCGAGGAAATGTGTTGGCCTGTGATCCTCGTGGTAGTACTCCCTAGGTGTTCCTAGCTTGACACCATACCTCATGCTCACTGTATGTTTTACTCCCATAAAGTTATAGTTCCATGGTCCATTATCCGGGATCTGGACACATAAACACACACAGATAAAGGTAACTTAGACAAGAAGAGGGAAGGGGGGGTGAAAAAACACAGAATAATATAGTTATACAAGTATTCTTACCATGTAGAAACCAAGGAAACGGTCACTCAGGAGCATCTGGACCTTCTCATAATGTGTTGGCAAGTAACCATGCGGATTATTGCTTCCTGTATCCTTGTTGGCTCGTCCCCATTCATATCCAGATGGTGTCAACTTATATGCAGTCAAAGAGCACGACCCTGGAGTAAAGCTGCAAGTCAGAATTATGCACTTCTCTCCATCCCACTGCTTGTTGTTCTCTAGAATTCGAGCATGGCTTGTCAAATCCTGCATTAGAAAAATATTTTCCACATCAGAATAAGTAGTAGAAAGCTAGGATAAAATGCATTCTATCAACTTATGCAATATCAAACACAAATAGAATATCAAGATTAACCTGAGGAGACAACTGTGGAAGCTCATTTGGTTGCGTATGCATCCATCCCAGGGGTTCCAAATCATTCAGGAAATCGTGCTCAGGAAGAGCTGATGGGAGGTTCACATGCTGATGTGTTCCCCACTGGGGTGGCATGCCAATGCATCGAATCTCCTTAACCTGAGGATTATCTGGAGGACTAGTACCATACAAATATCCTGCAATTTGAGTCCGCAAATCAGCAATGCAAATGAACTTCTTCAAAATATTCTTTGGCATGATGTACGTATAACCAGTCTCCTGCACCACAGACAACAAAGACAAACATAAGCTTCAGTTATGCATAAATTTTTCCTTTGATAACTCACAAACTAATCTAAGGTTCAGAAATATCTGAGTACCTTTATATCCTCCGAATTGACATATATGTGATTCACTCGGAGATAAAGATTTGTAGCAGAAATTGCTCTCACACGCCAGTCAGTTTTTGATGCATATGTATTCTGTTCATACGGACTTGTGGTAGTGACGATCAGTTCGTCACCATGTATATTTGTTGTCCTCGTAGTAACTGCGGTCAACTGACTTGCTTCCTTAGCCTAAAACCAAAGTACACCATCACATTAGTGGACCACAATCCATGCAGTAAATGACAAAATTAAACCAAAAAAAAAAAGCATCGGCTAATCATACAAGACAACAGATAGCAAAAGATTTACCTGCTTCTCTATCTCCGCAATTTGCTGTCGCTGCTGCGAAGGTGGGGTAATTTCAGCTCCGAGAATGATATCACGAATTTCTGACTGCGTCAGTGCTGATGTATTAACATTGTTCTTCTTTGCATAATCAGATAAAATCAAATCTCTCAAAGCAACCTCAACCTACAATAAATTACACTCATGTAAGTATACCAAGTCAAAGACTAAGGCCCACAATGAAAGTACTACTAGTAGAAGACAGCCACCAAGACTTAAATGACAGATTCCAATTCTTTTAAGGACCCAAAATTTTTAATTTGTATTTTACTGTCATAGATTCTGCACTAATATATTATTTTATTAACCTCGGGACCCTGGGGGCGAGGGTTGCTAACTTTACCTTCATCCACTGGTCATCCGTAAGAGAAGGCCAAATGTGGTGTGGTTCAGTAACAATGGTCTTGTCAGGTTTCAGTAACATTTTTGCCTTCTCGTTATTAACATGCAATGCACGCAAAATCAGAATGAGCCTCGAGAAAGCAGTGTACGATGATATACTCTTCAGCCAATCATCATAAATGTTGAATAAAACCATCTGTGGTTCTGTGGCCTTCAGTATCAGATCACCAAATTTCTCAATCTTCAAGCATGCTTGGAAAGGCAGTTGGAGTTCACTTCCCTTGATGACAATATTAGGAAAATCAAGCAAGTGAACCTCCAAGGGATCCAACATGCCTTTACGAGTAACAATGATTTGTTTTGGTTGTTCTTCAACAGGTAATGAACGCACCAATGCAGCAACCTCTTCAGCAGTTTTCCACTTGGCCAGCTGACCAAGACGCTTTTGCCCTGCCCAGACACTTGTGTGAATCACCTGCAACAATCACATACAAGTTAACCCAAAATATCTGATAATTTGAAAATCCACAGGAGGGCTTTTAGGCAAGCAAACAAACCTTAAGAAAGAGCTGCCCTGTTCTGGGATTGAAAATAAATATAGCACCATTGATGGGTTTTGTTGTCAGATTTCCTTCAAAAGTCTTGTGGATAGTTACACGATACACATTTGTGTCATCAACAAACCAAATGATCTGATTACTGAAAATTTCACCATAGTTCTGAGATGACAAATAGGGTTCGGTGGGTTCTGAAGAATACAATTGCAACCCTTTTCTTATACGCTCCCTCAGAACATACAATGCTGGGTTGGACTGCACATATAAAAAAAATATAACATCAGCATATCTACTAATCACCAGCTAGCGAAGCCATCAAATATATATATATATATATATATATATATATATATATATAAAACATATAGTTAATAAAATCCCAACACCAAGCTGACCTTCATAATCTTGTTCATAGCCTGAGCAAGCAATGGTTTTGATCCAGGGAACCAGTTTCCAAAGGCAGAATGCAAGTTATAAGCAAGGTCAAGGCCAATCATCACCCCTGCATAAAAAAAAATGCAAACGTAACAATCATCATGATACAGGTCTATACATTATATGTTTCACTGATTAATTAACTTTGACTTATTAAAGTTGCAGTAAAGAAACCGATAAACATGTCATACCAGTTGGTGACGGATAAATTGACATGTTGTCTGTTGTATAATCCATGAATTTCGCTCTTGTATATCGTTCTATATCATGTGAATCATAGTCACCCCATCTAAGCTGCACATCAATCCAGTACTTGTTGCTAGCTTTTTGATCAAAAACATCTTTTGACTCAGCAACCAGACTAGGTTTTGACATTTGCCATCTATGTGCTGCAAACAGAAGAATGTCAGCACAGGAGCTGTTCATTTTGTAACTCTTTCTTGGATGAATGGTTTCTTTCTGCACAGTTTCAATTTCCAATGCATCAAGCTCTTGATCCAAGACTTGGCAAAGATCCATAACAACACTCTCATGTATCTTCTGCCACAAGTGTGCACGGAATATCTGGATTAAAGATATCTTCAAAGTTGGAATCTTTCCGTGCATAAATATTCCAGTTAAATCCAACTGCACTTGAAAACCGACATAGACATTGGCACGATTTATGGTAGGTGACCACCAAAGTGTGAACCTACGGTTAGGAATTTGGTTGAGACCAGATCTTTGTGCATTTGTCAATTTCTTGTACTTCATGGATTCCTCAAACCCTGAAGCCTTTTCCCAGAAAAGACCCTCCCAAGTAGGAAAGCTGAAAAACATCCACACAAATTGATCAGCCAGTCACAACATAAGTTCACACTAAAGGTATTCAAATGTCAGAAGACTGATTATACTACCAAAAGACGTAGTGTGCCATAAAAATTCTGTAGGTATTTGTAAGTTCAAAATAGAGAAAAAAGTTGATCATTTGGTTGCAAAAAATTCCAGAATAGATGGTGAGCAACATTACTTGGGTTGTTTTTTAACTTTTTCTACCGGTGATTAAGAATGACTGACGTTCACAGAAAGAAATCAAGAAAATGGATCATGCATATCGGTACGCAGCCATGTAAGCAGGTTATCAAAAAGAAGCAAGAACTTACTATGTTCCTTTGAATAATGTATGCTCCAAAATTCCTTCAACACCTCCCAAGGCTTGGATAACATCAGTCCTATAATTATTCAAGTTCCAAAGTTTCCCATCATGCCTCTGGTGTGTCCACCAGAATGGATTCTGTTTCAGAACTTGATACTGCTTGAAATCTGTTCTCACCCTCCATCCCTTATCATATGCAAGGGTATGGCGATCCTTCTGGAACAAAGTGTTGATCCGAGGTATCCCACGATCCCAAGAATCCTGGAGATTAATTTTACAAAATAGCATGCATTACGAACAAGTAATTACAAATATGCAAGGCATTGTTACTACTTTAAGACAGCTGCCCCTTGATCTGAAAATAATTACATTGAAAACATAACTCAGTGCAACACTAAGCAGTAAAACTCACCTCAAGATCTTCAAGGGTTAAACGTCTATTTTGTGCCTGTGCCTCCTGTCTCTTTAATGCATATTCTGCCCAAACTCGCTGGGAATCAATGAACTCACTTTCCCATGGCTGTTATAACATTAAATAAGAACAGATCAGTGAAATGAATAACATACGAATAAGAAGACAGCACAGAAGATTTTCTGTTCTCATACCTGGATGTACCGATAAAGATTTGGAATCAACTGGTCCTCTTCATGACTCATTCCACTCCTGAAGTGTGTCACACCCACATCTGTCTGCTGGCTATACCTGAGGTCACTCTGTGGAATCAATATGTGACCCATTGACAACATTCCAAGACCTCCAATTTCCTTTGGTGTGTAGAAAATAACAGGAGGAAATCTGTAAGAAGCAATAAAAATGTTAAAAACTTGATATGCAGCACCAAAAAGGAAAAAACATGAACACAAACTCTACCTGCTTGGCATTTTAGAATTCAATCCAATCTTTATACGTGTTTGAATCTTATTTTCACATTTGACCAGTAAATCCAATAATTCTTGTGTGTGAACAGTAGCTTCCCGGAAATATGTCATGAGACCTAGCAAAGTCAATAAATATATTCAAAACAAAGAAATTATAAGATCAGGATAGAAGAGCAATGCCTAAGTTCAGATTTAAGTCCCTTACCTATTAAAGCTGTATTCCATTTGTTGACAATCTTTGTGAATGTAGTAGAACCTGATGACATAAGAATCTGCCTAACACGATTCTCAAATACTTTCATGTGCTCATCATCAACGCGCAAGAAAGCAACAGCAGTACGCTCTTTGGTCTGTTCATTCTGCAGATTCCAAACTCCATCCCTTGTATTGCTGAATGCTTCTTGGGTCATTCTAATCTTCGGCAGTATACGAACCTCAAAACCACACATGCTGAAAAGTAAATTGGGATTGTCTTTGCTGTACACAGACACAAAGCTATTTTCCCACTCCAGAGTTGTGATACTTCTTGGAAGCCGGTTCTTCATGTCCCAGAAGACACTTCTCCCAAGATTCACTGAAATAAAAGTGGGGAAAAAAAATTATAAATCAGATCATGCGCATGCATCAGGGGAAAAAGAAAAACAACACTCAGGAGCAAAAAACATACCATCATGTTTCATAAGCCTCATGCGAGCATCTCTTGGCCAGCACTTCTTGTTGTTGTAACCAACCATATTCTCATTGTTGGGATCAGGGTGCTCAGTAAGATATCTCTGAATAAGGTCTCTCGCTTCTTCATGGGTGAAGCGAAATAATATATGCACCTTATCTATGTATCTGGAATAGAGTCTTATGGGATGCCTTGTTTCTACTTTAGTGTCCCAGTAAGTAATGAATTCATTTGGCATCTGTGGAGGACCAGCAATTTCACTGGCACGGGTCAATCCAAGAAGCAAAAGATCTAGCACCAGTCCATAGTATTGTACAACAAAAGATGCAAATTGGAGACCACGGATGAGCCCATATGAATTAGTATGGCTCATATCCTTGTATGACAACACAACATTGTTCTTGGCTGTGACATAATCAGCTATATTGTGATCAAGCACCAACCGGAGAAGCCTGTTCAGCATCGTTAAATCAATCTTTTCAAAGAATTTCTCAAATTTAGTTTGAAGCATCACAACACACTGTCCTTCACTGGTGTCCCATACTCCTTGTAAGTTGTTAATACCCTGACACCATTTGTATACCAATAATGGAGGTGGCTCAGAATCTGCAGGCTTTATCCAATTGGGGAACAGATGCCGTTTGTCACCTTCATACCACAAATACTGGTCCAAATAAGCATCAGTAATCTTCTCAAGAGGCTCAATCTCATAGACAGGAATCAGATAACTGTACAAATCCATGAACTCAATACCAACTTCTTTAAAGGCACGTTGGGTGAGGAGATGACGCTTAATCCTTGACAAAGCTTCATGTGGATTATCATAAGCTTGTTCAATAAGACCCAGCTCCTCCCTTTGAAGTTGATTTAGCCGTACTGCCACACTGTAAGATTCCTTCAACCTCTCAAGTGCAAGGATGAGAAGCTTTGTGTCATGCTTGTATGACAGTGGAGGAAATGGGATGGGTGAGAACTTCCTTGATTCCAACCAGTGCACAGTAGTAGTGTAAATAGCAACTGCTTCTTCTGGTGTAACATAGGGACCATCCTTCAAGTAGTTATGTTGACGCTCTTGCTCGGCCTTCAGCCAAAGACGGGTTAACCTACCAAGGTTCTTCCGACACACTGTTTTGTCTACAGTTGCACCCCTCCTTATACGTTCACGGTTGTAGTGGGAAACATTGGTCCACCAATCAGCCTTTGATTTCACATAACGAAGTATCATGTTCTCAATTGGAACGGGTAAACCTGGCACCTTCCAGGGAATATTTGCTTTCCAACAACGCCATGCTTCACTCAGATGTTGGAGGATAGTTCTTGCTTTGTTCTGCTTGATACCTTCTGGCATAGCATCAAGAACATCATGCATTACAGCCGCACGAAGCTCCAGATCAAAGTGGCTTTCAACTCGCTGTTTGGTAACAGTTTTAGCAACCCCCTTGGAATGTCGCCCCTCAAATTGCCGAGCAAGTAAATTCCCTAACCACCGCTCTAATAAAGGCACTATGCCCCTAAGGAAGAACAACCATACCCGCCACATAGGCGCCCAGAAACCACACCCAGGTCCTTTTCCAACTGGTCCTGTGTTAAACCGGTAATAAATCAAGTGCTTCAAATCTTTGCACATCCTGATTTGCCGCATAAGCCTGTACTTGTACCTATACATACCCGTCAACTGGCCAACATGGGAGAATATATATTGTAAACCATCTGCCAACTGAAATGCATCCACATTGCCCAAACGGAATTGGATATTTGCATCAACTACCAACTTTGTCAACCGGAGAATTTCTCGGCAAAGATGAAAAGCATTCCCAAAACGAGATTTCTTACGTTCCTTGGTTGTGAGAGTCTTCACAGGTTTCAGGTTGAAATTGTAATCAAGATGAAGATAATTCAGGTTCTTTCGATGAATTAACAAATTCAACATATTGTAGCCTTGCTTGCAAACTTGAAGTCCAGCTTCAGCCCAATCAAGCTCTGTAGTCTGGAAGAACTTTGTAGCCGCAAGAGACCGAAAAAGATGCTTCTTTTTCTGAGCCTTTGGTGGCCTGTGATGCAGTTCATTTAACACAAAGCATTTCAACAGTTTCTGGTAACTAACACGAACCTTGACAGGATATGATGGGGGGCTGCAAATAACCAAACAACAAAAAGTTAAGTGAGACTAACAGGCATCAATAGCAATGGAAAAATAAACGAACTATAAACCATATTCAAGATCAAAACTTACCAGTGTTCTTTGTACCACTCCGAGACCAGAGGTATGTCTTCAGCACGACGCATCCGACCAGATCTCATGTTGAAAGGACGTGGAGCAAACAAAAGTGAAATACCAGCAGCAGTAGTATCAGTATAAATTGGAGTATCTTTTAGCAATGGTTCTACCCCTTCAGGCAAAGCAAAATCATCCTCGTCATCCTCTTCATTATTTTTCTTGTCACGCCGGTCCTTGTTTATGCTGGTTATGGGGTGAATAAGAGGATCATAATAAAATGCAGGTAAGTCAGGATCCTCTGTTTTTATATACATAACCATTGGGGTATGATATACTCCAAGCTTGACTTTCCTAGGCCTATTATTATACAAATGAGGGAATGCAATCCTGTACTCTGTCCTGAGAGGTGACCTGATGATGAGTTTGTTGATATCATTAAACTCATTCCAGTCTTCATCTCCTTTCTCCATGTCCCGATACAAAGGCTCAAACTTGGGGCCACCTGCAGCAAAATGAAAAAACTAGAAAATAAAAACAAAGCATAGGGGAAAACAATAGCAAATACATCATGGAAAAATTATTACTGCAGGTACATCTTATAAATCACAACCTCACAGTTACACCAATGCAATTAGGAAGATCACACTTCACGGTTAATGAATAGATCTATGTCAAAGCAAAACCAAAAATACCAAATCATATAAGGGACATACCAGGTATGCACATATTAAGTGCTTTAGCTGTAAAAAATGACTCCATATCAAACAAGTAGAAGTAGTTGCGATCAATCAGATCGGAGAGCAGCTGCCCAGCAAGACGGTGAAGTGTAGCCATGATAGGAAGGGACAAATGCCATTTCCTATAGCTAGGACCATTAATAAGCTTAGTTTTCACCAATGGCTTATGATCATAAAACCACGTATACACGGCAGAATCTTCTTCCTCATCTAACTCTAATTGGATTGGCTCCAAAGGATCAACATCTAAGAGATTGTCAGCATAATCTAGTGGAGGCTCCTCATCATCAAAAGGAGGAAATCGCATTCTCTTAAAATGTCGTCTATCTCTCTTCTCCCTTCGCATCATAATCCACATCGTACCCCACTGTTATCACAAATGGAACAAAAAACCACAGGTAACCATGAGAAGACATACATCGAAAAAAGGAACATATCAGAAGCAATGTATATATTCAGTGCATATATAAAAAACAAAGAGATACCTGTGCTAGATAGATGGGTTCAACCACCCATGGTATTTCATTCACAAATGTAATAGCACCAGTAATGTGATACAGGACCTTCACATCACGGACCTACAGACAGAAGAAAGAGAACCAGAAGATCAACACAAAGTACCAAAATTTGTGAATCTAGAACAAAGTCATAGTCATAAATTCACTAAAACAAAATTCAGAATGCATCAATGGATTTTTTTTTTTTTTAAGTACCTGTTCCCATGGCATTGGCATGTTTTCAAGAAGCTTGTAAACAGCATGAGGAACAAACTTTAGAGCTCCCAGATATACACGCTTGTCATGGCGATATTTTTTGGAGGACATGTCCCCATGATCTCTGTCAGTAGCAAAACATCGAACATGAGCTAAAAAGGAGGAAAAATGTTTGCAAGCAAAAACAGCAAATACAAGAAAAACTTACCGAATAATCTTCCGAACATGCTCGGGAGGCATATCTTCTTTCTGTGTCTCAACGAAACCAAATTTCCTCTTGTCACTGTACCGCTTAGAATTAAGTTGCATCCATTTCCTCGCTTTCTCCTCAAGCTGCGCCTCAGTAGGCAGAACTGTATATGACGGCGGGGGTGGTGGAGGAGGAGTCGGTCCACCAGGTCCAGCTGCAGCACCACTTGTCCCCGGAGGCATTATTCCGCCGGTTCCCGGAGGAGCTATCGGGGCCATATTCCCACCATTTCCTCCGTTACTACTGTTAGTCCACATATCTTGTGCATTTCCACTCCACATTCTTCAAGATATATACAAAATCCAGGACCCTAACTAACCAAAAATGGCAATTCCTGAGTTCGTTCCGAGATATGAAATCTCCGGTGAAATTAGGGTTTTTGCAGTGGGGGTTAAGTGTAAACTCTCTCGTCCGGAGACTGAGGAGAGAGAAAATTATAGAAGCTACGATGGGCTTCTACTTATGTAAGGGACAAAACTTTAATAGTCGGCTGAGGACCGACTTTTGCTGGATTCGGGTTATACTGTGGAAGCTTGTTTCATTGGGCCTTCGGTGTCCAATAATAACTGTCTTTTAATTAATTCGGGAATAAGATTATTATTATTATTATTATTATTATTATTCTATATATAGTAATAGGGTATTGTTAAAAAATGTTATTTTTATGCTTAATTATTAATTATTTTATGAATTAAATTTAACTTGAATTTTCTTATTTTTAATTACCAATTTATTTTTCTAACCATAGATAAATCATGATTTATATAGTGATTGGTATCATTCTTCACAAATTGATATGCCCTTTTCTTTTTTTTTTTTTTTTTTTAAAGTACATATGGATATAAATTAAAATAATAACTTTTGCATAGTATTCCTTTAATTTGTTTTTTCAACAATAAAATTAGATTCATAGGTAGAAGGGTGGCGGAAGAGAATAATAGACTAGCAAGAAGGTAGTTTGAGCCTTTGAGGTCAGATATTACCTGATTGGATTTTTTTTTTTTTTTTCGTATTTGGATATAATATTTAATCATGAGCGTAAACTTATAATATAGAAATTATATAACTAAATAAAAAAAATGTGATAATTATTTTTTCTCTCAATATTGCCTCTATTCTTCATCAAGGTATATTTATATTTGATTTTTTTTTTTTTGTCTATTGTATATATTTAAAGTAGAATGGATTTGTTAAGGTATGCTCCAACCATTACCGTAACGGAATTTTTGCTCCGCTTGGTTGGCTGCATGAGCACTGTAGCAAAAATTCCGTTACGGTAACGGTTGGAGCGGGCATTAAAGCGTGCTGCGGAGCGCACCTTAGCAAAACCGTAAAGTAGAAATATCAAAATCAAAAGAGTTGAAGAAATGTAAATATTGCAATTTCAAACAAACACCTACCATAGAGAAACGACGTCATTTCATTTGAGATGTACAAAATAGAAAACCTATAAATATATATATATATAGTACTCCAATTAAATATTTAAAGGTCAAAATTAATCATTAGTTATTAAAAAAAATAGTTTTATAAACTAAATTTTAGAAATACTTGATTAAATTTTATTTTATTTAAAAAAAACAAAAAAAAAAGTTAACCGTTTACATATTTAACTGGGATATTTCGTAAGGTATACTTCGAAACATTTTTTAGCATTTTCTTATATAATTAAAAGAAAAACAATCCAAATCAAATGAAAATAATCTTTCATACAATCAAAATAACTTTTGTATCTAGCAAAAAGCATTTTTTAGATCTCGAATTTCTTATTATACATTGTGTATTACTTTTTGATATATCATAAAATAAAAAATGAACATATGATCCTAAAAAATAAATTACTCTTAGGATTTATTTTATCTTTATAAATCTTAGTATATAAATTTTATCTTTTTATCAAAAAGATATTAATTAAAGGTGACTTGTCGATTTTTAGTAATAAAAGAACAAAAGCACCTTTTTAATTTTTTTTTTTAATCTTTCTATATTTTTAGAAAAAAAAAATTTATTTACTTTACATTTTACAAATAAAACTTTAATTGGTTGAAATTTCTAAAAATTAAATTTTATTATTGGGTCTATATTTGGACAATTCCTTTTCAACTTTTAAAAATTCAAAATTAGTTGAAACTTTATTTGGACAAAACTTTAATTGCCAAACTTTGATTAAGAGATTTCTAAATACTAATTCCGTTCGAAATTATATCTGCCATTATGACTCTTTCACATTTTAATAAAAATGTATAATCGGATATAAAGATCCGAGGGATCCAGACCCGTATTATGAAAAACTAGCTTAAGTGGACCATCAATTCTTTTGTTTTTTATTAAAGAAAATAGCTAATGTTTACAAGGCATAGAGCGTAGCTCGGGGGGCCAGGCAACGGAGCAAGACGCGACAACGGAACCGCCAGTTTCTTCTGCTGTAGCGCTCCATCTACCTCGTCCCCAGGATATATATATACACAGATGTTGTTGTGAGGTTTTAGTGCCTAATCTGCCTTTGGGTTTTCAAGCTCCAATCCCTAAAGTTTCTGTCTTAACTCCTCCATTTCATGATCTAATTTTCTTGTGCAAAGCTTTCATTTTTACTGTAAATTAGAAGATATATTGAAACAACTTATAATTCGAGTGTTGTTTGTTTTTTTTTTTTTTTTTTTTTGGGCATT
>JAOXNR010000001.1:13846943-13905066 GCA_028571225.1 Parsonsia alboflavescens | reverse complement strand
TGAGGGGGAGTGTTGAGAATCCCACATCGGGTTTGTTTAAGGGCCTATTGTAGTATATAAGGTCTTGGACAATCCTCAACACTTGAGCTAGCTTTTGGGGTTGAGTTAGGCCCAACCCATATTTTAACACAAGCCATACATCTAGAAAGAATTGAAAGACTTTGGAGTAGAAAATAAAACAATGACAAAGAAATGGCTGAAGAACATGTAAACAGAATTCGTTCTCAAAACTCACCTGAAAGCCAAAGACCAAATAAAGCCATTCAAGGATATCATTAACTGATTTGTACTTGTTTTCAGGCATCCGGATAACTGGAAGATTTTCCACATTGCGTAGAGCTCCGTATGCAAAGTTGATCTAGTTAAGAACATGATTGAATATTAATCTTGTAATGTCAGAGAAACAGAGCATGTATTTGCATAGTAGGCCAACCAATACAAAGAAAGATCATTATGTAATCCAAAACACAACAATACAACCTCAGGAAGTTCCATGATTCCTGGTTTAACTCCAACAGCGTACAGTGGAAGAATGTTGTAGTGCTCATATTGCTCTTTCCGCTCCTCAACATCTTCAGCATATCTTCGGGCCTTTAAGAAGCAAAAAATATTACAGTCAATGAATTTGAAAGAACCTGCCTGGTTAAGGATTTGTCTTAAATGCTCAAAAATTGTAAAACCAAAGAAATCAAACCTCCTGATCAATTTTCCCAGGAGGTATCACTGTCTTCAGCACATCATACAGGACTGTTGCAATCTGAAAAATCTTAGCCATCTCCTCTCTTGGAAAATGAGGGAAAAGAAGTAATCAATTCAAACAGCAGACTGAGATACCAAAAATAATTTTAGTTCAATAAAAAATTTAAGAAATAAAGAAGCAGGCCTCACGGTGTTTTTGTATATTGACCCTCTTTGATGTTTTCTTCATAGTATCTCTTGTAGTATCTAAGGATTTCTCTAGTATCAGTCCCTGTGGCTCCAGTGACCTCATCTTCCTGAAATCATGAAATTAGATGCAGAGTAAAAGTTTAGCTAATTTGTCAGGTGATATAAAATACTATACCAAAATATTAAACATCAAGGAAATAAAATGTTTCACAAATTTCAACTATTAATGAAACTTTTTTATCTCTTTGTCATGTTATCATTTACACCTAATTGCCAATGCAATTATAGATTAGAACAAAATTTACTAATGATATCTAAACTTATCTGCTAAAAGTACATCAGTAGGAGACATGTTTGTATGCCACAATGACATTTCAGATAATACTCACTGATCTTGTTATCTTGAGATGGATTAAATTGGGAATGCATACTACATGAAATACCAGAGGCCAACCCCAGTCAAAAGATGAAATGGAACTAGAATGGTTAAAAATACATGAAATAATTTCTCAAGAGGGTACAAAGAAAATCTAATGCTCTGAAATCCACATGTTGAAGATATTATTTCATTTTTTACTTGAAGTGAACTAAGAAGAGGAGCAAATTCTGAGTATGCATTATTCTGGTAAGCAAAGATAGACAAGCAATAGGAAGAATAGGGATACTTCTGAATCTCACCTATAATTCATTTGCTAACAGGGGAAATCCAAATTCTACATGTCAATACATTATCCAAAGAAAAGAGAGCAAGCAAGCATAACATGATTAAGAAGCCCATGAAACATGAAATCTACCCTTTCAAGTCTGCGAAGCAGAATAGTCTTAAATTGACGAACACCGCGCCCATTTGAATTTGGATCCATCCTGTGAGCCTTTTCAAATGCATGAAAGCGACCTAATCCCATAAGAAAATACAGTAAAAACGAGTAATAAAAGATAGGCAAATGCAAGTGAAAGACAAGTTCCCTCATTTGGTTTACATATTTGGTTGGAACAGAAAAAAAAAACAATTAAATTTTTCAATACATGTTTAGCCACCTAATTATCCAATTCCCGATGAGAGAAAGTCTATTTGAAAGGTTGAATCTTTTAATACCCACCCCAGAAATCAGAATTCTGAATAGGGGAATTTAGTATGCACAAATGTTGCATTTCCTACTTGCGAACAAGTCTGAAGTAAGATGATAAACCCCAAAAAGAACAGAAAAGTTCTTTTGCAAGTGAATGTTGGCCATTTCTAAATCTACACCCACAAAGAGCATGGTTGAAGTCAAACAAATGGATGACATTGCACTTCATTTTCCAAGCAAGGTTTATGAATAATGAACAATTAAGTGACTCAATGATCAGTAAAACATTTTCTCTCGATTCTATTTGCATGGGTGACTATTTTTCTTTTCTTGCTACCATTTTCATTCCGCTTTCCCTCCCAGTATTATGAATAAATTATAGGAGGCCTTTCTCGACTATTTCAAACAATTAAAATGAACTAATTAGTTAGTAAACTCTTAGATGATTGAAACCATTCATCGAAATATCAGGTTAAAAGCATAATTACCTGGTACAAAACTCATATTCAATGAAATCAAAATACTGCAAAATTCGACATATAGTTCTTAGAGGGCTTTTTATCCAACTGAACTCAACCAATTCAAAGCACAAAATTTCTATTATTCCACCCAAATTATTCATCCTGGCAGTAAAAAGCTGAATACTTAGTTCAGGTGTGTGCTTACATAGATAAGCCATGACGGGATTTTCTGGTTCAATCTCATTGGCGACTCTGAGAATTGGTGCAATGGGGGACAGAGACGAAGGCACCATTTCACTGTTGACAACATAACTATCAACATCGTTAGGATCCACCACGGTGGGCTGCCTAGTTATGGTCCTCGAAACTGATCTTGGCGGTCTAACTTCCACATCGTTCTTCGTCCCACTCGAACTCGCCATTCTTCTCCAGGAACAAGCAGAGCAGTAAGACCAAAAACGAAAATGACAAAAATCTTCAATCTAGCTCCTCTCCCACTATCTCTACTAACATTTTGGCTATTCAAGAAAGCGCAAATTCCCATCTTTGCATGCAACGTGGGATTTATATATGTGAGAGTTGAACACAGAAAAAGAAAAAAAAAAAAGGAGATACTTTGAGGAAGAAGTGGGACAAACAGGAAGAGAGCTTTCGCTTTTGGTTTCTCAAGAAGCAAGAAAAGAATTGGGATGACTCAAAAAACAAATATTAAAGCAATAAGAAGAAGAAAAAAAACTTGGGTTTCCTATGTATGATTGTAGTACTTTTGTTGGAATTACTTTTTGTTGTTCCTGCTGATGTAACTTTACTGATAATTGTGTCTGAGTGTAATGTGGAAAAACATAAAGACAGAAAAGAAAGATAGTGAAGGGAAAGCAAATGGGAGTGGGGCTTTTTGTGCTTTTAGCTGCTTTATGGGATTCATTGGTGGAATGTGATGGAGAAATGGATGATTGAATTGATGAAGAAGAATGCCGTTTGATGGGAACTTTGGCATTGGCAACTTTGCTTCGTCAATTGAAATTGGACTTTTCCGAAGACCAAGCTGGAGATGGCCGAGAACTTCTTACCGCTTTATTATTCCTGCCAGAGGTCCTCACTTTTTCGCCGATTGCTGAGTTTCCAAGTTTTACTCCATCAACTTGAGGGAAAGGAGAAGAGGAGCAGACCATTAGGGAGGTGTGATTGTTTTTTTCGATGAATTGAGGGTTTTGTTTTTAATTCTTTTCTCTAAAAGTATGAATGTCCTCATTTGGATTAGGGAAATTCGTGTCCATAGAGTCTTTACTCTTACACAATTTGTACAACACATTTTAAATAATAGAGTTCAGTAAATATTTTAATTACTTTGTTTTTGGATAAAAATTTATTTTTTATAAGATGTATTAGTTACTTTAACCTACAATTTACTAAGATAGATTTATTTTTAATTTGAAATTTTAAAGTTTTTTAATAAAAAATGACATCCGACTACTTAACTTATGAAAAAATTATTATTTGTTAAGGATTGAATTTAATCCATAATAATTCCATAAACTAAATGGATGCGTATGTATTACTTATTCCTTCTTTCTTTCATTTATTTGGTAGTTCTTTACTTTCATACTCTCCTTCTCTTTTTCCCCTATTAAGAGAGATTAGCTCTTTGATTAGGTGTTTTAGTAAAAAAAAAAAATTTCTCATTAAATCTAAAGAAACTTGAATTAGAGAAACTTAATTGTTATCTATTAAATATGTTTCTAAAGCATTTAAAATTAACAAGTAGTTGTAATATAATAATACATGCAAAATTGCATGCTTTTTCTTTCTTCTAATTATATAAAATGATCTAACTTATTACATAGTCTTCTAATAATAATATATTTTTTTTAAAAAAAAAACTTAACTATGGAGAAAATTTATATCGTTTTCAAATTTAATTATAATTTTCATTACAAATATGACGTGAGTGAGATCAAAATAAATTTTTTACTAAATAATAATTAAAATATTGACTTATGACAAATAACCATTGCGGCTAAAAAATGGAGGGGATGAGATGGATTGAAAGAAAATAACTTCTTTCATTTATTTTGTTAAAGGGTTCATTTCAACTCTGACTTTTTAGATGGATAGAAATTTAACATGATTTCAACTAACCTTTTGTTTTTTTACTATTTTTCTCAATTACCATTGATCAAATGTGAATTAGAAAAAAAATAATAATAATGTAGGAAAACTTTTGAATTTTGATCCAAACACTAAAAATCCATATCGGGAATGCTGAAGTTATATTTATGTATACTACACCTATAAATAATTTATTTATTTTTATTTTTAAGTTAAAAGATAAGAATTTAATTTTAATCTTCAAAGAATTCACTTTAAATAATTGTAAATAGAGTTTAACAAACATCAAATTTTAAAATGAACAAAATATAAACTTATTTGATTTACAATAGTAAAAAAAAATAAATAAATAAAAAGAGAGAAGAATAGGGATGTATCTTAAAAATGAAAAGAGTTTGGGACCCAAAATTTTTAAAAAAGCCTAGTAGAGACCCACCTTGAAAAGATGAAAAAGTTTAGGGTGAAAATTGACATTTTCAGAAATATTAAAATATTATTCACATTTTTTAAATGGTCTAAAAGGCCTTAGTTAAATAAAATCTCCCTTCCAGGTCCGAACAGCTCTTTTTCTCCTCTTTCTCAGTCTACACAGGAAAGTCGAACCGGCGCCAGAAGTTGCAGAATCGAAGCCGAAGGGAAGGCCGTTTCTCTGTCCCAAGCACTGGAACGACAATTTTTCTTTAAAGGAATTCCCAAAGAAAGAAGCTGCAACATTGGGTTAGAACAATTTTCTTTCCTTAATCTCTCGTCTTCTGTTTCAAATTCAAATTAATTGGTGGATTGATGTAATTATATGTCTTCCTGTAAATTCCTGTTAAGTATTCAAATAAAGGTTCCATTTTGCTTTAGTAAGATAGACAAAATGCACAGATTTCACTATTTATGTTTTGAAGTTAATTTCACATGGGTTTAGGTTGAAAAAACATAAAGTTCATAGTTCACATGAGAAGGACAGGTAAAATGTTAGTTTCCATGGTTTCAAGTATTTTCTGTCTCATAGGTTTCTATTTTCTGTGTGGGTCCAAGTGCCCTAAAATTGCAATTTAATGTTAGGGAGATAATAATGGAGATTAAGCTAACATTATTTTTTAACATGTGAAAGGTCAGCCGTGTAGTCTGCAATTGCTTTGATAGTGCCGTAGTAGTGTATGCTGTTTAGTGTTTACCCATAGTGGAATTTCTGCTAAAGTTTACTCATATCTTGGTTCATCTCTGAAGTCTGAAGTTCTTGTTGCACCAATTTGTAGTGCCTTTTAGCTTAGATTCAGAAGAAGAAGTTTACTAGCCTCCTTCATTCCATGCCATCATGAATATCTAATCTTTGAATGCTGAAAATCACCAAGATTTCCATCCCATTGAAATCAAGAATTATATTTTGATTCCTTTGCTCAAGTGTCAGCTGGAAGTGTATTGTATTCATAGTAAACCTTCTGGTGTGGTATAAGGTTCTCCTCCCTTTCTTGGTGCTACCGTTCTGTGATAATTTCCTACTACAGAAAGGTGTTATGGAATAGGTCAGTAGGTGCTTGGGGAACTTAGGATATTTTTCTTAAAGATATGAGGTTTGAGGGGCTTTTTGTCTGCTGCATGTTCAGGTTTTCTGTTTTGCTTAGCAAGATATAATATCCTTAGATTTTTCACCAGGTATTTCACGCTGCACCTGAAACTTTCCCAGATTCTCTCGATTATAAGATGCAAGATTTTAATGTTTCCACATTTGCATATTTCCTCTATATATATATATATGGATTTGCTAAGATACGCTCCGGAGCGCGCCTTAATGTGCGCTCTAACCGTTACCGTAACGGAATTCTTGTTCCGCTTGGTTGGCTGCATGAGCACTGTAGCAAAATTTTCGTTACGGTAACGGTTGGAGCGCGCATTAAGACGCGCTCCGAAGCGCACCTTAGCAAATCCGTATATATATATAAATATATATATATATATATATATATATATATATTTATGCAATGATTCCAATTAGCTATTCCCTTGGAAGTGTCACAGCCCTGAAGAAATTTGTCAAAGTTCTCACCCCGTGAGTCTGTGACCATACTGATGAAAGATGTAGCTCAAACTGTACTTGTATCAGGTGTACAATGAATTGACTGCTTGAACTGCCATAATATTGTCTGCCTGAACTCTGTTTGCCACAATTTTTCCAAGCATTTAGGTATGTGTTACTGCTTTCATCTGTTCATGCTTTTTGTTCACATTTTCTAATCCTTATATTTTCCTTTTTCTCTGTGAATAGGGTTCTCCATTCCTGAACAAAATGAACTCTATGCAGCAACTGCCGAAATCTCAGATTATGATGCAGCAGCAAGTAAATAAGAATGCCCAAGCAGGGAGTACTGTAAAGTTACATGGAGTAGGGTTGGCAAAAGGGTCTCCCTCAAATTTGGATGAGTTTAAATACGGATTTCCCTCCGATGGCCTCTCATCCTCATCGCATAAGTGGTGGGGAGACAGTAGTACAAAGGTTAGCATGAGCATTGAAGGAAATGGTCTTAAAGAAATACGGGATAAGAAAAACTCCCTCCAGAACACAGTGGATTCCGATATTCTCTCATCAACGAAGGACAGTAACGAATGTGAAAAGGAAACAGATAAGAGTGACATTGATTCTTCAGGAACAGGTCCACTTGCTGCATTGAGAAAAAAGGCTGTTAAAGAAGGCCAAGAAGCTCCGCAATTAGGTCTTAATCAAAGATATAGTATTAACAAGCTGGACGAAAAGAAGCAAAGGGTACTTTTTGAGATATTCAGATCTTCATTGCCTTCTGAATGGAGAGATTGATCATTTCGACTTAGTGTTTTGAGCTCCCTGGATTCAGAAAAAGCCAACCATTGCAACACCTTCCTTATCGTGTTTTAGGAGAAAACTCAGCTTTTGGAACTTTTGAGTGGCAATGATATACTCTCTCTACCCGTCCTAGTTATAAATCATTTAGTCAATATTAAGGGAAATTCTCTAAAGAGAAAAATGTTTAATGAACAGCATGAGTAAATTATCTACTAAATTATCAATAATTACTTTTATTGAGGGATAATAAAAATGAGGATAAAAACTTGTAATTAAGGATTTAGGAATTTATACTAATAATAATTTATGATTTTTTTACCTTTTGCTGAATATCAATTATCTATATACTTTCCAAGATTACCTAAGAATTTGTTCAAAATTATCACACTATTAAATGTACGCTTACTCTTGATGATCAGATTTATGCAGTGGATTTTCGTTTGGGTTTTGAAGTTTTGGAAAATCGGTGAGTTTAATCTTCGAAATTTCAAGATAAATTTCAAGATTTAATGGTTATGGGCTAAAAAAAAATTTTTGCCTTTCATAGTCATATTTTTGAGCTTGATTTCGATCTCTTTGTCCTGAATCCGATAAAAGACTGGCTATGTCAACCTTATTCTTATAATAAGATTATTTTAATAAGGGTATTTTTGTCTATTTGCTTTTTTTTCTTTTACTCCACTCGCTATTTCCATTATCGGTGGCTCGGAGTCCGATAGCCACCGTAAACCGTCATCAAGGCCAGCCCTTTTCAAGCTAATGCACTATCAAAAGGAACTCCTTCGCGACTGGGACTGTAGTGCACTTTGTTAAATTCTGATCTGCAGCTTTCTTCTCATGGGGATGAATTTGAATTCAAGCCTTCTTGATCAAAACTTTCCATAAACTGAAAGATTGACTTCATTAGCTAATTTGGCCATCACTACCAAAACTAAAAATAAAGAAAAATTTGTCCAGCCATTTTGGAGTGAACTCTTTTGGATAGTACTGCACTTGTTTAATCTCTATTCTGTAACTTTCTTTTCAACCTATGGAGAGACATCTAAAGAATTTGAAGAACCCAGGAACTTCAAATCAAAATACATGAAAATGCAGATTTAAATTTTTTTTTTTTAAAAAAAAAAGGAACTTCAAGTCAAATAAAAAATGAAGCAAGGATAAAACAAACCCCCAGAAAGTTCAATAGGGATCGTCGTTGGTGTCATGGACGTG
Source organism: Parsonsia alboflavescens (assembly GCA_028571225.1). Lineage (NCBI taxonomy): Eukaryota > Viridiplantae > Streptophyta > Magnoliopsida > Gentianales > Apocynaceae > Parsonsia > Parsonsia alboflavescens. Next base: position 13,896,520 of record JAOXNR010000001.1, on the reverse strand, counting down.
AACTTCTTCTCCTCGCTCGAATCAGCCTCCAGATCTTTTCAAGCATGGGTTTTTTCTTCACTCCGAAAAGAAATACTTCCCCTTGGCAGTTTTTTACTACAGTAGCGAGAAGATAAAATGGGGTTATCGGGGTAGAGAAGCCCAAAGGACTAAATTGCCCCTCGTCCTTTATATTTTTTTAAAAACAGAACCCCTGATTTCGTTGGCTGGTGATCGGATTTACATCAAAAATACAAAAAGAATCATAATTACAATTAGAAAATATTTTGGGAGTATAAAAAGTAAAAAAAAAACCTTTGAAAGTCATAATAATCCGAATCATGAAATTTTGGGAACTAAACTCATCGATTTTCCTGAAGTTTTTGTTTAATCTAATAAGCTAAATTGAACTAGATGGAACTAAATTCATGGTTAATCTAATTGCACTTTAATTTTCATTTTGTGAACACTTAAATTCTGTTTTCTAAACCCAACAAAAATAAGAAAGAGCAAGAATAAGAATACTCTCCTTTTATTCAGAATTTAATATACATTTCTATTTTAATTTATTCAAAAACAAATGTTTTATTTTCTAAAATAGTTAGTAATTTGTTGAAAAATTAATATTATTGAATTTAAAATAAATTAATTTTCTTAAAATGTATACAAGTAAAAGATGAGACATTCAATCCGTATGGAGAGAATAATAATAATAATAATTTAGAGCCTGTTTTGTGATTGTTACAAATTTAGAGAAAAAAAAATTCATTTGATATACTTGTTTCGAAACATAGTTTTACATAAAAATTCTTTAAATCTTGTTTTTAGAACAAAGTTCAGATGTTTCCAAAAAATAATAATAATAATAATATAAATTCAATGCTAAAATTATTCGACTTTATCATTGTTATCTATTAAAAATCTTATTTAAAAAACTTTTATTATTAAGATTTTTTAAAAATTATTTTGTATTTTATTAAAAAAATAAATTTATATCTGTTCTATGATAGTTCTTTTTCAAATATTTTATATTATTATTATGATTTTATAAACAATATATATATTTCTAAAAATCAATTAATTTCCTATGTATTTCATATTTTATATTTTCTCTTGTAAACTATTTAACATGAAATAATATGTTATTTATTTTTAGTTAAAGTTAATTATACTATTAATAATAAATTTAATTCAATTCATAAATTAATAAATTAAAATTTTCCCTTTTTTTTTTTACTTTGTTAATGTCTTTGCCAAATGTTTATATAAAACTTTTCTGGAGATTATATATCGAAACAATTTTTTTAAAGAAATCAAGGATAATTTTAAAAAAATTTTAAATTACCAAATAAATTATTGGGAAAAAAAATTGACAAACGGATTTATTTTATTTTATTTTTGTTTCATACGACAGTTCTTTAAAATTATTTTATAAAATGGTTCTCTTGACACTTAATTTTTTAAAGAAAAAAAAGAATTTAATTTAGTTTTTAATAACGAATTGTATTAAAATTTTAATTAATTTTAAAAAAATGAGACATATATATATCAAATTGAAAATGGTGACATCTAATATTAGATCAAAGAATGGTTGCTTGAGGAAAATTTTCCTTGAATTTGAATGAGATATGAATATACAAGGATCCAAAATCAATGGGTGAAAAAAGAAATCCAAAAAGAAAGGTGACAAGAGACAAGTTGCCATGTGGGGTTTCGATGAATCTACGAAAAGAAATCAAAATCAAATTAGGCGTCCAAAAATAGGGAAAATCAAAAAATCACCGAGGACTGCGCAAATCTAATCATCTTCTTCTTCTCTCATCCTGTCTTTCCCACCTCACCTCTCCTATCTCCTCCTCCGCACGTTGATCTTCCTTTCCTCATCGGATCGGATCTCAGCCGCCGGAATGATTACCATTCCTTACTTAACTGCCTTGTCCACGTACTTCAGCTACGGCCTTCTCTTTGCGTTCGGCCAATTACGGGACTTTTTCCGTAAAATCATCGATTGGTGGCAAGCTAGCAATCTTCAGGTGCGTGTAGTTTATTGTATTTCATAATGGTTTTTTATATGCTTTATATCTGTAGTTTAGTTAATGTTATGTGATTTAATTTTGATTCTGTGCCAGGGCTATGCTCCGATCTGCTTAGGACTGGAGGATTTCTATATTCGTCGCTTGTATCTTCGTATTCAGGTGTTTTTTTTTTCTCTCTCTCTCCTTATTGTTTTAATTATTACCGTTAACCTTTTTGTTTTAAGCATGTTGAGTTACAACATTTGTGGAGGCTGTTTTATGTATTCCCTATCCATATTTCAATTACCTTCATTACTTATTAATTTATTTCGATCATATTAGTATCCTGCTAAGTACTATCTGTTTAGGTTTGATGTCGTCCCTACTAAATCTTTTAAATATGTTACTCTGTGATGAGTTGTTACTCGCTCATGTGAAGAATTGCTGGATTTTAGAGATGGAATTTAATTTTCTGAGGAGGAAAAAGCTAATTATGACAAAGTCATTGAGAATGAGCAAATATGAACATGATTTTAACTGTTGTTCTGCTGATACTTTATGTTTAGCTACATTCTTTTTTAGATTTTTAACCGTCTTAATATGAGTCAAGCATGAAAATCATACTCATTGTTATGAATGAAAGGTGAGGATTGTCAGAGGAGACTGCATGCGAATAATCGGTAATATATGTTAAAATGAGAATCTGTCAAATGGTTACTTGTCTTCCTCTCCAAGGGCATCAGTAACAAGTGGACAATTTTGTCCATTTTGTGCAGACTGATTCAGTTTTAAGACTGTCTTTATTTGAGGTCGAAAATGCGATGAAAACCATTTTGTGATGCATTTCCTTTTACCTTCCAAGATCCAAAAATTACCTTTGTTTTCTTAACTGGGAGCATAGGTTGGACTTTTTAAAATAAAAAATGTCAAGTGAAAAAGAGGGAATATTCACATTCAACCTTTCTTTGATATGAAACTTGAAAGAGTAAAGCTGAAATGACAAAGGAGCTGCTTGTCAGTAATATTTCGTTGATGTTCAAATACGAACATGTCTTTCCATATGACCGCATGGTTGACAAGAATGCACTGCTTGTCCTTGTATGCATGCTATCTGTTCTGAGAGTAATGGACTCCTCACATTATTTCTTTCTTGGATTTTCTTTATGCAGAAAAATATCAAATGTTAACCTGGTTGCACTCTTTGCACTGTTTTATATGCTCTAGTATTTATTCGCTAAATGGTCAGTTAAATTGTAGGATTGTTTTGGGCGACCAATATCAAGTTCTCCTGATGCTTGGTTTGATGTGGTTGAACGTGTATCAAAGGACAATAACAAGACTCTAAAGTAAGTGTCAATGTATTTCCAAAGAGTAACTTGGATTGTATTTCTTTTGTTTCTTTCCATTTACTATCAATAGCAACCTGTCTCTAACATTGAAAACATTACATTTGTCTGCCTTTTTGTTTAAAAATAATAATTTAAAGATAAGGATCTGTTTACTTTGAAGGAACTCCTTATGTAGAATCTTACTAGTATTTAAGTTCTTTTGGACAACAAAACAGACCAAACATATCCTTGTGCAGGCGGACTCAAAAGGTCAGTAGGTGCCTAAATTTAGGATCATATAATTATCTCGGTTTTGCTGCATCAGATGAATATTGTACTCCTTTTGTAATTGAGTCTTTGAAGAGATTTTCTCCAAGCACCTGCAGTTCTCGTGTCGATGGAGGTAGTTATCCACACTGCAAACTCATTACCAATTTTGAATAGGTAGATTGATCTTTTGTTGGTTTCTCTAATAACAAAAATTGTTATCAGGAACAACCACGCTGCATACTGAACTGGAGGAGTGTGTAGCAAAGTTTGTTGGCAAGCCGGCTGCTCTTGTTTTTGGCATGGGCTATGTGACTAATTCTGCTATTCTCCCTGTCTTGATTGGCAAGGTATATTAAGTTTGTTAAAATAAGATTTTCCATCCTGATTTTTTTTTGCTTTTCTTTATACCCCTGTTTATATCTTTGCACATCACTTGTTTTTGGGATGCTTACAGGGTGGCTTGATTATTAGTGACTCTCTAAATCATAACTCCATAGTCAATGGTGCCAGAGGGTCAGGAGCCACAATTTGTGTTTTTCAACATAACAGTAAGTGTGTGTAAGACTCTATTTATTCCTTGAAGTCAGCACCCTGTGATAAGAACCCGCTCTTGCACATGTTTCTATCATTGTTAGCAGAAGAATATGGGTCCAACTAATGCCTACTCCTTCTACGACTGACCACTAATCCCATAACTTCTTGTAGTTACTGTTGTGTATTTATCAATAACTGTCTAGAACATTTATTATAAATAGCTAGTTTTGTTTCTATTTTGTGAGGAGTTATATTATGACTTGATTGTCTTACGTTGGAGACCTAGTCCTTTAATTGGACTCTTTGGTGTTGGAGACCTAGTCCTTCTCGAAATGGACTCTATCAGTTGTATTTCAATATATTTCAGTAATAAATTATTAGTTTCTTTATATTGTCCGATCTTGTTTCCTGCTTCTATCACCCTGTTTTGCAAGTATTTTGAGATATCCATAACTTGCTAGTTTCTTGCCTTGATTTCTCTACAGCACCATCCCATTTGGAGAAAGTCTTAAGAGAACACATTGCTGAAGGACGACCAAGAACGCACAGACCTTGGAAGAAGATTATTGTGGTGGTGGAGGGAATATATAGTATGGAAGGCGAGCTTTGCAAACTTCCAGAGATAGTTGCTATATGCAAAAAGTACAAGGTACTATGTTCTTCTGAACTCTCTGGGTGTTGGGGTGTGACAGTCTATGCTCAAGGATTCAGTCTGTCTGAATCTTTTATGTTTTCATGATATTGTTTTGAAGCTTTTAACTTTCATTCTTTTTCTTATTTGCTATGTAACTGGGATATGGATTAGCTTAAAAGGAATTTTGTAGGGCCTTTTTTTGCTCCTTTTTTTCATTTTTAATTATTCGAATCTATTATTTTTAGGCATGTTTGTCTGTTGCTGGCATATGTGCTCTGGCCTTTTTAGACTTTAAACTAAACTAACATAAAAGAGTATACTTTGTCAGACTGATGATTGGGGGAGGGGGAGGGGATTGAATATGAAATTAGAGAGATAAATTAGAGATTTGTTTTTAATCCTCTGCACTAATGTGCTTTTCATTACTTCACAAGCTCTTGATAACCATATCAACAGCTGAGTATTTTTGTGGGTTATTTTTCTTTTTCATTTAATTGTTACAATAACTTATGGATTTAGTACTTTATTTATTCCAGTCTTTTCCTTTGGGTTAATGATCTGCTTATTCTCCATGTTTGCATCATGTATATACTTATCCATTGCAGGCTTTTGTTTATTTGGATGAGGCTCACAGCATTGGAGCAGTTGGAAAAACAGGGAGAGGTGTATGTGAGCTCCTAGGGGTTGATACTGCAGATGTAGATATTATGATGGGAACTTTCACAAAATCATTTGGATCATGTGGTGGTTATATTGCAGGATCTATGGTTAGTCTTGAGCATCTCTTTTATGTGATTTTATGAGGTTGCCAACTGCTGAGCAGAACCAAATGCATCTTTTGATTCTGTTGAAGCATGTATTTTATTGTATGCATGAACCTCCAGAAAAGAAGAAATAAAAGCCTTCAATATCTGATTGTGCTTAGATAAACTGTGTGGTTCTGTTTTAGCTAGATTGGAGTATTTTTCTATATCCTGGATGAGATGCACTAGCAAAAGGTTGGTTACTGGAGGAATCCCACTATAGAAATCTTCAACTCGACATTTTTATCCAGTTTCTACTTTTCAGGCATAAAAGAATCTGGTGCTTTCACATTTTATGTCATGGCTTTTGTCTTTAAGCCTGGGATATGCTTGAAGATTATTCTTCTGGTGATATGCTGTATTACTTGTATCTTACATTGTCTCAAGCTTAGTTTAACCTTAAGGGTGATGTTAGTTAGTGTCCCATGGGTTGGTTGTGGATCAGGTGGAAATGTTTCTGTTGGACTCATTGATAAAAGAAGATAATCATAATTGTTTATATGAACTTGATTTAATATACTTTTGTTGAAGAAGAAATATCTTGTTTTCCTTAGCTAAGGAACACTTGCTCTTCTGATACAGTAATACTTGCTGCTATTTCTTCAAGCTACATTTTCTTCTATTCATTTCTCAGTCTCTTTCCTGTTCATTTCCTTGTGAAATTTTATAGAAAATTATTATCTAGAGTTTTGACTTTCCCTTTTTCTGCTGTAGCCTTCTTGGACAGAAAAATATTACTCTACATAGGTATCAAATATTTTCACATTTTCACCTGCTAATATGTTGTATCTTCAGGAACTTATCCAATATTTGAAATATACTTGTCCTGCTCATCTATATGCCACGTCAATATCTCCACCAGCTACCCAACAGATTATTTCTGCCATTAAAGTCATCCTTGGTGAGGATGGTTCTAGTAGAGGTAGGACATGCTTTTTAATCATTTTTTAAACTCGTCTTCAGTGTATGTTGTGATATACTTCTTTGTATTTGCACTGTTTGATTGATGACTGAAATGTTAATTTTAGGTGCTCAGAAACTAGCAAGAATACGTGAGAACAGCAACTTTTTCAGGTCTGAACTGCAGAAAATGGGGTTCGAGGTTCTGGGAGATAACGATTCACCTGTTATGCCAATAATGCTCTACAATCCAGCAAAAATACCTGCGTTTTCTCGCGGGTGCCTCAAACAAAATGTGTGTTAGTTCATTATTGTGCTTCAGCCTATTTGTGTCTTTATTCTGGAAATTTACAGAGCACAACTACTTTTCTTATTCTCTTGATAAATGACTTTGTTACTAGGTGGCTGTTGTGACAGTTGCATTTCCAGCTACCCCTTTGCTGTTGGCTAGAGCTCGTATTTGTATTTCTGCTGCTCACAGTAGGGAAGATCTTGTCAAAGCTTTAGAGGTTTGTCTTTTTTTGAGTTTCCTTTATCATTTCTTTCTAGTATTATCACTTGCATGTGAACCACTCATTTATCCGTTATCGGTATATGGCAATTTAGTCATGAGTGTTGTCACTTCTTATCAGTGGTGTACCTAGATTTCTTGTATTTTGTCTGGTTGTAGTCTAAGCATGTCCGCAGTCATAAACTCTACTGAGTGCAGACTTAGTATTCTGTAGACTGCATTTCTGTTCTTTGTTATTAAGTTGTAGTAGACTTAATAACAAAAGCTTGAGGAGGATGCATCTATTTCTCAAAAGTAGATGATATCTGAAGATGAACAAAAGCTCTAACTATGGTCAGTTCGCAAGTATATCTCCTCCACTCCACTAAGTGTGTGAGTTTGACTTTTTGCTAAATATTAAAGCAAAAATATGTTGTAAACTTGTGACTGCCAAAATGAACTCAGGAGATGAAATTGGAGTGTACATGCTTGAGCTGTCTTTTCAAATAAGTACTCCATTCATCCAAAATTAAATATCAACCATTAATATCCATATCTCATTCATTAGTGTATGGTTTTACAACTAACTACATTAAAAATAATGTGGTCTGTGAAACTTATTTTGTTAATTAAATTATTCAAGTCAAGGAAAAGAGAACTGCATAATCAATTGAGATAAGCCTGTATATTAACTATGGGTGATTTGCTACATGAAACAACCGTAAATCAATTTGTTCTCCAATATATTATGATTAATTCCCATTAAAAGTGAACATATCTGTTTTCAAATTTTAATTTTAGGTTATCAGCAAAGTTGGTGATCTCATTGGCATCAAGTACTTCCCAGCTGAGCCCAGAAAACAGCAGCTAGAAGATGGGAGAGTGAAGCTAGAGTAAGTTTACACTTTGCTTGGTGAGACGTGGGACTCTTGGGTTCTCAGAGGAGCTCAAGAATTAGCGTCCGTACCTAAGTGCAATTACTGCTATAGCCTAGTTCTCTAGTTTGAGGTGTTAAAATTTTGTTTATTCATGTACAGAGTAATGATTTTCTTAACGTTGGATGCACGATCTATATGCTATTTGTTAGTTTAAGCTTGATCAGAGAAGATGTGTATTCATTGTAGCAAAGCATTTTGATGTTGTGTCATTTCCCTGACAAATTGATTTAGCTATCTTTACGAGGGGGGATTGATTATTTCTCATTGGTTCCTCTTCTGTACCTTAATGAAACCGCTATAAACACTTGTATAATAGTGTCTTGATTTTGTTATTAATATAGTGATCCGTTTTCTCGAAAAGACACTTGTACCATACCGAAAATGAAAGTTTGTATGCTTGCTCTATATAACGGATATAATAATACAGATTATTTTGAAGGCTTTTAGAATATAAAAATTATCTTGTTTAATACCCCCAACAAGATTTTAATTCAGAAATGAAAGGCAAATGATCAAATCCAAGAAAGAGGGAAATTTTGAGAAGTATGTATGCTTGCTCTATATAACGGATGTGATAGTTCAGATTATTTTAAAGGCTTTTAGAGCATAAAAATTATCTTGTTTAAAACCTCAACAAGATTTTAATTCAGAATGAAAGGCAAATGAGATTTTAATTCAGAAATGAAAGGCAAATGATCAAATCCAAGAAAATGGGAAATTTGGAGGGGTGTATAAGATAAGGAGCAGAAATTTAAAGATGAAAAATTTTTATAATTGATATTCATTAAAAATACAAAACTCTATTTAAATGTTTCAGATCCTTTTTCAATTAAAATTTGATATATAAAACTTGAAATTAAATGAATAAAATAATAAAAACCATAACATTAATTTTGTTTAATTTGGAAATAAATAAAATGGAATTAATTATGAAATAAATGATTAATGCTTATAACGGTATAATAATATTTATCAAATTAATTTTTTAATAAATAATATTTTATAATTTACCACAAAATAAATTTCATTAATTTGAAATAGTATATCTAATTTCAATATTAATTCTTTTGCCTTTTATATGCATTAGTTTAAAAAATAAATAAAAATTGAAACTGTCTCTCTCTAAAATCTTTCAATGTCGCTGCAAATTCAAATTGTCCCACTCCTTCACGATGGTAGTATGTTACTACTGAGCCCGCAGCATTTTACTCTCTTTCACGCAGATGTAACTGTAAAACCCTAAACCCCAATCCATACTATCAGCATCAATTCCAAATCTCCGTCAGGATTCATGTAACAAAACCAATCCGGTGATCGAGTAAACGGAAAAATGTTTTCTCCAGCAGCTAAGAAATCAAATTTCAGCTCTGCCAGGAAGAATAATTCGCTGTTGAGGAGGTCTAGCCTTACTGTCAATGACCCTTCATCCTCTCCAGTAACGCCGCTTCGTGACGGCAATGCAATTCCCAATCGACCATCTACTGGTACACCTGCTCCATGGGCCTCTCGCCTCTCTGTTCTTGCCAGGTATTAATTTTTACTCTTTTATACATTTTTGAATTCTAGATAACATCAAATTTTGTACTACAGTAATAAAGAAATTTCTTATTTACCTACTATGGTTGGTTTGAGATATATCTAGAAAGGTTAGGTTTTAGTTGTTTACCAGTTTATCTTGTTCGCGTGAAATGTGAAACTTCGTAAACAAATTACGGAGGTACACCGAGTTGTTACTTGAAGTATTGCAGTTGCTTTTGGTATTTCTATAGATAATTTTAATTTGCAGCTTTGCCTGGAGGATTTTGGTTTGCAACAATTCTAAATTTATTAGAACCTTTGCCCATGTTATCTTTAATTTTTAACATCTATTGATCAGTGGTGGGATCTTATGCATTAGTGGAATATGAATCTTTTAAATCAAGGAAATTATTAGAGGAATTTTAGATGAAAGATATTTGGTTTATGAAAGTAAACATTCATTTTGGACATCTGAAACTATAAACGTGGACATTTGAGTGAATTGGTTATTATCTTCTTGCATGCCTATTTTCTTTCTGTTGGCGGTTAAAGGAAGTAGCAGGAGTTTGATACTTAACTTCCCTGCAGAATCTCACCTGTAAAGAGAAATGAGAAAGCAGAAGACACGGACTTAATTCGACCTGTTTATGTTGGAGAGTTCCCACCGGTTGTTCAGGATGAACAGCAAGCCATGTTACAAGAGAAGAAACCTCATGGTTAGTGCAGTCAATTGCCTCCGATATGATGGAAGATTTCTTGCATTTTCTGAAGGAATCCTGTCTTTGTTTATTTGTAGGTGATATGTGTATATCTGGGGGAATGGATAAGGAAACTTCTCTGGCTTGGGTTATTTGCAGAAATAAGTTCTTTGTCTGGAGTTACTTATCTCCCACAGCTTCAAGGGGATGTGTTGTTCTTGATCTTCCTTCTAGCATACTGTCAAATGGGGATACAAACAAAAGTTCATCAAATTCTAATGATTGGCTTGCCTCTGTCATAAACTGGGACGGCTTCAATAGGAAAAAAAACAAAGTTACAGATTGCAAATCAGCTGGTGTTATCTTGTGCAATAGAAGAACTAGGACTCTTGTATATTGGCCAGATATCTACTCTAAAGATGGATTTTGTCCAGTTACCAGTTATTGTTCTAGGGAGGAATCAGAGGCTATCTTCGTGCCAGGTGATGGGAAAGCCACTCCAATTAAGCAACAGCAGCATACCAAGCATGGGGGTATCTCTTCTGGATCAAGTTCTTTTAACTCTTTGATCACTACTCCAATCCCTGGTGGCAACCACAGCTGTATAGCTCTTGCATGTAGCTCTAGCGGTGAGCTCTGGCGGTTCCTTTTTAGTCCATCTTCTATTCAGTGGAAAAATATTTCTTCGATGATAAGTACGGCATATCCAGGAAGTGATGGTGGTCAGTATGTTGGAAGCAAAGGATATCCTAGATCATTGACATGGAGCTTTATTGATTTAGTGCACGGACCCAAGAGGCAGTTCCTTTTACTGAGAGATAATGAGATACAGTGCTTCACTATTGAACTTAAATCTGATTATAATGTTTCAGAGGTCTGGTCTCATGAAATAATTAGCACCGATGGTGATCTAGGTATCCAGAAGGATCTAGCTGGCCAGAAGCAGATCTGGCCCCTAGATTTGCAGGTTGATAGTGATGGAAAGGTAATAACCATCCTCATTGCTATCTTATGTAAAGACCGGATCACCAGTTCAAGCTACACTGAGTATTCACTTCTAACCATGCAATATAGATCTGGGGTAAATGTCTTTGCAGAATCTGTCAAAGCAACATCTAAGAAGGTTTTGGAGAAGAAAGCTCCAATGCAGGTTATAATACCTAAAGCAAGAGTGGAAGATGAAGAATTCTTATTTTCTATGAGACTGAAAACCGGGGGCAAACCTGCTGGATCTGTAGTTATACTTTCTGGTGATGGAACTGCTACAGTATCACATTACTGGAGAAATTCTACCCGTCTCTATCAGTTTGACCTACCATATGATGGTGGCAAAGTTCTTGATGCCTCCGTTTTCCCTTCTTCAGATGATGGTGAAGATGGGGCTTGGGCTGTGCTCACTGAGAAAGCTGGAATCTGGGCAATTCCTGAGAGGGCTGTTTTACTTGGTGGAATTGAACCTCCTGAGCGAAGTTTGTCACGTAAATTGAGTTCTAATGAAAGATCTTCATGGGAGGAGACAAAAACCTTCTCTTTGGGAGCCAATATTCCTCCCAGGAGAGCTATTTCAGAAGCATGGGACACTGGGGATAAGCCACGGGCACCATTAACTGGGATTGCACGTAGAAATGCTCAAGATGAGGAATCGGAGGCATTACTAAACCAGCTTTTTCATGATTTTCTCATATCTGGGCAGGTTGATGGAGCACTTGATAGGCTAAGGACCTCCGGAGCATTTGAAAGAGATGGTGAAACAAATGTATTTGCTCGGACAAGCAAATCAATTGTGGATACCTTAGCAAAACATTGGACAACCACCAGGGGAGCTGAGATTGTTGCCTTATCTATTGTGTCAACTCAGCTCTTGGAAAAGAAGCAGAAACATCTGAAATTTCTTCAGTTCCTTGCTTTATCAAAGTGCCATGAAGAATTGTGTTCAAGGCAGAGTATGACCGCTAATTTCCTCATTTTGATTTCTATCTTACTTGCTTATTATCTTCAACTAATACTTATAACGTTAAGATATATTATTGTCAATAGCTTGTAGCAGAAGCTATGAGTTCTTTTTATCAAGAATGTGAACATATGCATCTTTTTGGAATTACCTGTATCTTTACTAGTTGACATGAAAGCTTATATCATTGACATACATCAGCACGGATTACTCAGTAGCTGAAACTTATAACCAGAATATCACTAGCTTGTGAATTTTCTTGGATATGAATTGCATGAAGTAATTTTGGTATAATGTTCATTCTTAAAAACTAATAATTGTGGAGTACTCTATTCATAAGGCATGCAGATGGTTAAAATCTATTAGAAGATTATGAGGATTCACAGAATCTATCATTTGAATGCTGTTGTTTGCTTGTTTCCTGCTAATACAAGGTAACAAAACTAGGTTAGCAGCTTTTTACCTAAATTGATTTATGAAACATGACACAGGAAGAAAGAAACCTGACATTCTTGTTGCAAAAGCTTGCCGCATCTTTCTAATGTTTTTATTCCTTAAGGGTTTGTTTTTCTTTACTTTTCCATGATGTGTGCAATCAAACTCGGTGTTTGAAACATGATTGCAGTAGACTACATCACACTGTTTTGTTTTTTATGATTGCTATTGCCTCTTGTTTATTTAGTAGTAATTTAATTTGTTACTATTTTGGTACATAAGGGCCTATCCAACTTTTGGTAGTTTCTTCAAATGTATTGCTATATGTCCGAAAGTTTGACTAAACATGATGCTAGCAGCTTTTATTAGGTGTGTATTCTTATTTTTTATTATCGTATTTTGTTTCTTATGCTTATGATAACTGGAACCTTTTTTCTACAACAGGACAATCATTGCAGATTATCATGGAACATGGAGAGAAGCTTACCGGGATAATCCAATTGAGAGAGTTACAGAACATGATCTGCCAGAATCGTGCAAATGGACTTGGCTCTTCCCATTCTAGTTCAGAAACCCAAGCAACAAGTGTTTCTGGTGCTCTTTGGGATCTCATTCAGTTAGTTGGTGAGAGAACCCGTCGAAAAACTGTTCTTTTAATGGATAGAGAGAATGTTGAAGTATTCTACAGTAAGGTTTCAGATCTTGAGGAAATATTTTATTGCTTAGAGAGACAGCTAGATTACCTCATCAGTTGTGAGATGTCATTATCTGTTCAGTTCCAAAGAGCTTGTGAACTCTCGGGTGCTTGTGTCAGCATACTTCAGACTTCAATGCAATACAGAAATGAGCATCACTTATGGTATCCTTCCCCTGAGGGCTTGACACCATGGTCTTGCCAGACTGTAGTTCGAAGTGGCCTGTGGAGCATTGCATCTTTCATGCTTCAACTAGTGAATGAAACGTCTGCTCTTGATCAAGCTGCCAAATCTGACTTTTATTCTCATCTAGAAGTACTGTCTGAAGTACTACTTGATTCATATTCTGGTGCTATTACAGCAAAAATTGAACGTAATGAAGACCACAAAGGCCTATTGGACGAATATTGGAAAAGAAGAGATGTGCTTCTTGATTTTCTTTACAAGCAAGTGAAAGGTTTCTTTGAAGCCAAACTCTGGGTTAGTATTCTGCCTATTCATCTCATTTCGAAATTTCTAATTATTTCTAGAATGTTATGGTCAACTTGTCTTTAGGATTCTTGCTTGCGTGCAGTTTATTTTTGCTAATAGTCTGCCACGTTTGGCAGAGTTAGTTCATATTGCTCTCATGATCCGAGTGGTTTCACATAAAAATGAAATATTTGGAAAAACTCCGCATATTTTTAACTATCAGTATTATGAAATTACATTTTTTTCCTTTCCCAGGATTCACGTGATGGAACTGGAGATCAAAATGGGGAACTTCTTAAGCAGCTTTCTTCTAGTTTGTTACCTATTGCCAAAAGGCATGAAGGTTATCAAACCCTCTGGAGTATATGCTGTGATCTTAATGACTTGGACCTCCTAAGGAGCCTCATGGTATGGAAGCAAATACTTCATTTAATTCTTGTTGCATTTGACAAAGTTATCTCATTTAGTTCTTTTCTCCTCTCAGTCTATTGTATTATCATTTTTGTACCACTTATTTTGTTTGTATGCTTTTATGCACTTTCTCTAATCATTGCATCTTTTTCTTATTATTCATATCCTTCTATCTTGCAGCATGAAAGCATGGGACCTAATGGAGGTTTTTGCAATTTTGTCTTCAAGCAAATGTATGACAACAAACATTATTTCAAACTTATGAGACTTGGTGAAGAGTTTCAAGAAGAGTTAGCTATTTTCTTAAAGCAGTATCTACATCTCCGCTGGCTTCATGAAGTCTTTCTTAATCAGTTTCCCTATGCCTCTGAATCTCTTCATGCTCTAGCTTTTTCTGAAGAAGATGGATTAGCATCGGCTACTGAGAAACCAGACTCCTGTTGCAGCTTGAAAAACTTGGCAGACAGGAAGCGCTTTCTCCATCTGTCAAAGATAGCTGCAATGGCAGGTATGTTGATGCCATGTTTTTGGTCCTACTCTCTTCCTTGCTTGTATTTGTCTGTTTCATTGATGTCTCATGTCTGAATTTTGGCTGAGCTGCAGGAAAGGATACTGATTACATTATAAAGGTGAAGCGCATAGAAGCTGATTTGAATATTCTGAAACTGCAGGTATTTTATGAATCTTGAATTTCGTTTATTTTATCCTGCGGGATCTAGGAACTGCATCTTCTCTTCTTATTCTGTGTTTTTTTCTGGTGTCTTGCTTCAGCATATATGCATCTCACATGATCAGGTTTTCCACTGAACTTATTTTGATGAAACCATGAAGATTCTATAATGAACATCAAAATCTTTCTTTACCCCTTTTCTTTACTAGTTTGTTATAGGGCTCAAATTCCACAATGTGCTATCTGATGAAAACATTATGTCATTTGAGAACCAAATTTCAGATATACAAATGGATAATCATTTCATCGGAATCAGTTAAGTTATTTGTGCAGTGTTATAACCAATCCTGTATTCTTAACCACCTATAGATAACATGCCTCCATTTCAGTCATCTTTGATGGAAATGCAATCTGTTTCTTCTTCTGCTTGAAAATCAGCTATATGCATATTATCTGAAAGCAAACGATTTTAGATTCCCATTTGGTAAGAGTGGGTCAATGTGTTTCTTCACTGAAGAGTTATTATGAATCAAAAACACAATTTAGAAAGCGGGGAATTAAAAAGTAGACCTCTGATAGGGAGCTGGTGTTCCAAGAGGACTAGTTCCTGAGGCTTTGGTGAGTATAACATAATTCTATAGCACCTAGTTCCATTTCCCATTAGTTAAAAGTCACTGTTGGCATCTTAAATTTATTTGATTGATAGCTTACCTCCTGTTTTAGTGGTGAAGGCAACTGTTGTCATGGTTTCATACCCTATTTGCATGATGAAGAACAAAATTGATTTTTCATGTGGATCATGTGAAAGCTCTCATTTTCCCTGTTATGAACTTAAGTGATGTAAATGTCCCGTTATACTGCTTTTATGCTTTTCAATTGTTTTAATTGAACTACCTGTTGCAGGAAGAAATTCGGAAAGTACTTCCTGACAGTGATGAAAAGCAGAAGATGGAACGCTGGCTTCTCCCCCCAGTAGACCTAATTGAGTTTTGCCTTAAAAGCCAGAATAGGATGCTGGCCTTGTTAGCTTTTGATGTTTTTGCATGGACCAGCTCATCCTTTTTGAAATGCCACTCCAGCCTTTTGGAGGAGTGCTGGAGGAACGCAGCAAACCAGGATGACTGGGGGGGTATCTACCAGATGTCTTTAGCTGAAGGCTGGAGTGATGAAGAGACTTTACGTGTTCTTGCTGGAACCATTCTTTTCCAAGCTTCCTGTAGGTGCTATGGACCCGAAGCAAAAACCTTCGAAGGAACCTTTGATGAAGTACTGCCACTAAGACAAGAGAGTTCTGAACATTCATATACAAAGGACGTAGACTCATCTGTGGAGGCAATCCTGATGCAGCACAAGGACTTTCCTGATGCAGGTAAATTAATGCTGACTGCCATCATGCTAGGAAGTGTTCAGGCTGAAACGATGAGTGATGGTCCTTCTCCCATGGAATAATGTTCAAATTTCTTGGTTCATTTTTCGAGATTCTGTAGTTTATATGGTAGAAGCGTAATGACCGGGAAGCTTCGGTTTTCCTTTATTTGGCTTGAACCAAATCTATACTGAAAATCCCGTGTAGTTGTAACTCTTGGCAATGATGAATGCAAATAGTGAAAATGTTGCTTTGGATAGTTTATGTTGGCTGATACTTGATATTTGATTGCTTAAGATTAACCATTTCTTCCTTTTTAAAGTAACTTCTAAGAAGTTCAATGCAAATGCTTCTCATGAGTTCTTCTGTTATTTGTTAATGAAATAAAGTACTCCTATCGTTATTTGAACCTTTTTTTTCTTATTATAAATTATAGTTGACAGTTTAATGAATATTTTATTTATTTTTTTTTTTCTTTTTAATATTGCTCTTGTTCACTTTCTCTTTATGAAATATTTTTTTCTCCTTTATGCTCTCTAATAGGGATATGGGGAAAAAGTTTTTACTTTAACATTGATAAGATGATTAAAAATGACTAATAATTAGGGGAGGGAGTATTTCAGGTTTATCTGTTATTCTTGAGCTAATTATAACTTACATCTTTAGCAATTTAGTTGCCCAAGGTTAAAAATTTCTCCTTTAAAGTTTTAAATTATACCTTTTAAATATTATTTTCTAAATTCAATTTTGAAAGATTCTATTTACATTATTTTTATTTTGGGATGTATTGAATTAAATGTTTTATTTATAATAAAAATTAGTTAAAGCAACTTTTAAAAATTTCTTAAATGAAATATTTAATTTTAACAGTATTTCCTTTCCTATTAAACTTTGTTTCCCTCTCAAAAACATAATTTCCTCACTTAGTAGTGAAGCTAAAATAAATATAAAAAAAAACCATGAACATGCATTTCAAGTGACCAAATTGGTAATTTTATGGGGAAAAAAAATTCAAAGTAGTATCAATGAGAGATAAGAAATTTAATTAGAGTAAACAAACATTCACACGACAAAATTAAAATTTTTAATAATATTTAAAATCCTTTGACATGATTTTCAATTGAAGTGACATGTTTAAAATTAAAGAATTGTCTCCTTTTTTTTCCGAATATGAGCGAGAAACTAACTGATAAAATCAAAATATTTTAAATTATTTTATTAATAATAAAATAAATTATACTATTTGATAAAACTAAATATAAAATCTTGAGACTACTATTAAAAATTCATAAAGTTCAGGGGGTTAAACTTAAATTAACAAAAAAGAAGGGACCACTAAGTAACCAAACGTCAAATGAGGAAACAGAGGAATAAAGAAAATTGTGGCCTAAAATCATCAAGTCTTATATGTCCATCCATTGAGGGTCCCAACCAAACCGGTACCTCTCTACAAAGATTTTTCACATCCAGATGGCTCATCAATGGCCACTCTGTCCCAAGAAAATATCAGAGAGGAAATCCAAATGCATGGAAATCAACCAATCACATTCCACTCAGCTCTAGTATCCTAATCCATACCAAAACCCCATTGATTTGCAATCTGCCCATTTGTATATGCATATTATATGGTATATATACAACCCCTGTCTCTTTGTTACTTCCTCACACCAAAGAAAAACTCAAAAAAGGGAAGAAGAAGAAGAAGAAAAAACCAGTATAATGGCAACCTCAGGTATCCAACAATCTGCATTTGCTGGGCAAACTGCATTGAAGGCAAAGAATGAGCTCGTCAGGAAGATAGGAAACCTCGGTGCTGGTGGCCGTTTCACCATGAGGAGAACTGTCAAGAGTGCTCCTGAGAGCATTTGGTAAATTTCCCACCTCCATGATTGAGTCTTTATTCGGTAAAACAGAGATGCATATATGACTTTTTTTAAAGAATATATCATGGTTTGTGAAACCCACAGAGCATTTGGTAAACTTTCACTTCAAAGATTGAATCTTTATATGGTAAAACAGAGATTCATATATGATTTTTTAAAGAATATATCATGGTTTGTGAAACAGGTATGGACCAGATCGTCCCAAATACTTGGGTCCATTCTCAGAGCAGACCCCATCATATCTGACTGGTGAATTTCCCGGTGACTATGGATGGGACACTGCTGGGCTATCAGCTGATCCAGAGACATTTGCCAAGAACCGTGAGCTAGAAGTGATTCACTGCCGGTGGGCAATGCTTGGGGCTTTGGGATGTGTCTTCCCTGAAATCCTTTCAAAGAACGGTGTTAAATTTGGTGAGGCAGTATGGTTCAAGGCTGGAGCTCAGATCTTCTCTGAGGGTGGCCTTGACTATCTCGGAAACCCAAACCTTATCCATGCTCAGAGCATCCTCGCCATCTGGGCTTGCCAAGTTGTTCTCATGGGTTTGATTGAAGGATACAGAATTGGTGGTGGCCCCCTTGGTGAAGGTCTTGACAAGATCTACCCTGGAGGAGCTTTTGATCCCTTGGGATTGGCTGATGATCCAGAGGCATTTGCAGAATTGAAGGTGAAGGAGATCAAGAATGGTAGATTGGCAATGTTCTCAATGTTTGGATTCTTTGTTCAGGCTATTGTTACTGGAAAAGGCCCCATTGAGAACCTTTATGACCATGTTGCTGACCCTGTGGCCAACAATGCCTGGGCTTATGCCACTAACTTTGTACCTGGAAAATGAAGAGCTCCAAAAAATTTCTCTGGTTTTTGAGTCTGGACAACGTTTGATGTAATATCAGTCTCATCTTATGACTTCAATGTTAAAACGCTTCTTCCTTTTTCACTTTGTAGTTTGTAAACATATATATTCTTGTGTACGTCTCTTTCTTTTTCCTTTTCTTGAAATTGTGGGTGGCATGGCTAAAACTTATCATTCTTAATTCAACTAGACAAAGATACAAGAAGAACAATAACATTCATCTAAATCAAATAGCCAAAAAGGGGAAAATGAAAATGCCATGCCAAGCCTGATGAGTCACTAAATACAAACATAATTTTGGTTTCAGATCCTTTCAAAGAAATGAAAATTTTGCAATCTCCACTTGCACAAAGCAGCATCTGCAATTTTGCAGTCTCCCCCGCTAAAGACATTCAAAGCCTAATACCATCAGCTTGAGAATCCCATTCAAGTGTCTCGGAACAGCCCTTCATGGAGGTTTTTCTTGATGGGTCACAATTTTCCAATAACGCTTCTAAGTTCAGATACCGTTTATTCAATTGTTCAGAAATTCTATCTTTTTTTCTCTCGAGTCCCAAAACATAACAAAGAATATAGAAGCATACCATCTTGAAAAGCTACATCCAGAGAAATGTTGTTTTCTTTTATTTTCAATGGGGCATCCAGATATTTTAGCTGCAGAAATGTTTTATACAGTAAAAGGTCTGGGTCAGATCTCTTTCAATAGAAAGAAGCCAACATGGAACTTTTGGCCCCTTCTTGGTAACAACTACTCTAATTCAGTATAAATCTTGTGGCTGTGTTTGGCTGATGAATATCTTGGTTGTTTTAAGTGTAAATTTCAGGCTTCTTAAGGACTCTAAAACCATGCTTCTATAGTTCTCTTTTTCACTCCACATTGTGTCTCAAAAGCTTTACCTATTCAACCTCTTCTGATATCAATCCTACATGAATACACAAACTGCAGCAGAATGTGGATTATGTGGTTCAGCCAAAATAACGGGGAACCTTTTTGTGAGTCTAAATAAAACTTCCTAGACCATACACCCCTTCAAAAACATGGTCAGATGTTGTGATGAGATGATGGATAATATACAAATCTTTTTACAGCAGTTATGGGGAGTAATGAAACATCATTATAAATGGAAATATGAATGTTATACCAGCAGCGGGAACGGTAAGAAAATAACCTTAGCGATTAGGAGTTGGGGCTTGTATAATGCGAGTCGTGGCCTTCCTGAACAATTGAGTTTAAATCCTTGCACGGTGAATTCAACTCCAACTAAAATTGTGTAAGCATGAGCGATGCCACTTTTCAATAAATAAAAACTCAAGCCATATATAGTCTTTGCCAAGACCTCTAACATGTATTTTGGTCAACTTTGTAAGTCTGCGCAGAACGCTGTATTTTGCTTTAGTATCAAATATTGTTTGATTATTTGACCAGGTGAAATTATTTAAGCTTTTAACCACAGCTTAGTTGAGAGTTTTGACAAATTATAATCCTCAGAAATTGAACTTATTTTGGATTTCACACAGAGAATTCTCTGTTAAATATTTAGAAATGATGTAACAGGCAGGTGCATGAGAAAGAAAAAGAATTTCTTTTTTGTTCATTTGCTGTCACAAATGGGGTCTGAGAAATTCCTTCTGGTTGATGACTTGGAGAAATGCTCGTTTGAAAACAAAATTAAGAACCAAAAATAACCCTCGAGGGAGTCCAGAGAGTGCCAACAATATCTTACCGAAAATCTGAATCTCTACTGCCCTGATTATTTCTCACTTCTCACCATTCATCGAATGGCAAGTTTCTGCACAAATCTTTTTCCATATGCAGCAAAACCGGAAAGCAAGAAATGAATGAACCCGGATATCCATCAGAATTTGAACCTCGTGGCCATGGCCTTGATACTCTTCAGAAGTTCCCACGGCATTCACACTAACAATGGCTACTTATGAGACCTTTTCACAAGAATAGGATTCAGATCACATCAGGAACCAAAACAAATTACTACTTGATTATTATTATTTAAAATAATTCATAAAATCTACAACCATGGTCTACATACTGAAACATACAGTAGCATAGAAGAGCAGAAACAGCTAGAACCAAACCACATAGCAAAATTCTATTGAGCCTAAGCTAAAATTGTCAATATTTTGTTCTACCATCACCCTCCGTGATCACATCTTTAAATGCTCCACCGCTGGGAATCATAGGCAACACATGCTCCTGATGTGGCACGACCACATCCAGCAGATAAGGCCCAGTTGTGTCTAACATTTTCTGAATAGCAGCCCTGAGATCTTCTTTCTTTGTTACTCTGGCACAAGGGATTTTGCAGGCCTCTGCAAATTTTAACATGTCAGGGAATATCTCTGATTCCTCTGATGGATCTCCCAAGTAAGTGTGTGCTCTATTAGCCTTGTAGAATCGATCTTCCCATTGCACAACCATTCCAAGATGCTGATTATTCAACAGCAGAATCTTTACAGGTAGTCTCTCCACACGAATTGTGGCTAATTCTTGAACATTCATGATGAAACTACCATCACCATCAATGTCAACAACAACTGAATCAGGTCTTGCAACAGCAGCACCGATAGCAGCAGGCAATCCAAAACCCATAGCTCCCAACCCCCCTGATGTTAACCATTGACGAGGGTTATTATACTTGTAGAACTGTGCAGCCCACATCTGATGCTGTCCAACCCCAGTACTAATAATAGCATTCCCCTTTGTTAACTCATCAAGAACCTGAATTGCATATTGAGGAGGGATTGCATCGTCAAATGTCTTAAAGCTCAGAGGATACTTCACCTTTTGCCCCTTCAACTCATCCCTCCAGGCTGAAAAATCCAACCTCATCTTCATTTTCCTTGCTTCCAACATCGAATTCAATTTCTCCAGAGCCACCTTGATATCAGCACAAATAGACACATGTGGCTGCTTATTTTTTCCTATCTCAGCAGAATCAATATCAATGTGGACAATTTTAGCTCTACTAGCAAATGCCTCTAACTTTCCTGTCACACGATCATCAAACCTTACTCCAAAGGCAAGCAACAAATCGCTCTTGTCCACTGCATAATTTGCATACACAGTTCCATGCATTCCCAACATTTGTAACGAAAACTCTTCATCTGAAGTTGGAAACGCACCCAACCCCATTAAAGTACTAGCCACAGGAATCCCTGTAAGTTCAACGAACTGCCTCAACTCCTTACTTGAGTTCAAACAGCCTCCCCCAACATACAATACAGGCCTTTTAGACTCTCCTATGAACCTCAGAATTTGATCCAAAACCATCTCAGCGGGGGAACTTGGTAGCCTAGAAGTGTATCCAGCAAGGCTCATCGGCCGGTCCCAATCAGGAACCACCATCTGCTGCTGTATATCCTTAGGAATATCTATCAAAACAGGGCCTGGTCTACCCGAATTCGCCAAGAAAAAGGCCTCACGCACAATACGAGGAATATCCTCAACATTCATAACGAGATAATTATGCTTCGTAATAGACCGTGTTACTTCGACTATTGGGGTCTCTTGGAAGGCGTCTGTTCCAATCATTCGCCGAGGAACTTGACCGGTAATAGCAACGATTGGCACACTGTCAAGAAGCGCGTCGGCCAAGCCACTGACCAGATTCGTAGCTCCAGGTCCAGAGGTGGCTATACAGACGCCAGGCTTGCCAGAAGCACGTGCATAGCCCTCCGCGGCAAAGACTCCACCTTGTTCATGGCGGGGCAGGACATTGCGGATGACTTTGGACCGAGTGAGAGCTTGATGAATTTCCATCGAAGCGCCGCCAGGATAGGCGAAGACGTCGGTAACACCTTCACGTTCAAGAGCTTCAACGAGCACATCAGAGCCTTTCCGGGGCTCTTCACTGGCAAATCTGGAAATGAAGGTGGAGGGTATTTGAGCTGTGGAAGTTGCTGAGCTCGAACTTGATGCGCTTGAGTGTACACTGGTGATGATGGAATGGTAATGGTGGCGGCGGTAGAGCAGAGGAAAAGCAGATTTTCGACGATGTTGTGGGTATGGGATGGTAGACATGGGAAGCAGGTTGTTTATGGTAGATTTGGTGGAGAACGAAGGTTGTTTGGAGACAGCGGAGGAGGAGCCTGGTACGGCGGTCGCCATTTCCGATCAGGATGAGGCGGCTGGACTGATGATGTCGGCGGATTTTGTCTCTCCCAGTTTGATGTGCGTTAGAGTTTTCGAAATATTGAGTCCCTTTGGATAGGTTAGGTTTCATTTTCTGTTTTTTTTTTTTTTTTTCAGAAAACTTTAATAGACATTAAAGTCCCTGTTTTAATAAGAAAATTTCCAAAAATAAAAAGTAAAACTAGTTCAATAAACAATAAATAAAATAAAAATTATATGATTATTTCACACAATTTCCATCACAATTGATTTTGCCATCCCTAATTTTTTTCCAAGTTATTTTTTTCATCTCAAAACGTTGAACAAAAAATAAATCTAGTTAAAATTTTATTTTTAAAAAAATAAGATTACATAATTTGTGTAGTTTTGATTATTAATATTTGTGAATCATTCAAAATATTTTTCTTCTTTTTTGATCATTAAGAGTTCATGAATTATAACAAATCATGGCATCCTATCCGCTTTTACGACCCATTTTCAATGTATTGAAAACAACTTTGATATTCAAAATTTTCTTAAATAATTATTAATAAAAAATAACAATTATTAAAAAAATAATAATAATAAAGCAGTTACATAGCTTTCAAATGGCAATAATCGCGTGGAGATAAGAGTAATGTTTATTCTAAAGGTGAGATTAAGATTATCGTGTTTGGTTGATTTGAATAGTTATACTGTTATAGGATGAGAAAGATTAAAACTTTGAAATACCATTGTACCCTTACATATTTATTTATTTTATCAGATTATTAAATTCATTTTCTTTTTGAAATAGATTATATGTTTTTTTTTAAAAAAAATTTTAATGCAAATTATATATAAAAAAAAAATATTAAGAAAAAAAACTAATAAAATTAATATTCAATTAATCACCTCCAGGGAAAAAACTAATTAGTAAATATTAGAATAATTTGGTTGAAAGACGTAAATTCCGTTGTCTTCTCTCTTCTCCTCACTCCCCGACATACAGAGCTATGTATTAAACAAGTTATACATATATCAACAAGTCAGAGTGGAGCAAACCTGGCTCTGAAACAAGAGAAAAGCTTCCAAAAGTCACAACATCTGCAGAATATTACTCAATAATTCAATCTCAAGAATGATATATTACTAAAGCAACTATATGATTCATTTCTCCAAGGAATAACAATCAGATTCTCCAACTATCCTCTTAGATGGACCATTGTTCGGTGTCATCATCGATGAAGACGAATGACCCACCCTCAAATTTTGAAGTGTGGAAAATGATTCCCTCATTGCAGACATTGCCTCAAAAAACCTTGTGCATGATGCTAATGCCACAGGTATCGGACGAAGCATTTCCTGAATGTGACCAAATCAAGTAAATATAAAATTAACTTAATAATGAAAACTGGAAGTTGCTAATAACAAAAATGGGAGCATATGCAGAATTATCAGATGACAGTTTCTTTTAAGAAAAAACAGAAGAATATGCTACCTTCATCATATGCAATTCTGGTGATTTTAAAAAAATGTATACTCACCTTGTACTATTTGAGGTCTATTCAGTCAATTTCAAAAACCAATTCTGCTTAGTTCCAGTAATGTGGAACCAGATGCACAACTAAATTACTGGAATTGCAGCACATACTCCTGGCCAAAACCTTTCTCTTCTGTTTCTTGTGACTATATCTAGGAATAGAGCCAGACAACACTGCCCCCTCTTTAACTAATTTGAGTAGTAATCTTAAAATGAATAAAAGATGATACCCCATTCAACTTGATGCTGCACAGGATCTTTTCCAGCTTTCTCAAACCAAGGATTCTCCCTCACCAAAATTGAGCCAAAATTAAACTCTCTAAACATAAACATGAATAAGTGTAGGTTGAGTCTCAACTTTAGAAACATGCTAAAATCTCATAATAAACTAATTGTTGGAGGGAAATAACAAAATTTTTAGAAAGTTGAGAGGCAACCAATGCTTTTTACCCAATATTTTAATATACAAATTTTGCAGCACTACCAAATGGAAATGGACTACGTGGAAGATTTCTTATGAGCACAAGAAACATTTTCCAAAAGTTTAATAAGATTGATAAGAGAGAAGTATGACATCCAGATTTGCCATTTCCACATGGAGAAAATTTGAAGTAGCACTACTGGTAAAAACTGCCAATTCTATGAAGTGAAATTGTAACACTATGTTTCCATGGGCATATTTTTATTCCTTTGGAGTTGCTAACTATCTTACTAGGGCTAGAGATTTTCAGTTTCAGCATGTCTTAACGGCAGCCAACCACATTATTTGTGTGATCAACATTTCTCTTTTCAACCAGAAATAGGGACATTCAATTCCTGATGGAGGGAGTAATAAAAGGGAAAAGTGACTCTGCAATAGATATCTTAGGCCTCTCCCTTAAAAATTTAAAAGTAATAAGATTCCATTTTGATGATGTTCATGTTAAACAAAAGAATCTAAGACACTGTGGTTTAGAAGGAATACCACTGTTGTCTGCCCTCGAAACCACTGACCACAAGTTCACACAGACACCATATCATTCATAACAGGTCTTTGGGTCATACGATGCAAGATAAATGAACATTAAAATATAATGATCACACTAATGTACAGTCAAAGATTGTTTTGTATATTGTTCCTAGACCTACATTGCTATTGGCATAGCTAAAATAACGAGTATCCAAAAGTATTTTAAAAAGTTTGAAAGGACTTCATGATGAAGGTAACATGACATCCTTATTGAAGAAGAAAGGAGTGAGTGTGTGTATATATGTATATCTATAGAATGAAGAAAGCTGCAGCACTTTAAATTCTGGAAACAACAAAGAGAGACACAATATACATACCCCCCAAACTGATGGTGGTTCCTTAAAATTCTGGGTCCACTGAAAATCTGCTATTGAAGCAGTCAAGGTACCATAATCACTAGCAGCCTTCATTAATAGTTCTGAAAATTGTTTCTGTGAATAAAAATAAATGCCATCAATGCCAAAAAGATCAAGTCAATTTAAAAAAGGTTGCTTGCAAGTAACCCAAGTGTGTTCAGAGAAATGTAGATCAACTCAAAACTATACAGCAGAAGTCTATATTTACAAAAAGTAGATGAGAAACTAATTTGACCTGATACTCTGCTTCCACTGGAATACAATCTAATGAATATGGTTGTTGAAGACGCGCAACAATTCTGTCCTGTAAATTAGATTGATTGCAGATAAAAGATCAATCAAAAATGTGTTTGCTTTATTGGAAATGGAGGGAAAGTATCACAAAATGGAAATTGCTTTGACATATAACATCAGAACAACCCTGGACACCTGAGACAATATTTAGTGAAGTCTCAAGAATTTAAAATATTCAGGGTCATTACAGTTTCTAAGAGAAAAATATCAACCACTTATGAATGATTGAGTTCAAAATATAACAAACATTTTGTACTTCTACGAAGGAGCTCCAAAGAGTTCACAAAATTGATCAGATTTAAGAGAACTAAGAACTGCTGGAGCAAATATCTATGCAAGTTACCTTATTTTGGATGACATCTTTCAATATGGCAGTGATCCCTGCCAGTGTTTCTATCTTCTTTTCCATTTCACTAACATGTGTCAGATGAGCAACATTTTTATCTTCCTAGAATTTCCAGAAGAAAAATCAGTTCAATAGCAAGGATATGGAGCGAGTGAATACTATAATCACACACAACAAAGGGATACAAACCCAGTCAGCTAATGGAGATTAAAATTCAAGCATTTTGCTTTCTCCATTGTTTTCACTTTTCCTTTACTTATCAGTAGTTCGCAAAGCACATTATAACACTGAATTTCCAGAAAAATCCCAAATTAAGGCAGGGTAACTTATGATTCTTAAGTGCTAACTTCGACAAAAGAAAAATAGATGGTCCCAATTGGCTGACTGACTGGCTAAGCATTTTCTTAAATTGTGTAGCAACTGTTATTTCATCCAATAAATAGCAGGCATCTGCTAATTATCAGTCTCAAGCTTTGGAAACCAAAAATTTTGCAGGCATGACGGATTACACCTTTGTATATCTTAACTCATACTCGGTTACATCTCTATAAATAGTACTCCGGAAACCTTCACCTTTCTTCCTTGAAGTTCTACTTGCAGATCTGCTATTTTTCTCTGGACTGCTGTCAGCTCTCGCAAAACCCTTATCAAATCATCACCCTTTTCAACTGTAGATAGGTTCTGGGCCTCCTCCTGCCCAGACAAGAAAGTAAAATGTATAAATACTAACATATAGAAATAGTGATAAATCATTGAAATCTGCTTGATCATCAAAAATGAAATCTGACAATAAAGAATCCAGATTTGGAAAATACATAATCTGGAAAGATTGTTGTAGACTACAATCTGCGAGTAAAAAGATGCTTGATCTTTGGAGTAACAAGGAGATTTATGAGAGAAATAGAGACAGTCTATATTAACTCCGTCATCATGAACAAAATCTTTAGTCTCATACAAGCATGTATTTCTTGCATATAAGAATATGTTAAAGGAGAATAATTGTGTTCCACTTATCTTTCTACAGAGGGTAAACATGTCCCGAGAACAGGCACATAAACCTTTAATTTGCTGAAGATATGTTGACATCTAACAAGGATAGGGAAATCAAAGCATATTTCCAGCGAAACACATTGAATACACACATCCAAAATCAAGATGGTTTCTGTTCAAAGGATTTCACTAAATAAATGGGCACGGTATGAGATAGCAGTATAAATGCTATTCTAGGAATTAGCACACTCACTATTATGACTGTAGGATCACTGTAATCTTAAAAGTATATAATAAGAAAATAGATATTAACTTCAAGTACATACTCAAATGTTGTTTCTGCATGACCTAAATCCATATTTACATTATACAGAACATCAATGTAATAGCAAATGGATAACTTCAGAATCCTACAACTCTATAAACCAAAAGGCAAAAAAGAAAAGAAGTGGGGAGGGATTATCAACCAACAGTGGTTTAATGAGCCTTGACTACCATGTCAGAAATTTTAAACCTAAATAAATAAAAATGGCATCCATGGTTCTTTTCTTATTCAAATTGGATAAAATTACAGAAATGGGTTCTAAAAACTAGTGCATCAAACAACTAGTGCATAAATGGAACAAAAATATAGTTGGTGTGGATGCTAGCTTTGAAAGAAAACCTGAGAAGGAAGAGAGGCAACAGAGAAGCCAAGATCTGCAGCAATGGAAAGGGCATCAGACATGCCTCCAATACGTCTCAAAGGCTTCCTACCTACCCATGTTGAGTCACTTCCCATTGACATTCTTATTACCAAAGAACAGTTAGTTCCTCGTACTTCTGTGAAGCCAAAAAGAGATCTGTAATTCTTCTTTAGTAGAACCGGAGTCCTGCTCCATCACCATCTCAACCACCATTCAACATCATCCCTTAGTCGCCAATAAATTGAATGAAAAGGAAAAGAAGCAAATAGATTAAAGAAAAATCAACAAACAAAAAAACACCCTCATCCATTCAGAATCAACAAATAAAGAACATCCTTGCCATCTAATCTGCTTTCATTTCTGTGGGTATGAAGAGCAAAGAGAAAAGACCAAAAGAATGAGCAGCAACCTTGGTTTATTTTAATGCAAGAAAGATACGTGGAACTATGGTACTAATCAACATGGCAGGAAATTAATCAAACAAAGCAGAGAATTTTCAAAAGCATTCCTTTCATTTTCCAAGAGTGTTTCTCTGTCTTTAAACATTCTCTTTATAAATGTACTACAGATCAAAATATTAATTCATCAAGCAAACAAATCAAACTTTATTCTAGCAAATAATTTTCAATAAATTTTTGAAGCAATAAATAAAGAAATGAATTAAGTAAATAAGGAAATCATGAGATTGCAAATGCAGAATCTGACTGATACATAATTGAAAGTACAGAGTCATCGACCTGTAGATATTGGGTGTATATATATATATATAAAGATATGCATGTGTATACAGCGTGTGCTCTGTACTTCATGCTATGAGTTCGGCGATCAGTGATAGGAACAAAACTTAACGAATCGCAGAAACTTTGTAAATTCTAACCATATACAACAATAAGATAACAAAATTGACACAAGACAATCAATTTTAAAGCACAAAAGTGCTAATGAACCCTCAGAAATTTAACCAAGAAAAACCAATTACACAACCAATAATTTATTGGCAAAGATCGGAGAGAAGCTGCAGTTTACCAGCTAATTTTAACCTAATGCAGAATGGAAGCCGGTGGAGGGCAGCAGTGGATGGCGGAGGCAATTGAGGGTGGCAAGGGAGCGCTGGTGGTTGGTGCGATGGGGACTGCTTGTGGGAGACCGAGCAGGCGTTTTTCAGTTTTAAATTTTAAACATATATGCTTTTACAATTGTCCCCCTTTTTTTTTCTTTTTCTAGAAATATATATTATATAAATAAAAATTGCTGTTATTTTGGAATATTGCCAATTTGCCATAGTTTAATAAAAGTTTAACCAGGCATCTAATTTAGAAAATAACATGCAGGGAATATGGCCAAGTTTTTCCTTTGGATTGAAGGGGGAAAGTTCACGACAAGACCCCTCGTGCCAACGAGATGTAAATCAGGGATGTGCACGAATTGGCAGAAGATTGACGGAGAGGGAGGACGTTACGGGGGCAATGGCAGTTTGGAGTGAATCAACCGTTGAGAGCCTTCGTTCTACACCCGATGGGTTTCGAACCCTCGCCTATCGTTGGAATTAATCAAACGTCATGTCAGTCTTATCAACTCGCTTATGCCCCTGGGGGCTGGCCAGGTTTTTCCTTCTTTTTATTTTTGGTTGCTAGAGAAAGGTCAATTATATTCACGAGAATCCACGGTGACAAAATTATAAAAGTTTGTCTCGGATATTTTCATTACATAGAATGGAAGAGGAAATCGAAGATAAAAGAATAGGGTTAAAAAAGAAACTACTGAGGGTCCATTCTACAAAACTATATTTTATGCAAAAAAAAATTACAAAATCTAAAAATGTGTTGTAATTTATAAAAAAGAAATATCTTCTAAGTAAAGCTTTGCCCTAGTGATTTCACTCCCTTGCCAATTATCAGCCCCTACAAATATTTCATTAACATTGCTAGGAACCCCAATTAATACTTTCCGAATAAATTTCAAAGTCAAATTTGAAACCATCCATATATGTTTAGGTATTAAATTGGCCATAATCCTTAAATGGTAATATTGTTCATATCAATATTATCTATAAATTATTTGTAGTGAATTTGTCAACATTAAGATAAATGTTTTTTTTCCTCAAAATATTCTTATGAAGAAAAACATCAAGAAAAAAATTATATTTTATAAAGAATGAATAATGTTGGGAAAAAATGCAAAATATCCATTAAATTGCTAATAATGACTTATAATTATAAAGAGAAAACACTTATTAATAGAATGGAGAGAGTATTAAAAATTTAAAATACAAGTCAGTTAAAAATATAAGATATGAAATATAATTTATAAATTTATTTATGAATACTATATTAACGGCTTAAGTACCAATTTGGCTATTAAACTTATACTGTTTTTTTAATTTAATCACTGAACTTTTAATTGAGTTAATTTAACCATTTTTCTTTGTGTGAATGGTTAATTTGACCACTAAATTTCTATTGAGTCAATTTAACCATTTTACTTTGCGAGAATGGTCAATTCGATCACTAAACATTTTTTTTTTAATAATTTCATAAATTTCAAAAAATATAATAAATTATAAAACAATGGAATAGAGTTTTTTTTATTATTATTATAGATTACTTTATAAAATTTTATGAGTATTTTTGTATATTTATCTTTTTGTTCCTTATAAAAATATAATACTATTATTATTAATTGGCATAAACTGCTAGACCTATATTTAGTGTCCCTACCATGGCCAGTTTTTAATAGTATATTTAAATTGGCATAATAATAATAATAACAGTATATCTAATAGAGAGATATAAAATAATAATAATATTATTATACTTTTATAAGGAACAAAAATATAAATATAAAAAAAATGCTCATAAAATTTTATAAAATAATCTATAATAATAAAAAAAAATTCTATCCAATTGATTTATAATTTATTATATTTTTTGTAATTTCAAAAATTAATACAACAAAAAAATGTTCAGTGATCAAATTGACAATTCTCGCAAAGTAAAATAGTTAAATTGACTCAATAGAAATTCAATGGTCAAATTGACTATTCCAACATAGTAAAATGATTAAATTAACTCAATTAAAAATTCAATGTTTAAATTTAAAAAACAGTACAAGTTTAATAGTCAAATGGATACGTAACCTTTTAAGTTGGAAAGGGGTTTTAACTCATCAAACGGACAGATTTTTGCGAAGGTGGCCTTTCCTTATGATGTGTGGCGTGGCATCGGCCTCTCTTCTCTCTAGTGCAGCTTTACCATACACATCACAGGAACCCCACCATGGAAATACAAATCCAGTTGCCAGTCCTAATTACCGCTGGCAGTAATGCTTTCTTGACGTTGGGTAGTCATAGCAAGAAGCAGCCTGCCACCAACACATGAAATCTCTGATCCTTGGCAATGGTAAAGCTTCTTAAATCGCAATCTCTTTCAACTATCATCCGCCTCCGAAATTTTCCTGATCTGCGTTGTCGTTATTTTTGTATTGAACGCTCGATTTCTTCATTATTGGACTTCCCCTCTGGGAATCAAGAAGGATTCAAACCGCACCCAAATTTAGTGCTTACAATTTGTGATATATTGTCTAATCAGAAACTCCCTTGGTATAGAAGCGGCAAGCTTAAATCTTTGAGGAATAAAATTAAACCTCATCATGTGGCTGAGGTTATTGACTTTCATCGGGTTCGCACTGAGTCTGTTTTGGGATTCTTTCATTGGGTTTTTCGGTGGCATTTTTACAAACTTGATTTGAGCTGTTTTGAAGCTATGTTGAATAGGCTGCTTCGTGAGGGAAACTTTAAGTCTGCAGATCCTATTCGATATTTAATGATTAAGTCATGTAGGAATGAGGAAGAGATGATGTGGGTTGTTGGATTCTTGGATGAAATTAGCAAAAAGGGACTTGGATACAGTTTAGAAAGTTTCAATGCTTTGTTGATTCAGTTAGGTAGGTTTGATATGGTCGGTCCAGCTCAGGATGTATATAAGAAACTATTGAGTAGTGGGATTGAACCGAGTTTTGTAACTTTCAATATTATGATTAATATTTTATGTAAGAAGGGAAAAGTTCCAGAGGCTGAGTTGATCTTGTGCAAGTTGTATCAGTCAGATATGAGCCCGGATGTGTTCACATATTCATCTTTTATTCTTGGGCATTGCAGGAACAGGAATATGGATAAAGCATTTGCAGTTTTTGATAGGATGGTGAAGGATGGCATTGATCCAAATTCTGTCACTTATACATATCTTATAAATGGACTTTGCAATGAGGGAGAGGTGGATGATGCATTATGCATGCTTGATGAAATGAGGGAGAAAGGCATTGAACCTACTGTATACACATTTACAGCCTTGATTAAATTGTTATGTGATGTTGGGCTAATAACGAAAGCTATTGATCTTGTGACGAGCATGAGAAATAAAGGATGTGAACCAAATTCATATACATATACAGCAATTATAAGTGGGGTTGCTGTTTATGGTGAACTTAAGCTGTCAATTGGTTTGTACCATAAGATGGTAAGAAAAGGTTTGGTCCCAACAATTGTAACATATAATTCATTGATCAATGGGTTGTGTGAAGCAGGAAAATTGGGAATTGCTTTTTCAATTTTTAACTGGATGGAGGAACATCGTTACTCACCAAATACGGAGACCTTTAATGCAGTTATAAAGGGGTTATGCATGGTTCAGAATATGGAGAGTGCAATGATCTTATTTCAGAAAATGCTAAATATTGGCCCACCTCCTTCAAGGAGTACCTATAACACACTCATTAAGGGTTATCTCCAAAAACATTCTCTGGACAATGCTATCAGATTGTTTGATATGATGAAGGAGAATGGATGTGTCCCGGATGAACAGACATATGCCATACTTGTTACTGGTTTCTGCAAAGGGGGCAAACTTGAATTGGCTTCAAATCTATTTGAAGATATGAAGAAGCAAGGTTTGCATCCCAATCAAGCAAACTACACTTCTTTGATTGATGGTCTTTGTAAAGAAGGACAAACAGATGCTGCATTCTTGTTGTTCAACAAAATGCAGGAGGCTGCTTGCAATCCTGGTATTGAAACTTACAATGCAATTATCAACGGCATGTGTAAGAAGAATATGCTTTCTGAAGTAGAGAAACTCTGGAATCAGCTCCCCGAAAGAGGGTTGTCACCAAATGTCATCACCTACACAACTTTACTTGATGGATTTGCCAGGAATGGTAAAACAGATATAGCTTTAAGGATTTTCCATGAAATGGAAGGGGGGAAGTGCTTGCCAAATCTTTACACCTATGGTTCACTTATCCATGGCTTATGCCAGGAAGGCCAGGCTCATGAGGCTGAACTATTACTTTCAGATATGGAAAAGAAAGGATTGATTCCTGATCTGGTGATCTATACCTCGATAATTGATGGTTTTGTAAGAATTGGTAGGATAAATCATGCATTTTTGC
Source organism: Parsonsia alboflavescens (assembly GCA_028571225.1). Classification (NCBI taxonomy): domain Eukaryota; kingdom Viridiplantae; phylum Streptophyta; class Magnoliopsida; order Gentianales; family Apocynaceae; genus Parsonsia; species Parsonsia alboflavescens. The sequence continues at coordinate 13,862,900 of JAOXNR010000001.1, read as the reverse complement.
TTCTTCGAAAGATGGTTGATGCAGGATGCCAACCAAATTATCGGACCTACAATGTATTGGTCAAAGGGTTAAAAGGGGAATGCCAAATGCTAGAAGAAATAGTTGGAATCCAGCATGATTACACCTGCTCAGAGGAGAAGGACTTGAGAGCTGAAAGAGTTTTTAATCTTTTAGAAAGGATGTCTGATTATGGCTGTGAGCCTACCATCGACACATATGCTACTTTGGTTACTGGCTTGTATAGAGAGGGCAAAACTTATGAAGCAGAGCAGTTGGTAGAATACATGAAGGAGAAAGGATTGAATCCTAATAATGTGATCCTATGTTCTCTAATAGGCTTGCATTGCAAGAACTTCAGAGTTACCTCTGCACTAGATATATTTAATTCACTAATCATTACTGGCTTTAGGCCCCCTTTTCCAGTTATTAGCGCATTAATTTGTACTCTTTGCAAATCAAAAAGGGAAAAAGAGGCTGAAGTTTTGTTTCAAAACTTGCTCGAGAAACCAGTGAATAATGATGAGCTTGTTTGGACCATATTAATAGATGGATTATTGAAGGAGGGGGAGGCAAACTTAAGCATGAAACTCCTTGAGATAATGGAGTCTAAGAATTGCACTCTTCATAGGCAAACATATGTCACTTTGGCAAGGGAATTGTCCAAATTGGGCATCTTGTTTGATGCAAATAAAGTTCCTCGTACACTGGAGATACATCAAGATGAAAAGGATATGTTTGAAATCTTGTCATTCAACTGATATCTCTAATTGAACAGTTTCTTGGAAGACTGTTTGACCTCCATCCAGGGACATCAGCAATTTATCCACTCTGATAGTACACTGGAGGGAATAAGCTATTTGGCCGAGGTTGAAACATGCATCGGTAATTCTTGAGCTCATGATGCTTGTTCTCTTGCCTCTAGTTCTAGATGGACCTAATGTATGTATCTTGTCCCAACTCATGTGAGATAACTTGTTGCCATACATTTTTGGGTTTTAGAAGTTCTTATACCTAAAATGAAGCAGTTTGCTTTAATTGACACATTTCATAAATTTACTCCTTTTCTTATTTCACTTCTTTGGCTTTTTAGCATTTTTCAAATTTAGTACTTTTTGGAGGATTTGTATGTAATTGTGAGATAACAGAGGAGCATTTTGAAAATGTTGATCTGATGTGGTTATGCACAATGAAGAACACTTTTTGACAATATGTTTAATGGATAGAAGCATATTCCAATGTATTAAGGTTATAAGATTTCATATGGATTCATTTAGTTTTCTGAGACTGCTACTCCATTCAATCAAATCATGATCAATGCATGTAAATTTATTACCTGTTGCTTCAGAATCTTTTCTTGTCAATTATAGTTTCACTGTTTCATTTCTTATGTAATTATATTTCAGGCATTAAGAATATATATTGGAAGGATGCAATTATATCAAATATAACCTTGTCAAATTGAAGTGAATCAAAATTTTGAATTATTTATATTTCTTGTTTCATCTACTGTCCTCTTGTTTGTGCAATTAAATACTAAAACAATTTTGTCTGCATTAACTTTAATCCACTGTATGCTTAAAGGCTTTTTAGAATGCAGTGGTCATCAAACCCTAGTTTATTATGCATGTCAAGTTTGTTTCGTTTGCCTTGTACTAATTGCGCATACTAAGGAGTTTTTAATTTTTAGCAATAAATTTTCAGTAGACATTAAATTGCATTTAGTGCTAATGACATTTGTGTCTTGTGATTTATTCTGGTTCAGTTATCATCCATGCAGAGACGCCTTAAAGCTTTTGTTTAAACTGCGAATCAGCCCCACAGAAGGCTGCTGAACCAATTGCTCTCATGTTGTCTCCAGAATGCAGGGTGATCAGAACGAAATCATATCAATCTTGAAAACAACTAATTTCTCATCAGTTCAATTTCCTGGGTTCATTCTTGGTAGCAGCTTGAGAATGATACATTAGTGTGTACTTTTTCTTTGATTATAGAATAAGAAGACTGCACAAGCAATAAAATCCATCAATATTGAGTATACAGAACCATTTCCTGAAGAATATCTTGTCATCTCCTATGGTTCTTTATGATTCTCAATGTTGCTGTTGACCATTCTTTCCCTGAAGGCCTGAAGTAACATAGCAGCTCGGCACATGGACTCATTAGTGATTGTGGCTTCACAGTGAACATCTGTTTCAGAAATCACCAATTGATAGTCAATGGCAACTACATTCCGCTGGAAGCTAGCTTTGGCTACCAATTATAGTGAAATTTGAAAGCGGGGAACATTGATTACCGGAAAGAATGATGTGTTACTAGTAATCAAGTATACTAGTGGATGATAAACACTGGGCTACAGCTCCTTGAAACTAGAGGTAACATGTGCATTCTTTCAGTTAATTCCCTTTCCAGTTAATTAGCTTTTTAGGTAAACCATTTCAAAAGGCTATTTTTCTTTTCATATATGCTATATTGTACAAAATTGGTTTTAGTAGTAATATCAACTTCACTTTTGTCAGGAAGTTTGTGTGGTTTGTGTGGCATTAGGGACAAACTTCTCTTCTCAAACTTTAAAGGGTTCTTTTGGGTTCCAAGTTAGTGTCATGACTGAATCTTGTATCATTTTGCGTGGGATGGTAAAGAACTAAAATTGTAGTTCTAAATTATCTGCTTGAACATGTGATTGGGTGGTGTTTGAAATTAATTTTATTGTATTCTTCCCATGCCTTCTCTCTTATTTGGCACAGAACTGAGGTAGAGCTTGTGATATGAAATGCTTTGCTACCCATATTTACATGTACAGAATGAGACCCTATTATTTTTAATGTACCCCATAAAGAAGCCCACTTATTTTCTCTTTTTTTCTTTGTAGGATAATTAAGAATGGAAATTTTTTTAAGCTCCTGCTATTTGCATCCTTTGAAACAGAGTTGTGCCCGTGAGAAACTAAAAGGAAAAATCATCAATGCTTGGAACCTTCCATCTCATGGAAACGAGTGCTTCTCATAGAAATCCTCAGAGCATTTCCTACTTGCAGGCAGCATTTTCTCTATTTACCTTAGTGTCCATAAAGCTAAAGACACCATGGATTCCAAGGGGTTTTTACCACAAACTTAGATTTTCATCTTACAGATGCTTGCTTTATAAATGTATATTACTCTGGTTTGTGTCCATTACCCAAAACTTTTCTTCTCTTTTTATTCTTGTTTTGATAAATGATGCTTTTTTCTTTGCTTAATTTCTGGGCAAAGTTCATCCTTCTTCTAGTGACACTTGAATCAATAATATTTCCCAAAAATAAAAAAGGCATTGCAAGCTAAAAAAAACTAGAAAAAGAAGCAAATATATCATTCTCGGACTAATCATTGCAGGTCAGGAACAATGCATTATTCTCATTAAGTTTGACAAGGATTAGGAGGTATGTTTTTATGAGATACTAATGATTTTATAGTCATCCGTGTAGTTGTAATTCTTGAGTGTTATTTATATCTTCTATATCAACACAGTAAACTAGTTTTTTGATAAAACATTACTTCAGATTTATCGTTGTCAGTCCTGCCCCAGCAAAAAGTGTTGCTTTCAACAATTTCTTGTCTATAGCATCTCTCTTCTGAAAGCACTCATCAGTTTAAGAAGAATCTCCTAAAATCAACATACAACAGTAAACATATTTGAACTAGACTAACCATGTTGAGGCTGTCACAGGTTACTGCGATGATTGTTTTCGAGCAGTTGCTCTCTCTAGTGCCTTCAACCTGTTAGCTTCCATGCGAACTCGTTGTTCCTCAGACATCAGAACTGCACTGGAAGTACCATGTGGCTTGCTTAATGAATCGCCACTACCACCAGAATGTTCATCAGAAGTACCACTACTTGGGTCAAGTGAAGGCTGAGGTGGATCCTGCCCAGGAATTTAAACACAATGTTGCTCTGTCAGAGGTGATAGGACAGTTAAACATGAAATATATTGCCTCTAACGGGCAAGACAGCCCATGGTACAAAACACTAGTTTGTTATTATAGTCATACTGTAACACCAGGCCAATGTTGAAGGTATCTTGGTAGATCTGATCAGTTTTTGAAACCTTGAATTCTATTTAGACCAACAAAATGAATTCTATTTGCAGGGATTAGTGCAACTAAAAGAACAAGCATAGAAATATTTTAGAGAATGAGAAATAATGTTGTACTCACTTCAATGGCCTTCTCCCAAACTTCATTGAGCATGTTTTCCTCGAGATTTTCTGTATCGGGATTTTGCAGAGAGGTGTTCTCCATAGCTGGAGTATACTCCTGATCGCCTTGGGCATCTGCAACCATAAAACAACCGTGGCTCAGTTCTCTGCAATGTTATTTCTGAATTCTGAATTAAGCAGTACAACATGTCATTCTGCAGATTTTTAATACATCATCAGGTAGGGGTGGGTTATAAGCTTATTGGAGCATCAATGAGAACCTCTTACAAAATTGTTCCACATATATGACCCTATAAAAGAAGCATTTAAATAAAAATAAATAAGACTCAGTCACACACACAGACAGCATAATTCTAACACCAACAAGTGCCATCAACGATGTTCCAGGAGTTCATACCTATGAAGAAAGTCAAAACAAAATCATATGCTGTAGCAATACAAAGGCCTCTAACTGAAAATTTTATAAAATCAAACAGGAGTTTGTCATAATAATTCAACCATTTACTAAGAATTTATCCAAGAAAGATATGAAAACGAGATTAAAGGTGCTAAATGTTATCAACTAAAGACCTGTATTGTTGATATTATTATAAACATTGGCCAGGATGCTCTAAATTTTATGATGAGTGCTATTTGGGTGTTTAGAATCTTACCAGACACTGAGCACATATAAATGAATGTCATGTTAGTTCTCTGAAAACAAAGTTTAAATAAGGAAATCATATTTCACCTCGTGGATAGCAAATAATTAGTGGATGAACAGAAATAAACAAAACCAAGGAAGAACAAGATTGAATTTTGTCTGAACCTCTCCAAGCGGTGAATCACACTTAAAGATGGCAATTTGGTCCATGCTAGATCTAAGGTGTTGCTTGTTAATTAAGTTCTTTGTTAAAGCTACAACAAAGAAGCATAAAAAGTTTCAGAACACAAGAAAATAAACTCAAGAGTGATATTCGGACTAAGAAAACGTAAAGCTTATTTCACAACCAAGACAGAAAAAAAAAAAAGAAAAAAAGAACCCATAATATCAGTGGATTCAATGGCTAGATGATGTGTTGTTTGAAAACGTAGGCCCTAAATACATTTAACTTTTCAGTCTGATGTTGGAACACCTTTGCAATGGAGGTATAGATCCTTCATAATTTCCACTTGGAAGATTTTAATTGGAAGATTAAACACTTCATAATTTCCACTAAACATTTCATTGGAAGATTTTAAGCTTCATACTTTTACCTGAATGAATGACATTAGCACACTTTTCCACTTGCTGCAAGAATATTATAAGAGGAGAGAGACATTTCAGAAAGGACCAAGAGGTATAGATCCTTTACTTTTCAGATAAAAGCTCAAGGCAACATTTTTGGATTCTCACTATAATTCCTGGAAGCACTTGTTGGAGTTAGGCCACCTCATAAGTTTTTTGGCAATCTAGGATATTCATATATATAGAATAAAGAAACATTTCATAGCATGCCCCTGCTTTTGGCATCTAAGGTCGAAAAGCAGTTTCCCTTGTTTAATGTGAAGATAAGTTCTTCTAAAAAGGAACAAAACAATCTATTGTTCTGAAATAATGCCGAAATAATTGTGGTACCTTGCTCATGACTTGAGATCTCTGGTTGAACATGAGCCTCATGTAGCTTTGCTGGGTCCAGGCCATCAGCTATTTTTTCCCTCAAATCTCGAATACATTTCTGCCCACAACATAACACGATATTATGAGAATATAGAAGCATAGCCTCTGTAAAAGCAACATCCAGTATAATGTTTTTTTCATTTTTCTTGGTAAGCATCCACTGTTTGATGTTGAGAAATTTAGTAGCTGCCAAGTAATAAATAGTTCTATGTCAGACCCCTCTCGAGAGAATAAAACCAACATTTTTCCCCCTTTTTGGTAACTCCAAAGTTAACTTAGTACGTCTTGTGGAGATGTGTGGTTGATGATTACCTTGGTTGTTTGACTGTAATTCTTAGGCTTCTTAAGGACTCTAATACCATGCTAGTCTATATTATTTTCCATCCACAAGATATCTGAAAAGACCTATGTAGACACATCAATATTTCTAATATCAGTCCAACATACAAACTGCAGCTGCATGCTATAAAGTGCTTCAGCAAACTCAGAAAAAGGAGCCTTTGAGTCTGAATTCCTTTAAGATAACTTTAGAAGAAAGAAGAGGAATTCTTTATTCAAATACTCAAAAGACTATGAATGCAGAATGCACAAATATTTGTTCATTTACTGGTAACTGTTTTTAATTGACATTTCACTTCCAAGAAAATGATATCTAAATCAGCATGAATACAATTGCAAAGCAAGAGTAATCTTAGTGCACCCCAAATAAAATGATGAAGAAATTGGGAGAACTAAACAATATTAAACATCCTCTTAACACTTTTAGAAGTTTTACATTTTTTAGTCTCAGCGTGATATTGACCAATATTAGTAGCAAACTGAAAAGTACAACATATCCCATACTGCTTGCATTGAACTATATGGCCATGTGAAAATGCAAAAATCTCCACGGAGTTGAGCTTTGACCCCATTAATAGTTACTTGAGAAACTAAATTAGACAATATCTCAGCAGACTGCACTTCTGATTTGACATTGCACATCACATTTTAATGCTTCAATTCCATGTAATTGTCATTACCAAAAGAATACAGAAAAAGGAACAAGAAATGGAATTTTCAGATTGAGACTGCAAAAACAACATAGGTTCACCTTGACTCGTTGTGCAGTGCCAACTTGCTCAACCTTGTGTATAAATTGATCAAAAGAATAGTATGGTATTAATCGAGAATGCCACTCAGCATATAGGCCAAGTAAATTCCCTAGATCACTAACCTGTTAAAGAACAAAGTCACGTGTCATTATGATATGATGACCAACGTAGTTCATGGAGAATATTGATAATAACATTAGAACGATGTTATGATAACAACAGGAAGAGTAACAACCTCTAGCCATATAGACTATCACCTCTGTCATACACTTGTACATGTGTTCACTCTCCTCAACCTAACAGATATGCTTCTATTTTTCTCAGCTCCCTGTCTCTCTTATCTGCCTCTTACTTTAAAGCAGGAAGCTTAAGCAATGTATTAAAACCATAAAACATTAATTAATGCCTCCAAGAAGTTCAACCTGCTAAAAAATCAGTGATTTATAAATCCAAGCTATCTTTTCTATTTATTTCTCAAGAAACTAAAGCTTGTTAAGCAAGATGCAAGACTTTCATAAATTTATATGAGAGTAAAAAATTATCATTCTTGATATTCTGCTAATTAATTTGTTACTTGACCAAGTGAAACTATTTTCAATAATAGTTTAGGTGTCAGAGTCTTGACAAATTTATAGTCCTTATCCATCGAGCTTAAATTTGGATTTCACAAAGGCAATTATATGTTAAATCTATAAAGATGAACTTATTGCGTTTTTGTCCAAATGCCATCCTAATTTCCTGCTTACCATCTCGTATGGGATCTTAGAAGTTCCTAATCTTGGATGACTTTTGGAATTACATGATTGGAGAAAATGCAGCAAGGCAAAATTGATTGATCCCCCTCTGAAATGTTGGATGTCTTATCTAAGGGTTTGGGCAGAATCCACACTGTTCAAGAAAAAATCCAATTTGTTTGGTGTGAGCTACTGAAGAAGATTAAAACTAGGTCCAAGAATAATCTTTTTATATTCTTACAATGACTGCTATATTTTTTTTTTTCCTCGCGCATTTAAAAATGAAATTTTTTTTAAAAAAATAAATAACTTATTTTTTCTTTTGATGGGATTGGCGGCAATAAATTCAAGAACCTACTATGCTAAGTTTCATTTAGCAGAGCATAAAACAATAATTACTACAGAGAACAAAAAGCGATCAGAATCCGAAATCCCTTTAACTCACCAACAAAATAACCCTCGAGTAAGATCGGAGAGCACCAAAAAAAAATTCAACCTTAAATTCACAACATTCATCCGTAAAAAATTTCTAATCAGATCATTTTCCAAATAAGAAATCCATAAACAAAATTACGCAGCAAAAAAAGAAAGCAAAGAGAAACCAGTAAATCCGCGAGAAATTAAACAGAATATAACCTCGTGGCCACTGCCGTGATACTTGAAAGCTCGAGGGAAGTGACGGAGAATATGGCCAAGGCCATCATTTGACAAGAGGAGATCTGGGGTCAGCTTAGGCCTCGATCTAGGGACTTTCTTGGGCTTCTCAGTGGCAGTCGCAGCAACTTTCCTCTTGAGAGGATGGGAGGTTGCTGCTTTTTTATTCTGATTGTAATTGTTGTCCTCGGGATTACTATTCAGATTGTTGCTGGAATCGGGATTAGGGTTCGCTGGGCAATCACGAGACCAGTGCCCGGGTCGGCCGCACTTGTAGCAACCTGTCGGCACATGGCTGCCGCCTCCACCCTTCTCCATTCCTGAGTTTGAGCTTTTCTTGTGGTGCTACAGTGCCGATATGTTCTTGAATTTTGCAGTGTGATCATAGTAAGTTTAGGCAAAGCACTGGGATTCTGGGAAAGGGCTTAAAGCGCGGGCTTTTGTGTTTTCGGGGAACATTTGGCGGGAAAGGGAGTCGAACCGGATTTGGTCCGTCCCCTGAAGAGCAGGACCGCAAAAGGTACGTAAAATCAACAGACGTCATAGCCTCTTATGCTGCGTAGTTTTATAATTGATTGTATACAAATTTTAATATGGTCAAATTAATGATGGTATTAATTGCTTTATATACTTCTCTTCTCATAAATTTAATATTTCTATTTATCTTATCTTTTAATTTGTTTGACATTAAAAGGATTGTTTCATTGTATTATTACCGTAGTCCCAATTCAGTCTAAATGGATCAATCCGATTAACTTACTTACTTACATAGGATGATAGGAGTAAATCATGTTGGTAGTAGAGGTGTTCAAAAGAGTTGAAAAAATGACCCAAGCAAATCTAATATTCTTTATCCGAAATTAAATTTCTCTTTTTGATTTAATTAAAAATCAATGAATGCACTTAACTTTCATAAATTTACTAATTTATCATTCTAATCAATTTATTTAGAGGTGGATATCAATTATAAAATTAAAGATTTTGTTATTGAAAGATTTATTTTTAAAATGAAATATTCAATTAAGTCTAAATGGATCAATCCGATCAACTTACTTACTTACATAGGATTATAGGAGTAAATCGTATTGGTCGCAGGGGTGTTCAAAAGAGTTGAAAAAATGACCCAATCAAATCAAATATTCTTTATCCGAAATTAAATTTCTCATTTTGATTTAATTAAAAATCAATGAATGCATTTAACTTTCATAAATTTACTAATTTATCATTCTAATCAATTTATTTAGAGGTGGATGTCAATTCTAAAATTAAAGATTTTGTTATTGAAAGATTTATTTTTTAAAATGAAATATTCAATTAAAAAAAAAAGGGACATTATGCTTTCCATTTTACACAAAATAATTTCCTCATTTTTCACTATGTTATATATCATACCTTTATATTCAAAGTTTATCTTTCATTTCTTAATCTATAATGTAATTATTAAAATTTTCTTGATCATCCCTCACCTGATATACAAGATTATTCTCTTATTTTTAAAATCTATCTATTGATACTTAATATAATCAAACCCAATCTCAACGTTATTTGCATAAAAATTATTAAAATAAAAACTATTTAATTATAACTTTCAAAAGACTACTGAAACATCAATATAATGTATTTTTGAATAAAAACTATAATTATTTAAAAGAGGACTAAAATTTACACCATAAATTAATTTTTGTTATATTCACTTTGTATTATTCTATCATTGAAAAGTTTGTGTATTATATATATAAATATATATTTATATTTCTATATTCATTCATAAGTTATCATTCCACAATTTATTAAAATAGAAAAACTAAAATAAAACCGATCAAACTACACCGTATCAATCTAAACTATGAATATCCGATATAGGAACGAGATAATAAAATTGATTTAATATTGAATATATCATTTTAACCCGATGAATTCTACGAAAATTATTGATTTAATTTGTTTTTAAATATATGAAAATAAATTGAATAATACATGATGATTAGAAAGAAAGAAATGTTTGATTTAATTTATTTTTAACTATAAAAAAATTGAAAGAATTTTCAGATTCAAAATGAAATAGTAACATTTAATTTGTATAGAAGTAGTAAAGAAACTAATCCAATCCAAATAAATTACTATTAGACGTATACAGGAAATGTCCCTAGCAGTCGAAATTAATGACCCGGAAATTAAAAAATAAAAAAAAAAGAGAGAAGAGATGAAAATTAATTCAGAAGCAAATTACGATCTTTTACAGGTGAAGAGACGTGTCAACATCAGAAGAAATCTCGAATTTATTGACACGCGATCCCGTTTCTGCAAACCCTACCGGATGATTTCTCGCATGTCTGTAACAATACTCCGAATGCTTGCTATACAAGTTATTAAGTCCAAGCGAGAGCGGATCTTGAAATTTTGGAGACCTCGATGAATACGGCAAAATCATTTCATGCGAGAAATACAAATTATAATCGGTTCCCGCAGATTGCCGCCGGTTGTTCGCGGCGGCCATTGTTATCGGGTTGGTCTCAGGAGAGAATAAATCCAGCATTTTCCTCTCTTCTCTCTTCTCCCTTACCCTCTGTAGCTGCCTGAATCTTTCTTGCAAGAGAGCAATAGAAGGACCGGGATTAATGGCTGCCGCCGCCGCCGCCGCCGCCGCAGCTTCGCTACTATTTTGCTGCCTTCCCATGTAAGTAACAATTACAGGAATAGGAAGATTTTATATATATTCTAATTTGCTGAAGTTTTTGCTGGGAGTCTTAATTTCAGTCCAGGGGCTGAATTCGGATATATATTTATATATATAAGGGAAGAATTCATGGTAAATTTCGATTACTTTTAAGGGGTTTTTGGAATCTGATCACAGTCTTCCTTATAATTGATCAGTCTAATTAATTAAATGACGTTATCATGAAGGGGCATCGTCGACTACTGAAGAAAATCCAAGGAGAAATGTTGAAGAATAATCTTAAGTTACGGAAGATTTGGTACATAATGATCGAGGCAAAACATTAAGGACTTTTTTGTAAGGGCAGAAAATGTCGAATAAAATGTCCAGCATGAAGATGTCCGTTTGTATTTGGAAGAGCTTCTTTGAGGGAATAAAAGGGGTTAGGTTTCTTGTCTTTATCACGATTCATGGGTTGAGGCTGCGAAAAATGGACGGTTTGTTCAATCGTTATTATTAATTCTCCCTTTAAATCGTAATATATAGTGGTTTTAAATCTTCAAATTTCTATGAAATTTCAATGATTTTTGTTGGTCCTTTTTCCATTTTTACCGTCTTTTTTCCTCTAGTTTGGTGGATAGTTTGAGTAAAGATTTTTTTTTAATATATTTGGATTATGCATGCTTCCCTATAAACCTCAAAGGATCAATTCGAGGAAGTATTCTTTTTTAATACTCGATAGATTCCGAATTATAAATCATTTGAATTCATCTTTTTTTATTTGTGATAATAAGTCATCATTGATAATTTAGTCTTTTTTCTACTTAATTTAGTCTCAATGATTTTATTTATTTATTTGCATGTTTCTCAGCAGTAATGTTAACGGAATTATGACAGGAGAGATGAGTTTAAAGAGAAAAGGACAATAATTGGAATGAATTATTTATTTTGGGGTTGGAAGCAATAAGAGAATTGAAAATATTTAGTCGTAGCAGCTAATATGCCCAATCCTTTTCACACTTTATATGGAAGATTGATAGCTAAATCAAATTTTGGTGTTTTACCCCTTCCCATTGTCTCTTTTTGCATGCAAAATAGCTTAGGGGGTCTCGAAATGCTGACAATTCACTATGTATACTATGATTAACGGTGTGTAATTTTATGCAAAAAAAAAAAAAATTTATTCGAATGATGAGATGAGATGGTTATTATTTATGTCACACTTGGACTCTCGCAGCCAAAATGCAATCATTCCCTCTTAAATACTTAATGTTTCCATTAGGTTTTTACTCATATGTTAATGTAGAATCATGCTTTGATATCAATTGTCATATTCTGGATATTGATCCAAAATCCGATTAAAAGAATTCTAATTGTGTCTAATTATAAAATTTTTCCCACTTGAAAATCTCTTTATTGTTTGATGCATCATAATTCAAAATCCATAGAACAGCCCTTTCTGAAAATGATGGATCCCAAATATTTGTGCATTATTTATTTTTAGTTTTATTTTTCTTTAAAATAACATTCAACTTATTTAAATGGTATTATTTTTTATATATATTTTAAAATAAAATTATATCTATTGTTAAACATTAATATTATTTATATAATAATTATCTTAATTTACCTCCTGAACAAATAAACAAGTAAGATAATCCCATGTAATTATGGGGGATGAAAAAGGGTATCTCATATGGATCATGGGTCACTCACTCTCGTTTGAAAACAAAGAACCAGCCGAATGGGCTGGACTATAATGCTGCTTTAGGGCCAAGATGTTTGGCGTTGGGTCTTTTCCTTTCATGTTGTTTTAACGAACCTGAGGAGGTCTTTGAAGGCAAGAATAATTGCTTGAGGTTGGGGAGCCATCTTTATCTCCGTTTCAAGAATCATCGGTGGTTTACTCACTTGTCTCTATTGTATTTCGATCGGTTCAAGCATTAGATATATTTTTATTAGTTAAATTCTAAATAAATTCTAAAGGATATTAGATCAAATTAGGATTATTAATGTATTAAAGAGTATCGAGTAAAAATATATTATAAGATTTAGAGCGAAAATACTTTACTTGTTTGTGGATTGATAAACTACTAAGATATACACCAATTAAATGTGTGTTTTATAGGATATACACCAATTAGATGTATATCTGATTACATCTATGTGTCATTCATTGTTATATAAAAAAATATTAATAAAAATCTTATTCGTAACCTTTAAATATTATCTTTTAATATATTTTATATATTAAAACTTAAAAAGATAAATTAAACCTTAAAAGAATTTGATTTTTTATAAATACATGTTAAATTCCAATTTATGCAAACATTTATACTCTTAGTGTTTAAACTGCATTTTATAACCTTTTAAAATCTCTTAAGAGTTTTCAAGTAAGATAAAATAAAAGTTTTTTTGTACTTTAGTAGTTGAAGTGGCAAGTATGCTGATCATAGGTTTCGAATTCAAATCTCATTAACATCCTCCTGAATAAGTTATCCTATGCTAAAGAAATTTAAACAACTAAAGGAGTTGATTAGTTAGTTAGGTCATTAGAAGCAAGTTATCTGTGTAAATAAATATGTATCAAACCTCTTGTACATAATTTTCTTTTTTTTTTTTGTTAATGAGAAGTTTTATTTTCTGTCTTCGACCGTAATCTCTTTTCCCTCTCTGGAATCATTTCATCGTACTTGGTTTTGTAAAGGTGGTTTCGATTCCTATGGCATGCATGCGCATTATCCGTTAAATGGGCTGCTCCGATTTTTCATCTGCTTTGTCTGTTTCGTTTAACTCCTATCCCATGCCTCTGCTGGGTGGATTGGCTACCATATAATTAAAAAGAGCTCTCTATCCACGTATAATTTTTCCCCTTTTTATTCGTAAAATATAGTCATTTATTTTGTAATTATTAGCTCGTAATTATATTACTCCCTTCATCAAAAAATTAATTAATTATTTTATTTTATTTTGAGTTGTTCAAAGTTTAATGTCTTCTTCTTCTTCTTCTTTTTTTTTTTTTTTATTTCTAAAATAAATGAAATTTTAATATAGAGTCTTATTAATACCTCATTAATTTCAAAATTTTATATTCTCTCCGTTTCTTTTTTAAAGTTGTTTAAGGTTTTTGAACATGAACCAATGTCATGATTGTGTCATTAATGAATATTTTTCTTAGAATAAAATACCTTTTATAATAAATAATATCTATATAAATTCAATCATAATATTTAATGTGATTCAAATTGTATGACTGGAATTTTTTTATTAAATGCTTGTTGGGAAATAAAAATGCTCATTAAAAAGTATTAAGTGACTTATATTTTGAAATAAAATTAATTAACTAAAATGATCAATAAAGAGAATCGAAGGGAATATATATTATACGTGCCCTAAAGGATTACTTACATATATAAAAGTCAAATTTATATACTCATTAATTTTTAATTAAGTCAAAATGAGAGATTTATTTTTAATGCAAGAAGGGGTTTTTTCATATATATATAATTTTTTAGATAACCTTTGATTAAAATATTGTATCTAATTTATTTATGAGAAAGAGAACCGTATATACTATATACAATTACAAATAATTTCCTTTATCTGAAATTAAATTATCTCATTTTTATTTTGAATTATTTAAAAATAAATTATTTTTTAAAATTAGTTATAATTTTATTAAAAAATTAATATTATTATAAGCCAACTAATTTCCCACTACAGCGTTTCCCAATTCTAGGATGCAATTGATGTTTTGATAATAATGGCGAACTATCCCAATGAGCATTGATGCCTTTTTTCCATCCCCATTTGATTGATCAAACAAAATCAATGGTATAGTTGTATGGGGAATGTCTCTTTGTAAACTGCAAAATCACAAAAAAATTATAAATTTTACGTTTGAATCTCATTATTAATTCCATACATGCTTAAAGATTTAATAAACCATTATTATTAACTGATATATTTAATTTATAACATATTTGAGAATTTAACATTTAATAACGTGAGGTTGATGAATGATATATCTTCCATCGGTCCACATCTCACGTATTGATCAGGTTTATGTCCCATTAATACATTCAAAAGTCCATATTAAAATTTTCTCAAAAAAATAAAATAAAATCAACGAATCATCCAAGTTCAAGTGACTGTTGATGGGATTTTACTTAACCAAACGGGTAATTCTATACTCTCTTTGTAACAGCAAGTTAATCATTACATTTTCCCACTTTTCCATGACTCTGAATGGATGCTCTCCCTCGGTTTTGAACTCTCTTTTCAATAAGTTCTTCTAACTTTTCTCCTGTGGTTTTCTGCTAAGTGCACACTTCGAACTTTGATTGGGTACTACTTCAGACTGAGAGGGCAGTGTTTGGGTAAAGATTCGTGTCTGTGTAAGTTGTTGATCACTCGAAAAGTGGTTTCTTTCCTTCACCATTTCCCTCTGTTCCTGAAAGCCTGAGGTAAAGATTTTGTCTTTTTTTGGTTTCTTTCTTTCTTGATTTATTTTGTTGTGGTTATGGCCCTTCATTTATGCACCTGATGATGAGATTATTCAACTACATTTGGCCTCTTTGTGGCTGGAAATTAATGTTTTCTTGATAGAAAATGTTATCTTTCTGAGAAGAAACTCTCAAGATTTTCTTTTTGATCAGTTGTTTAACAGACGAAATGGATTTCCAACAGTGCCCCGTAGCCAAAAGGACAAGGTCCCAACGAAAGAAAGCTGAAGAGGAATTACTAGAGAAAGCAAGGGTTTTGAAAAATGCTAAGGCTGAAAGAAGTGTCGACACAAGTTCGGAAAAGCCAATAATACTAAAAGAGAGCTCAAAAGATGACAGCGGCTCTGAATCCAGTAGCAGTGATATTGAATTCCTTTGCGAAGAGTATATCCCTCCTGACCAGAGAAGGCAATCAGCTAAATCAAGAATTGCTAAGCTACATCAGAGCATTGGCTATACTCTGGAACCAAGTTCAGGGCACGATTC
>JAOXNR010000001.1:13835755-13846843 GCA_028571225.1 Parsonsia alboflavescens | reverse complement strand
AGTTGCAAGTGCTTAGCTCTTCTACTTGTTTTGCTTCTTTGTCTGATCATGTCTAGATCGACCCAAGCAAAGAAAACGCTAAACGTCTCCACTGACCAATCAGCCCTTCTCTCTCTCAAAGCCTACATCACTCAAGATCCTTTCAAATTCTTGTCCAGCAATTGGACTGAAGGCTCCTCTATTTGTGACTGGATCGGTGTCACCTGTGGCTCTCGTCACCATAATAGAGTAACCGAATTGGACATTTCTAACATGGGTCTAGTTGGAACTATTCCTCCTCACATTGGAAATCTTTCATTCTTAGTTTCTATTGATTTTATGAACAATAGTTTCTATGGCAGTTTACCTTTGCAATTATCCCACTTGCGCCGATTAAAGTTCATGAAATTTGCTTATAACAGTTTAAGTGGGGAGATTCCGGGGTGGATTGGCTCACTAAGTGAACTTCAAGAATTATCAATGCCAAACAATGGATTTTCTGGGTTTATTCCGTCTTCTATATGTAACTCATCGAAGCTCGAGATATTATTCCTTACCAACAATTCTCTTGAAGGAATGATACCGACTAAGATTGGGAATCTTCAAAAATTGAAGTTTCTTGCTATTGAAGGCAATAATCTTTCGGGCTCTAACAATCTTTCGGGACCTTTGCCATTGGAGATCTTCAACATCTCTACTTTGGAAGTTATTGCATTTAGTGATAATACCTTTTCTGGAGGTCTTCCAAATAACTTATGCGGTCATCTTCCAAGACTGGAGTGGCTTGGCCTTGCTGGCAATACGTTGAGTGGTGAAATTCCTCAGAATTTATCACAATGTTCAAAGCTTATGTATTTGGATTTGTCCTATAACAGCTTCAGTGCATATATACCCAAAAGTATTGGTAACTTAAAGGCACTTGAATCACTTCATTTGTCCAGTAACAAATTTAAAGGTACGTCCATGGTCCACTCGATGGGTAAAATCTAGATGCATATTTCATTTCTTACCATGTTATAATTAGCAAATTATAATAAATAAATAAAAATGTGAAGAGAGTGTGCACGTTTCTTAAAATCACACCATAAATGAATGGTGAACCATATTCTGCTTATTTTTATTTTGCAGGAATGATTCCTAAAGAGATCGGTAATTTGACTATGCTCAAGGAGCTAGCACTTGCGGAAAATTATTTCATAGGTATATGTTTTTATTAACTTACTCAAAACTCTCTCTCATAGGTATGTGCTATTGTTAGTAACCATCCTAGCATAGTGAAGGTCATTGTTAAACATAGACCATGGTTTGTGTCATAGTCAGTTCATGGGCCCAAATACCTGTGGAGCCTAAAATATAGAAATTTTTTGGGAAGCTTTCTATAAAGTACTAACAACTTATCTTTTTAGCAGGAGATATTCCAAGAGGCATATTCAACTTGTCCATGGTAAGAGTAATTGAATTTAGTTTCAATTCTCTTACCGGTTATCTTCCATCAAACATTGGCATTGTTCTTCCAAATTTAGAATGGTTAATTCTCAGGGATAATTACTTGTTTGGAGTTATTCCTCCTTCAATTTCAAATTCTACAATGATTAGCCTTCTAGACCTCGGTGATAACAAATTCATGGGATCTATTCCGGAGTCACTTGGAGATCTAAATCACCTTGAAATGTTGTTTCTACAAGGCAACCAATTCACTGGGAAATTTTCCTCCAAGGATTTGGATTTCTTCCGTTTTCTATTCAACTGTAAGAACTTAAGAGTGCTGGTGATTAGTAGGAATCCTTTGGATGGTCTACTTCCAGCTTCATTTGGGAATCATTCTAATTCTATTCAAGTCATAGGAGCAAGTAATTGTGAGATCAAGGGAACCATTCCAAGAGGAATCGGGAACTTAACAAATTTATATTGGTTGGATTTAAGAGGTAATCAGTTGTCTGGATCAGTGGCATCCTCAATTCAAGGTATGGAAGAGCTTCAAGTTCTTGATATTGGTTATAACATGCTCAATGGATCTATTTTGGGAAATCTATGTGGTATGCAAAAATTAAATGAGCTGTATTTTGATGGTAATCAAATCTTTGGGCCTCTTCCAGATTGTTTGGGTAATATGACATCTTTGAGAGAACTCCATCTTTGTTCTAATAAATTGACTTCTAAGATACCCACAAGCTTGTGGAACCTCAAAGATCTATTGTTTCTAAATCTCTCCTCTAATTACTTTGATGGTTCTCTACCACTCGAGGTAGGAAACTTGAAGGTTGCAACTGCAATAGACTTCTCGAGGAACTTTTTTTCTGGAGATTTGCCAGGCGGAATGGGTGATTTGGTACAATTGAAACACCTTGATTTAGCAATGAACAAACTTCAAGGATCAATTCCAGAATCATTTGGTAAGATGCTAAGTTTGGAATATTTGAATCTATCCCATAATGAGCTCTCTGGTTCAATCCCAAAATCATTAGAGAACCTTGGAGATCTCA
Source organism: Parsonsia alboflavescens (assembly GCA_028571225.1). Lineage (NCBI taxonomy): Eukaryota > Viridiplantae > Streptophyta > Magnoliopsida > Gentianales > Apocynaceae > Parsonsia > Parsonsia alboflavescens. The sequence goes on along the minus strand of JAOXNR010000001.1, from coordinate 13,844,381 downwards.
AGTACTTCAATGTCTCCTTCAACAAATTATGTGGGGAAATACCATCAAGGGGCCCTTTTGAGAACTTCACAAGCCAGTCATTCATCTTCAACAATGCACTATGTGGAACTCCTAAGTTTAATGTTTCAGCCTGCCCAAAAACCAAGACCAGGAAAATAAGGGCATTCACATTGCACCATCACGTGTTTCTTTTGTTGATAATATTGGCACCGATTTTGGTTGTGGTCACTCTGGGATTGGTGTATGCACGACATGTAAAGAAACATAAATTACTTCCAAACGAGACAGACTCGTGGCCATGGGCAACACCAAGAAGGATCTCATATCATGAACTTGCACGTGCAACTCATCAATATGATGACGCCGATTTGGTCGGCACTGGGAGTTTCGGAAAAGTTTACAAAGGCATTCTCAACGATGGCGTAATTGTCGCTATCAAAGTTTTCAATTTAGAAGAAGCTGAAAGAGCTTTCAAGAGTTTTGAAGAAGAATGTCAGGCAATGTGCAACATTCGTCATCGAAATCTCACGAAAGTCATTAGTTGTTGCAGTTGCCCTGATTTCAAAGCATTGGTACTTGAGTTTATGTCTAATGGAAGCCTCGAGAAGTGGTTATATTCCCACAACTACTTCTTGGACATCATGCAGAGGTTGAACATTATGATTGATGTGGCATCTGCTTTGGAATATCTTCATTTAGGCAATTCAACACCAATTGTTCATTGTGATTTGAAACCTAGCAATATATTACTCGATCAAGACATGGTTGCCCATGTAAGTGATTTTGGTATTGCCAAGTTACTAGACAAAGAGCAGAGCAAGGAAATCACTCAAACATTAGCCACACTGGGCTATATTTCACCAGGTAAAAATTTATAATTTTTGGTACCTCTATAGATTTACTTCCTCTTCTATTTTATTTATTCCTTCTTTTTTGTATCATTAGAACTCACAACATAATACTTTTGTTTTAGAGTATGGATTAGACGGATTGGTATCGACCAAATGTGATGTCTACAGTTATGGAATTATGCTTATGGAAATCTTCACACGGAAAAGACCAAGTGATGAAATGTTCAAGGAGGGTCTGAGCTTGAGAGATTGGGTGAATAATTCAAGTTCTGATGCATTTGCTCAAGTGATAGATGATAATTTGCTCAAGGATGGGGAAGAAGTATATTACTCCTCCAATGGCATATTGAAGTGTCTAGCATCTGTATTTGAAGCAGCCTTAAGTTGTTCAATGGAATCTCCAAGAAGTAGGCCAAATATGGGAGAAGTCCTAGTGGCTTTGAAAAAGATCAAACATCAACTTCTTCAATATCGGAAAATAAGAGTGCGCTAAGAGGTTATGAAATTTTGCCAAAGGATGGTGGAATATTCAAAAGTGTCAGTGGGGTAATTTGAGAAAAAATAATATTGTTGCATTGAGCATTTTTTTAAGGTTTTTTTTTTTTCGTGAAAATAAATATAGAATGCATGCATGGCGGCAAGCAAGAATCTTCCTAGGTTTTAATTTGCTAAAAGGGACATTGTCCATTTTTGCAACCATGTCAGCAACTGGCTGTATGATCGAGTCAAAGTCTCTTTTCTTATTAAGTTTTTGCAATTTATTAAATCATCAAGGGAAGTGTTTTGATTTACTCGCTATATGGTGGATGTTATAAAAGAAAATTTTATGAAAAATAAAACATGATTGCAAATTTTGGCAGCGTACTGGTCGAAATTTTTGCTTCAATTCTTATTTTGAATAGAGTAATTAAACTTTTTGCTTGGATGATAAGCATTAATTACACAATTGATCGATCTTGAATATTTGATATTTTTTAAATTTAGATTGTTAAATGTGAACTAAATTCAAATTTTAATTAACGCTAGAATTAAACTCACCCAGTGCACAAGAAATCATTAATTTGTAATTATTAATGTTTGAAGAATAGTAAAATTATAAATATAAATGAGAAAGAAGTAAATTATAGTGTTATACCTCACCCTTTCAAATTAAAATATTCAAATAATTAACGAATATTTATGCTTAATTTACGTTATTATTATTCAAAATTAAAATTTTACTTTGGAATATCCTTTTGTATATAATCAAATTAAAATGTCATTGACAAAAAGTAATTGAAGTATCACTCCAATCCATATCAATTAATATGTTTTGAAAAATTTCAAAAGAAAAAGAAAAATTATAAAACCAAATGCAGAATTCTTTGTTTATCCTCGGGAGAATTTTCTTCAATATAATTTCCCTTCAATTTTTCACTTGTAATTCATGTGAAACTGTATCTTACAACTTACAGTAGAGGATGAAGAAAATGATTTTTACAAATAAACATATAAAAAAAATAAAATATATATTTGACGAAACTTTTTATGGATACTAATGAAATTGAAACCATTGTATAATTTGCAAATTAATCCAAGATGTCTATTTAATTGCCGTTTCTTTCACCCTCGAATGTAAGACAGAGTCGTTTTCTTTTCTTTTTCTACGTGGAAAACTAATTACAAAGAAAAGGCTGTTTGCATAATATGGAAGAGATTCCACTTGTGTTTTTCCTCTTAGAAAGCGAAACTTCTTTCAATTTCTCTCATTAGCTTATAAATCTGTTAATTTTCTCTAAGAAAACCATACTTATCTATGCTTAGACATTGCCCAACATTAGTCGTTATTTATCCTCACAATTATTTCTATTTAATTTGGTACGTTTAAAATTGTATACTTTATTTTTCATAATATTTTCTTCATCTTATACCATCAGTTGCTAGATACAACCACTTTGGAGGCGCAGAGGATGCAATCTTGCCATTATTGGTTGGCGTTACAGCTGTATTATAGAAATGCAGCAGAAATATCCCTTTTTTTTTTTGGTTGGGGGGGGGTTGATGACTTTCTATTAATAGTTTGTTGTATGAAGTAGTATTTTATAGCAGTTCTATGTGAATGAGACTTCGAATTCCATTAATTTTTCAAGTGATATAGATGGGCAATTTACTCAAGCTATGGGAAGAATATTACTCTTGAAGTGGAAAATTGAAGTGTTTTTTCATATATATTTATTTATTTGTATTGGCCTTAAGTTATTCAATAATTTTGAGAGTATTTCCAATCAAATTAAGCATTTCAGTTTGTAAAATTTGAAATTAAAATCAAATCATTCCAAGTCTCAAAAGGTTGGTGTGGTTTTCATTGGATCAATTTATTGTTATTATTATAATTTTTTTTGTTTTTTTAAAAAACTTGTGCAAAGCAAAGAATGCATATATAAACTACCCAGAAAGAAGACATTTTTTTTTTTTTCTATGGGGTCATTTTGCTTTGATTTCTCATTATTTTAGTTTGTGTACTATTTTCTAAATATTAGAAACTAAAATTGATCGAGAAAATTTCCCATTTTTTTCCAAGATTTTATTTTTAAAAGGAAGACTTTTATATTTATTATTTCTAAAAAGGATACACTAGGCTTTAAGAATATTTTAGGATAAATCAAAAGACAGTAAATAAAATTTTTTAAAAATAATTATAGTAATAACTCTTTTTTTAGGATGGGCCAAAATATATTAAAAAAAATTATAGTTATAATTGTTTCAAAAGAAACTCTGTGAGGGTTGGCCTTCAGTGTGAGTCCGCCCCTGATCTTGACGACATTTTTCCCACGTTCAGTGAATTGTAGACATTCTGTCAACTATTTTTTTGTTGACTATTTTAAGCAATACTCAAAAAAATAAAGGATGAAGGTCCAAACAGTCAGGTCGTCCCGAGCATAAGCCGACTAAGGCGGTCGCCCTAGGCTCTGTAGTGTAGAAAGGTCTTCAATATTAAAGATTTAGTAATACTATATATATAAAATTCTTTTTTTTATTATTAATTAACTAGTGTGATAATAAATATAAATAAAAGGTTCACAAATTTTAAAAAAGTTATAGGTAAACTTGTCAAAGTATGCTATAATGCTAACCCACTTAAGCCTTCTTCAACTAGGGTTGGATTGACGTCTCAATTCTTGAAGGCTTACAAAATAAAGATTCATCCTCCAAAAGCTCACCGTCTCACATGTGGTTTCTATATATTATTTTTCTTTTGAATTTTTAAAATTAATTTTCATAATTTTATTAATTTTTTTCTTCTAAAACATTAAAACAAATCATAGAAGAAAAAAAATTCAAACAATCAATACCAAAATAAAAACTGAATTTGAAATTCCATATTTCAACTCAATATTCAAAACAAAATGACACAAAACAAAAATTGTACATATAATATAGAGACAACACAAGAAATATGTTATAATTTTTACATATGACTTTATAATTTTTAAGACATAACTTTAAAAATAAATAAAACTCATAAGTAATAATTAAATCATCAACAAAATGTTAAAAATTATTTAGAAAAAATTAAAAAATTCTTAGAAATGATTCAAAAAAATAAAAAATTTAGACCATGGACTAATCCAATCTAGACCCATAAGGCCCTAGTCCAGGAAGGTCTGATTATAGATTCATCTTGTTTTTTCACAGCCCATCTAGACCCATGGGTTAGTCCAATCTAGATCCCATTGGTCAAAGCCCATTTTAATTGGAATAATTATGATTATAAATTTTTGTCTAATCTTTTATCCTTCAAACTTCCTAATTTAATTTTTTTAAAAACACACACACAACTATTACAAATTTAAAATAAGAATGTTAACTTACTTTTTTTCATTTTGTTTTCACTCTTTTTTGAGGAAAAGGAATTCCTTTTTTTATTCTTTATTTGTTGCAAGCTGGGCCTAATATATTTTTTGATGCTGGGCCACCTTTCAACAAAAATCAAAAAGGCATGGGTTTTGCTCACTTTAAGGTGAAAAAAAAGGGAATTTTTTTTAGTACCAAAATGGATAAGTTTTTTAAAATTTAACTACACTTTTAACTTGTTTAAATTTGAGCCAAAAGAATATTATTTTAGATCATATTAGCCCTAGATATACTAAACAACCTGCATCCAAAAATAAATGTACGAGTTGTTTGCCATTCAATACTGGTTGTTTCTTTACCAAATGCATGGGTTGTTGGTTTTCAGTCAATGTTTGTTTATCTTCATATCCAACCTTTACGGATTATTTTGATATGAAACGAGTAATTAGGTAATCTCACATTCAAAAGTTACTATATTTTGAAAGTTTAAAGAGGTGACTATTTTTAAAAATGAGATAACAAAAGTGACCATCTGGTGCAATTTCCATTAAAAAAAAAAAAAGGAGAGCTAATATTAATATTAATATTATTAGTTTTAATAGGAATTTTTATTTAGTATCGTTGACTCACTCTAAATATTTTTTAAGGCTTAATTTGTTAAATTCTTTTATTAGAAATAATATAAAAGTCCTTCCTTTTAAAAATAAAATCTTAATAAAAATTGATTCCTTTAACAATTTTAGTTTCTAAATTTCACTCAAAGATTTTTCTATTTAACTAAGAAAAATACATGTAATTATATTTATTCATAATCTTAAAAAATCTATATTTGTGAAGTAATTTTTTTTTTTTTAATCAATCTTAACAAACAAGTGCATTCCATTACTCGAGATTATTTGATAGGGGAAAAAAAAAATTTTTTACTATGTCATTATATATACATATATACTTATTTGATAAATTTCTACACTAAAATTTTAAATTTTAAATTCTTAAGATTTAAGATTTTGGTTATTTGATTTAATGTTTTGAATTCTTTGTTCGTTTTTCATATTGAAATAAAAAATTGTCTTTTATTTTGTAGGATATGAATAATTTTTTTAAAAGAAAATGAGTCTCTTTAAGAATAATTTAGTGATGATACACAATATATTTCTAAACAACGCTTGAATGAATATAATGATTTTATTTTAAAAATATATATAATTGAATAAATGTCCCTCGTAACATCGGAAGCCTAGTTTCGCTATTGTGCTCAATTAGAAATGGATAAGTGTGCTGAGGCAGATACATTTGTGGTGGTTATTGCTTATCTGAAAACTGAAAAGTAAAAGAATAGAAAAGGAATGCCATATATGATGACTGAAATATGGAGACTATCATTTTATCATACAATTGAAAATTTGGGGATTCAAGGTTGTTCCATTTTCTGAATTTGTTCATTTAAATGGATTAACTTTTTCTCTTTTTCCCGAAAATTCTAAATTTCTTTACATTGTCTCATGAATTGATAGAAAATTATTACTTTATCCGTCTAGAATTGAATATCCTAGTTTGACTTAAGATATGATGGATGAAAATTTAACTTTTCCCCTTATATGTAGCTGAGTTACTAATTAGCTATTAGTAGCTGCCCAATGTCCTTAACCATGAAAATTGCCTAGGTTCAGTTTCTGGCATTTAAGCAAGAACTGAGAATAAATCCAAATTCGATCATGTAGAGAGTAAGAGCCAAGGTCAGATTGAGTAGCTTCTACATTGTACACCATATACGATTTCAATGCACGCCCGTCTATAAATTTAAAGCATTAAAAATGGAAAAATCAAGCAACATACAATGGATTTTTTTCCTCACAACTTCTTTGATTGCCTCTGCATGTTAGCCATCAGAAGGGACTTTTGGTGTCTCTGGATTATTGAAATTCCCAGGAATCCAAGCCCAAAGAGTATCCTCTGCACCACAAGAATGTTAGAGAGAAAAAAATAAGTGCAGTAACAATAAAGGAGGAGAGGAATTCTGAATTTCTCTTCTCAGCACTAACTATGCATTAAACATCTTAACGATTCTAATTAACTAATTCTATCCCATTTCAGAGATCCAAACATTACAAACTTTTAAATTTGATTTAAGTAATCTTTTACACTTTTCCACAGCTCCGGTTTATGATCCTCTTGTTTACGCTCCCCTAGTTTTCGCTTTTGAAGGTATACATTTAAACATTTTCTTCCTTTAGCTTTGGTTTTTCCTTCTTGTATAAGTGAAATAAGTAAATAGCAATTGACCTTCTCTCTTTCGTATCCAACCAACAAAAGAAAAATGAACTCTTCTGAAGGTCTTATACTATGGCTAGCTAAGCATGTTGATTTTTTGTTCTCTTAACTGAGTTCAATCCTTTTATGTTGATGCTTGTTTGTCATCTTCAGTATAAGATTGTTTACTATTTCTTCAATCAGGTAGTCTCTTGTTCTACAAGTAAATAAATTTTTTGAAAAATTAATCTTGATTTCTCAAACCGAGGAAATTTCAGTTTTCCTGCAAAGTAAGGATTCACCTTCGCAGCTGTGTCAGTTTGGGTCATATCTAAGGATCCCCATATGGCTTTACCTGGTTCTGTTTTCAATCATAATATTTTGACCATAATTGCCTAAATGAAAAATGTCATAATTCATTTGGTTTGTCATCTTCGGTTAATGGTGCATAAGATTGTTTGCTGTTGGTAATTTTGTAAGTCTTACACCTTCCAAAATATGCAAAATAGAAGGCAATGGTTTCAATCAAGCCTTAGCATTCTGTAGTTCTTTTTTCTTCTTTTTGTGTTACGTTTCTTCAATTAGATAGTCTGTTGGCTATATGATGATGTGGGTATCTTCTAATCTGTATAAGTCCAGTCAAGCAAGAGTTCTGCATTGGGGAATGTTTCTGGTATTATATCTTTAGTATTTTGTTGAATGTGAACTTCCAATAGGAGAGGATGCTTAAGCCTAAATGTATGAAACATTTTTAGCAGACTGCTCCATGATCTTGTATTGATCAATTTCAAGCTCCTGCTGAATATCTCCTGACGACAAGAATGCCCCTACTGATAATGATGCCCCCTGCTGAGGAGGAGGACGCTCGTCCCGCTTTTATCATTCTAGAGGAAAGTTATGCTCGCAAGTGTTTTGAACATGATAAAAGCTTTTCCACGGTCCATGATTTCTCGAAACATCTTGGGTATTTAGTATATTTTAAAAGGAAAAGGTATTTGTATAAACTATGGGCTTTTCGCCCATATGGTCTCATTAGTTTCGATTCAATGATAAAATGATCTTACAAGTTTTTTTTTTTTTTTAAATCTTAACGATCTTACGTGATTTTACAATCCATTATAATGGTCCATACCACCATTTTTTGACCACTCCCACGACGGAGACAGTCACGTGATCTGCAAATGATTCCTCTGTTTTTGTTTAAATTTACCAAAAAAAAAAAAGGGAAAAAAAAAGGTGTTATGATCAAAACATCTAAAATAGTAAAGTTGACTAGATCCAATAATATAAAATATTTATTTCTCAAATTCCTTTGTGGATTTTGATCATTTTCTAATTAAAAAAAATATCAATATTATCAAATTGAAATATGTCGAGAAAAAAATATGGTTTTCCTTTTTTTTTTTTTTATCATGGGTCAAAACGTCCGTTAAACTAATCATTGAGTACTAAAACATTCAATTACTTCGGATTATATTTATCAAATATTCTTGAACAAGAGTATCATTATATTCGAACAATACATAATTTTAAGCTTACTCTAAGGAAGATTGGAATTGATAAGAGGAGCTTTCAAAATGATCATGGCCTTCTTGACACTATGCATACGTAGGCTCTCTGAAATAGACAAATTGTTTACAAAATGTGAATCATATATTCCAGAAAACACACACTAACATAACGTGCAAATT
>JAOXNR010000001.1:13809424-13835655 GCA_028571225.1 Parsonsia alboflavescens | reverse complement strand
AATCAATCCAAAGAGAAATATGTTTGAGCATAGATGGAGAAATTCATTAGCATCAGAAAAAAAAAAACTCAGGTTTTGTTGAAATTAATCATTGAGAAACTTTCAGCAAGTCAACGATTCTTAATTAGCGTTGGACATTGAAAATATTCTGTACTAACTGAAGGATTATGAATGACTTCCTACCAAGAGTTTATGAAATTTAAATGTTTAGACTGAAAATCATTTTTGTGGTCATCTTGGTTGATAAATATTAGTCAATGATAAAGGCAATTGCCTTGGAATATAAATGACTGCAAAATTTTTCCGGACTTGACTATTAACTGCCTCAACAGCATGAACCACTGGATAGATCAGCACAATGCTGCATGATTAAAAATTTTCAGTGAATAAAACTAGCACGCTAATGGATTTTCCAACAGAAGCAATACTTTGTCCCACTTTATATGTGATTGTTTGAGGTGTTAGGAAAGTGCCTTGCACCAATCATACTAAGAAAAAGATTAGGTGTTTCTACTTTGGCCTTTCCTACTTAAAAAGGACTGAGAGTATCTTGCAAAAGGAGATGTTTATACCAAATTGGAAGACTACAGAAATCTTACCTCAATCATCTCAAACCTCTATATATACAGAACTTCGTAGTGAAAGCGAGTAGTTGGATCTAAGCATTTTCCATTAGTGCTAAAACCTTTTGTGGTATTCTGGACTCTCTTTAATTGAAATTGTAGGAATACTTTCTTAAGCATTGTAATTGTCTTGTCTATAGCAAAATTTCACCTCCTGCACCCATGGTGGTAGACCAATTTACCAATTCACTTATTGGTGCATACTAGCAAGTATGATAAGTCAAACATTTAATTCAATCCCACTCCAGCAAAATGAGAACCAACTTTTGGCACATTTTCTACTTTTTTGAGAATTAAGTAGGATATATATTGTTGCTAGGGATTTTCCCCTAGTAAAGCAGATATTCCACTCCCAGATACACACGTGCATATTTTACCTAATCACTCAGAAATCTTGCATATCGAGAATCATATCAAATAAAACTTGATAATGAAATACATACACAGGCAGCAATGAAGGAAAACTTGTAACCAAAAATCCAACGGATGTTGCCAGCCACTTCACTCCAAAAAGCCAAAAATCAAATCTTGAATTCATTTTCCCCCAAAATATACATTGTATATATAGGAATAAAGAGGAAAAACAAAAAATAAAATTAAAAAAACTGTGAGAGACTTTTTTTTCTTCACCTTAGCAATTTATTTGCTTCCCAACTTTACGGCAACTAATTCAGTCCATCCTCTTTGCAATTTACTTGCTTCCCAACTTTGCAACTTTAGAGCAACTAATTCAGTATATCCTCTTTGATTTGCAGGACAAGAATCAATGGAGTCCATTTTGAGATTAGTTACCTTTATTTGAGAGAGTTACCTCTTCAGAACCAGAAAGATTCCCATTGGTAATTAACTGTTGTTATTAATAGTTTCATAGATTCCAGATAGGGCGTTTTTATGTTTTTCTGGGATCGACCCGTGAAAGAAATTTAACTGGTGAAATATTTAGAAGGCAATCTAGCGCTTGTTTGATGCTTGTTTTTGTATATTTATTATTTTTTTTAAAAAAAAGAAATAATAAAATATATCATATATAAATTATAAAAATATTTATATTAAATGAATATATTATAAATAAAATAAAACATTATCTATATTTATATAATAAAAAAATTGTTTAAAGTTATTAATCTTACAAATTAAATACATACGAATTTGATTTGATTTATTTAACAAATGATTCAAGTTTAAAGATCATATCATCTCATTTACCTTCCTAACTCAAAAACTTGAATTTTCTTTTTATTTTTTATCCACGGATATCTTTTAATAATATTATAACAAGTACGATTAATATCTAATTGAAGATAAATGGTTTAACATTTAATTGATTTGATCTTAAATACCTATGTGTCCCAACACTATCAATAATATAATATATATTATTTAAATTTTAAAGAAATTTTATGTAGAATTTTTAATGAAAATACTATTCAATGATATTTCTCTCCTTGTTTAAATAAACAATTAGTTGATCTAATTTGATTATATAAATATTGTATATATATTTGTAGAATTTTAAATTATAAAAACTTAAAACTTATCATTATTTGAATGGTTAAAAGTTTAGATGTTTTTAAAAGATATTAAAATTTTAAAAAAATCTAATACATTTTTTACATTATTGATTGATTTCTTTTAAAATATGCTAAAGAATAATTTTTTACCATGTAAATTATCAAAGATGGTTCCCTAAACTTTAGTAAAAAAATTCCAGAGTTGTACGACAAAAATAGATGGAGTTTGTGTAGAAATTTAGGTACGGTGAGAAATGAGATAAGGAAAGTCGAAAGGATAGATAAAAGATAAAGAGACAGATACATACTCAATAGCTTAATAATGAAGAAACTTCGATTGCCGATAATTGATATTTAAAAAAATTAAAAACACAATAATTTTACTATTTACTTTTCTTTTTTTTTTAATACTCTCACCTTGGGAAGTTTTTCTCTTCCATCGGATAGATCGTGATTTAAATTCAAATTATGAAAAACAAGAATTTGATGATTAATCTATAAATGCAAGGCACTTGCTTCCAAAATTAAGTAATAAATTATCATAATTATAAATTCATGATCGCTATAAATTGGATTAGGATCGTGGGAAATTAATTTAAAGAGACGGTAACACAGATTACAATTATATTTTAAAATCAATCACGGATAGATGGAAGGGGATAATATTTCTATTTCAATGAATATTAAATTAATCAAATTTATATTGAGAATTCAACTAAAACTTATTTTTGTATTTTCTATACATTACTTTTCAAAAGATATTGAGATTAACATTAACACTAAAGACTATTAAATAACATTTTAATTCACACGAATAAAAAAAATTATAGAAAAATTAGTTTTGAATATTACTTAAAATTAATCCTTTTTTTTATCATATCTCAAAAATGAATAAATAATCTTTTAAAATTAATTTCTTTATTTTGATAGAAATATTTAAAAAATAAATCATGACTTTTTTATTCGAATAAATCTTTCAATTTTAAAATAAAAAAAATAAATGAACTCTCAAAAAGATAACAAGTGGAGGCAATTAAATTCATCATTCATAAAAAAAATATAATTAAATCTCCTAATCTTTAAATACACATTTAAATTTCGTGACATTAATATAAATTTTACATATGTTCATTAAAAAAATAAAGTATTATAGTCAATTGAATTTGAATAACGAAAATAAAAAATTAGTCAAAATTAAAACAATATTGGTAAAAAATGTGACCGAAACAAAGAAAAAAAAAAAAGGAAAAAAAAAAGAAAAGGTTTGCTTTGCTTCGTTGCCCCTGTCCCAAGAAAAATGGGTCCTAAAAAGCCAGTCCCCGAAATCCCTCCAGAGCATAGAGGTTTTGAAAATTAAAGTGATTAAACTTCATCGACCATGTCGGTAAGAAATTCCCTCTGAATATCTCTTTCTTTTCTCTATCAATATGCGAATGTATTCTCAGCTGGTGTGAAATTGACAGATTTTCGAGTATAATGGAAGTGCCCTAGTAGCCATGGTGGGTCAAAACTGCTTTGCAATTGCTAGCGATCGAAGACTAGGAGTGCAGCTCCAGACTATCGCCACTGATTTTCAGAGAATTTACAAAATTCATGAGAAGCTGTTCATTGGTCTCTCTGGTCTCGCCACCGATGCACAAACCTTGTAAGTCATTTTTTCTCTAAGATAGTTCTAAATTATCGGAGGATTATCAAAAGAACAAACCTTGTGTAATATTTTCCACCAGATTTGTATGCTGATTACACTAGCTGATTCTATTTTTAAGGATTATACGCTTATTTTATTTTATTTTCTTTTTTTCTTTTTTATTACTTATCCATTTTTGTTAGTTCCAGTTAATTTCGTGTTTGATGTGTGTTTATTTATGCGGATTATCTGAAGGTATCAACGTCTTGTTTTTCGACATAAATTATATGAGCTAAGAGAAGAGAGGGATATGAAGCCCGACACTTTTGCGAGTCTTGTTTCCGCCATTCTTTATGAGAAAAGGTTTGTCAGTTACTTGTCATTCCCATTTTTATAATTATTGTTGCCTTTTGTTTTATGATTTATGTGGCTTGAGTATCATAAGGAAAATTGATATTCTGATGGTATGGGACAGGTATCTTCTGTGTCAAGAAATTCATACTTTGTATTGAGCAAATACTATAACCAAATATCGTAAGTAATAAGACTCAAAATTTTTGCTTGTTGTCAACATTTGAGCACAAAAATACCATTTAAAAGCTTATGACGGATTATAACAGTACTGTTAAAATGGGACCTAGATCTGTTGGCCATTATGTTTGTTAGGGAGCTATATTATAAAAGGATAAAGGAGGAGCAATGTGGCATCGCAGCTACTCATGGGTCATGGGCATCTCCTTTTCTCTTTTATTTTTTTGCATCGAGCTGCTCTGGAAATACTTTAAGAGGAAAAAAATGCGAATGGAAGAGTTAAGTGAGCTTTCATTGTGAATGCATCTTGACAAGAGTTTGATACTCATAGAAGACTATATGTCATCTGATATTATGTCCTTCCTCCTCGTCTAGTAAATCAATAGATTGACACAATTATCATTTTGATTTGGCATTTCAATAATGCAAATACTCATTAGCACTTGATTCATTTTGAGATAATGAAGTTAAGTGTTTTATTGCTCATTTCAAAAAGTTTTTTTCAATTCATCAAAAGGATTTTCACAAGGGACATTCTCCATCTCCATCTCTGGAAACAAGACCTTTGCATGAGGAACATGCTAAGTACCAAAAAAAGTAAAAAAGAAGAGATGTTGATGTAACCCAAGTCATAAAGAAACTCCCAATCAAAGTTAACATTCGGGATCCGTAGATGTCAGTGAACTGTTTTGTGAATCACTTGAACACATTTTCTGGACATGATCTATAGTAAAGCTTTTTTTGGGTGAAGATTCTTGTATTCTTTTCTATCCTGATTTGAGAAACTGCAATGTTTTCACAAGCAATGATGAAAAATACTTGGCTGAATAGACTGAAATCACCTAAGACTTGGGATGGGAATCAATTGCACTTCCTGCAATCCAGACCATGCAGCATTCTCAGAGAGAGAATATGAATAAATGTTGAACATTCTATTCAGCAACAAAACAAGGAAGAAAAGAAGGATCCTAAATCATAAGCCACTTTAACAAATAACCAAGAGTGTTGAGTTGATTTTACTGGAATGCCGCAAACTAAAGGCACTTGTCAGAATATATTATGATGTAAACAATATGATCCAATTAAACTTCAGGATTGTCTTCTTTCTTTTATCTCATTTTCGGTTTCATTATTGGATTCTAATATTTCTTTGCAACTCTTACTGTGATTCCTATTATGAATGAAAATGTGGGATTGGATTTTCCTTTTGAATGTTATAGCCTCTTTCTTTTGGTTAGATTTGGTCCATACTTCTGCCAACCTGTTATTGCTGGATTAGGAGATGATGACAAGCCCTTCATTTGCACAATGGACTCTATTGGAGCAAAGTATGTTCCTTCTCTCTATTCAGTTTTGGCTGTTTCTATTCTCTTCTTTACAGATAGTACTGCATCATGGTTAGCAATTTTTGTATTCATTCAACTGGAATTTCCACCTTAACCTTGAATTTTTTTTATTCACCGTCTGATTTTTCTATGTCTAGAACACAATTTCAAATCAGTAGATGTACTTACAGCACTCTATTTCTTCCATTTCTATAAGATCTATGGGTTTCAACAACTCTCACATCTAATGGTGCAATAAAATCTAATTTTTTAAGCATTGAGGCTTGAGAGTTCAAAATTGAAAAAGAGTAAATCAAGGACTATTAATTTGTTATGAGAAAATGTGTTATTCTTCCTTCTTTATTTGTACTCGTCGAAGGACAAGCATTTGAAGGGAAGTTTTTCTACTCCCTTTTGTTGATTTTATTGAGTAAATGAGAAAGAAGACAAAGGTTGTGATTGGTTATATTCTCTTATCTTCCTTTTCTCATGCTCTTATCATCAATCCCTCATTTTTCCTGATGGACTCTGAATTCTTTCTCCGTCCGGAAGCTAAGAGATTATGAACAGGGAAAATAAAAATGGCATCTCTTAACTAAGGATCAATGTATCTGCACCAGAATATCTATGTACTGCTGCTTTCACATTTTGTTACATGTAAATCTTTTTGTTGTGACATTTCTGGATGAAGTCAGTAGATATCTTGTCATGCTGAAGTTCATTGTTGGAGACAATTGTGAATAAGATATGACAAACAAAATTTTGTTGAGAAGCATTAATGATGGGAATAGGACAGAAGATTATCCCAAAATATATTACATAGAACAGTTAGGTGAGAGGAATTCTATTTATTTATTACATAATTTATTTATTTACTAGCAATGATACTGAAAGAACTTCAAGGTATAGAACAGGCTAAACAGATAAATTCATGTGAGTTGTGAGAATCCAATTGATGAAAATGGGAATTGTGGTTGATGTTGCCTAATATGATACACACACATATTACTGGTTGGGTGGCCTGGGAATGCCAAGGCAGAGGAGGAAACTACAAGAGTGGCAGCATATATTGGAAGGTTCATGTAAGGAGGAAAATGCTGCCTCTTGAGAGGATAGAATACTGACCAGAATGTGTTTAGTTACATGTTTTACTCATTATTAGTTTGTATCTCAAGGTACTGGTTTGATGTATATTTGTAATTCCAAAGGAAGCTTAATCTTTCATCTGTCTTATTTCCTTCCTTTGTAATGTAGGGAGCTAGCTAAAGATTTTGTTGTTGCTGGAACTGCCTCAGAATCTTTGTATGGTGCCTGTGAAGCAATGTTCAAACCTGACATGGTTAGTTACTCAAATTTTCTTCATATATTTTTCTACCACAGAACTCTAGATTTGATATCCTTTCTTGTCTTCTAATTTGTTGGTTATGAGCTTAGTTACTAATATTTCGAATTTTGTCATGAATGATATATCGATCATGTGCGTAGATGCATTTGTAATGATGTTTTCTGCAATGAATTTATAGTTTACAGACAGAAGAGAACCGTGTGAATTTTGTGTCACATAAGATAAGGTATACTATTATGATCATACCATAACAGAGTAAGAAAAAGAGGTAGAATCATGTATCTACCTAGAGTGCCTAGATTGATATCGTAGGCTCAGATTCAAGAGACATATGTTGAAGATGCTTTGTTTCTATATAATGGGAGACATTTTGAGTATTGGGAGGAATTCAAGATTGTCAGGTATGATCTTGGGAATGGGGGGTGTCCAACCATGTTTGCTTGAGTTCTACTCGTTTAAATATTAAACATGCATGATTCTACACATTTACACAGGTAAACATGCTGCTCTTTGTTGGGCCTCTTCAACCAAACCATGAAAGGTCTTTAGCTTGCTTAGGTTCAAGATTTTGATTCAATGTGTCTGGTTTAATGAGAATTGAATCATTTTATCACATAGAATGTCAACAGAAGAAATTTGCCCGATGGTGGAATTGGAAAAGGACAATACAGGTTGAGTGATTGATATTTGCCAAGGATATCGCAAAATTATGCAGAACAGACACAAGGCTAGCTAATTACCACATAGTAAAACATATGTATAGCAGAAATGTGTACACTCTAAGCTGAAAAACTGGAAAAAATCTAGCAAGAAATGATTATTTGCATGAGTTAATAAAGACTAGCATATATTTTTATTCTGATCATGTGATTTATGATTTTATATTTTAGGGATTTGCTTTTATTTTCTGCTAGATGCCTTTATTGTTCTTTCTGAATATTCTATTTTTGAAATTACAGGAACCTGAAGAATTGTTTGAGACAATCTCTCAAGCACTTCTATCATCTGTTGATCGCGATTGTTTGAGTGGTTGGGGAGGACATGTTTTCGTTGTGTAAGATTTACTGCACCTTCCTTTTAACTAAAAAACTATTCCATCTTAATTCTTTTTTGTTAATTTATTTGGATTTGGTATGCAAGAAATTAACTACTCTTCAGCTTCTCTCCAAGATTCTTAACATCAAAAGAATGTCTTATGCATTTTATATCTCTCATGCTTTGCTTTTGTTGTATATGATTCTTGCAACAGTACACCTACCGAAGTTACAGAGAGGATCTTGAAAGGAAGGATGGATTAAAAGGAATGTCTTTCGCCGTGCCTTGTATCTTCACCAGTTCAGTTCTTGAGGTGTTTTAAGTTGCCTATAACATTTTGGTTTAACGGATTAAATGGATCTATTTCTTTACTGTCTGAATATTATGTATTCCGAATGAAAAAAGTTTGACCGGATCCTTTTGAACATTACAGAGAGCTTGTAAGGGTGTGGTGGCAATTTTTTACCCGTTAAAGATCAGATCTTTTGGTATACATTCGTGTTAAATTCATGTACCACACGAAAGAGATTTTTATCGGTATAATAGGTGATATACCACAAAATATGCAGTAAAATGATCCAGATCCATTTTAGCTTCAAGTTCAGTCTTGGTATATTATAGCTTGTCAAAGCTAAGATCAGGAAATTAGGGTTTCTGTTTTTAAAAGATTAAAAAAAAAAGGAGAAACAATTATGTGATCTATTCAGCTAAGGAGGAAAGGGGAATTGAATAGAGAAGGATTTCATTTAATTAGGGTTACGGTGTTGTCAAAATATCAATAGGTTGATGATACATGGTATGATTTTGTACACGGAGTTATTTATTCCATTGTTTTGCAAAATATATTTACCATATTATTATTACGTGAGTTAATCAGATATAGATGAATAAAAGGGCGGATTATTATACATTTATATTTGGATCAAAAAAAAAAGAAAAAAAAAGAGCGGATTATTATATTTGTGGCTCAACCTATTATTTGAAAATAAATAATAGGTTGAGGATCTTGAGGCCTATCACTTCTGGCTCGGCTGAATCCACCAAACTGTTAACTCATGGGGCCCAAGTCCAAAGAGACTGAATTATGACGAAGTTTTATTCTTTTCAGCCCGGCTAGACTCTTTTAAATAAAAGACCCAGAGGCCCATGGGCCAGAGTCCATTTTGACGAAGTTACTCAATTTAAAACTTATTTTAATCAATTTAAATTCACAAAGTTACTTTCCCGCCAAACGAATAGAAACGGAACTTCCACGGGATGCTACAGAACGAAACTTCTATGGGAAGCTACAGTATGAGTTACTAGTACTGATCTAAATGCGGGTGGGGTGGATTTGTCTTTCGGTCGGGCCATGGCGAAGAGGAGATGGAAGAGAAGAGTTCCGGAGGTCTTATGGAGGTTTTTCCACAATCGAGCGCGCACATTAGCCGACACTATTTTATCTTTAATTCCTTCGCCTCCTCTGTCTCCGCTGCAGTGCCATTATTGTAATGGACGGCGGTGCCTTGGCTGCAGCGGCGAAAGAGCTTTTTTGTTTCTCCTCAGATCCAAAGATGCCAAAGATTACCGGAAACTCCTCGATGGGTGCTATGTTGTTATTACTGAGAATGCTCCTCCTTTCTCCTGCTTTGATCCTCACCATCACTGGTCCCAACTGGAGGTATTTTTGCTTCATGATTTTGCCGGTTCGGTTCAGAGTTTTTTTTTTTTTTATAATATAAAAATTATTTAATTATTTATTTTATACTTTTGATAAATTTAATATACGGAATTCTGAGAAGTCATTTTGTTTTTCCGATTTTATGATATATTTCCTTCTTGGCAGTATCCAGAAAAAAATAGAGGGAAGAGAATTTGGATGTTTTTAAGAAGTTTTGTAGAAATTTACTCGTACTTTCTGAAATGAGTTTTTTGCCCTTGTTTAGATAAAAGTAAGGTCTATTTTTATGATTTTCTTGTGTTCTATATATCTAGAAAAGTATGAAGTTTGTTTGCTCTGTTCTCCAGTAATAAAGTGAATGACATATGGGATAACTGTAATTTAGGCTTTCAAGTTGCCCGAGGGTTTATGGCTAGTTATTCTTGTGATCACATCATCACAAGAAAAATTTCAAGCAATAAAGTGAACTCGTTAGTATATGGATAACAAGTTGGAAGTGTCTTGAAATCTACAGAAATCGAACCTACTCAATTCTCCCATCTTTGTTGCACACAGCTTTTGTGGTCATAGAACTAAGGTCTTTTTGGAATGTCCATCCTATGATAACTCGGCTTTACATTGTGTATTTGAAGGGAACAGAACCAAGTTGTGGTCTAACATGGCATCTGCCAGAAAAGGCTGGTCAAGCATGGCATTTGTTCTGCAAGTATCATGTTCATGTATGCACGTATTGTGTTAGCTATTGATACTCTGCTTTGGACACTAAGCTTACTTTCTTATGTGAAAATGGCATGTTAACTTAAAAGGGGCCAAGACTGATGTCAAATGTCACTAGTAGATGTATAATCAGAATGTTGTGTCTTTCCTGATGAGCATGTACATGAAATACCTAGCTTTCATGGGTTAATTGACCATATTTATTACTGCTGAGATTTTTGTTTACAGGCTGAATGGTACATCCAAAGATTGGGAGCAAAATGGCAAACTTAACACACCAGAGAGTTACCAGAAAAATATTCAGATCTCAATAATCTGGTTTCCCTTTGTCTTAAACTCTAACTGTTATCCTTTGTGCTTTCAGATTGTTAGAAGAAGTATTGAAATGAAAATGGCTGAGAAGCCCACAACCCCAAATGTAATATGTAGTGGTTATAATAAGGCAAGTTCTTATTGAATTGTAGGGCTCATACTTTTCTTCTACTTATTACTGAGAGAGTTTCCATTTTAATCACGGCATTGAGTTGTAATTTTGCAACATTGGACTCCTCGTTTCCCTGATATGTTGCATACTCAGGTGGTTTCAGAATTTTTTTGGTTTTCTTCTTTCAGTTTTTGATTATTATTGCACTTCTATGATTATCACCTGACAGACTAGCTGTTTGAGTGCCATAGTAGAGCTGCTAACATCCTCAGCATGGAGACTTCTTTTAAGAAGGGTGGGTAGCTTCTGGATGAACTTTACTAGCCTAAAAGTAATGTGTATTGTGCATTGAGTTTCACAAATAAGGTGATTTGTGCTGCAATTATGTGGTTCTCAGGTTGGAGATACTCTCATGGTTTACTTATTAAGTAATACTTTAATATTCTTGCCCCTACCTCAAAGGAACTACCATCAGGTTGCTGGGTTTCCTATAAGTGATTTCTGCCCAAGATTCTCGGGACATTTATCTGGTATCAAACAAAAGCATCCTGCAGAGTCTTCGTCTGGTAATTATTATCCAATATTTATAATCAATGCTTTCACAAAATACATCTGGACATGCATATGCTTATATTAAATTTCCCACTGCAAAAGAATTTATGCTGATAAGAAACTTTTGTAAAGTTTATGTTTCCCTCTTTGACAGGGTCTCAGTCATTTGTGAATTTATTGGCAGAAGTAGAAAGAGATGAAATTTACACAGTTGACATCAGTAAACTAACTGATCTGATAAACAAGCTTTGTTCTATCTGTTGCATTATGGAAAAGTGACTTGATTGCATGACTACTGACTTGTCTTGTGTCATTTGAATTATCAGTTTCAGAATTTACTTCTAATACAATACCTTTGTTTTCTAGTCACTTTTAAATCCTAACTTTGAGTTCTGGGGAACTTTGGTCCTGACTCTATTGACTGACCTTTTGGCTAGATGCAGTGGCTAATTCCTTGAAGTTTTCATTTTTATACTTTTGTTGTTTTGAACTTCTGAATGTTCTGCCATGTTCTTAATCCTTTAAACTCTCATTTGAAAGATTTCTGAAATAATTCATTACAAGGAGTTAAAAGGCCAGATCTTGAAAAGCCTACTGGAGATCTTTTGCTTTGCTTCTGCAACTGGAAAAGTTTCTAGCATATTCATCATGATGAACAAGGAAAAAGAAAAAAAAATGTTCAACAAAAGAAATAGAGTAGCACTGTTTGATTTTAGGATGTGCAACATTCTGTGATTGATAATTAAAACAAAAAATTAGGAATCAAAGTTGACAACATATCCTGCATAGTAACAGTTGCTTTTTTTTTTTAATAATAAAAAATTTTATTTATTTCGAATTTACAATATATTCCCTCCATTTCATAATATTAGTCGTTTTAGACTTTAAAATTTTTCTCATATTGTAAGTCATTTTAAGAAATTTCATATGCATTTATAACTTAAGCAATTTGAGTGAGGGCTTTTCCGGTAGTTTGTCTAAATAAATGCATTATTCTTTGAATCCTTAATATGAATGTAACAACTTTAAATGACATATACGATGAAATGGATTGAGTAATAGACATTATCATGAATCTCAGTTAATAATCTACCGTCAGTTGCCAGTTTGAGTATCTGATCTTTTGCAAGGTTTTCTTATTTTTATTTCATAAGATATTGATTCTCTTATTCAGTGCTGAACTAGGAGATAACATGCATTCAAAATATAACACGTACTTTAATTCCTTCAATTTCTTTCAGGATATGGGAAGAAAAGGAAAAGAATTGATGATGTTGACAGAATGCCAGACAAATTGCAAAGATCAAGTTTTTCTGTTGCTAATTTAAGTGCAGGTTCTGTTTCTTTGTGCATAACTTCATCTAGCAGGTGCCGGCAAGATGAAGCATGTTACAATAAAGGTTCATCTGGAAGAATTACTAAAGTGGGTAAAGCCGATAGTCTTGACACTAAAGTACATCCCTTTGCACAATGTGAAAATTCCTCTAGCCAAGCTTCTACATTGCCTAGGAAGCATAAAAGGGAAAATAGTTGGCAACGCCGAAGAAAACGGAGGAAACTGAACCTTGAAGCTATCAGCTCATTGGTCCCTCGTGATAAAAGTCTCAATGAGAAACATAGCTTGTACAGAGAGCTTCAATCTTCACACTCTGGTTCAGATCTTTCGTATGAAAGGGTAATTTTGCAAAAAGGTTTTTCTAGTAATATTTGGTTTGTGCTCATTTAGAACCTTCTCTTGTTATGAATTTGTAGCTGAATTTGGCCCATGTCTATCAGAGAATTAAAGGGTATTGGTGACTGTCGACAATCCAAATCTATTATATAGAAATGTAAGGTACAAATGTATGTAGGTGTATATACCATAAAATGTGATAGTATGTTTTGGCTTCATATATACACTGGCCGCTTAGTGTCAAAATGCTTATAGATAGCTTTGTCTTTCTTCCAATTGGATAGGAAATCACTCAAAGCACTGCATTGCACTCAAGAAGTTTGAATTTGATACAAATAATAAATTTCAGTTGCATGGCTGATTTTACATGACTGCAGTAAATATTCAACTATCAATCCTTAAATTAAGTTAGTTTTGTATCTCAGTGGTTTAAAAGGTTTAGAGGATGTTGATGAGCATGAAACAAGAAAAGCTTATGTATTTACTTACATCATATAAGTTAAGAAACTGGAAGTTAATTTGGAAGGAACTATAGAAATTAGAATTGGATTAGTATGATATGGTAGTCACGAAGAGATTCAGATTCAGATTAGAGAAATGCAGCCGTTGCCATTGTTTTAGTGATTTATTTTCAGAGTGTGCAAATTGTTATGATTCAAATTTCATAGGTAAGTAATCTTCCAGTTTGTCCTGTGCTTGTTTTTATTTTGAAGCGTATCAAAAAAATAAGAGTAAGTTTTTATTCTTGTACCTTTTCATGATAAATCAATTTGATATTGGTTTTATGTATCTTAATTGATCTCAGTTTCAACATAATAGCTTTTTGTGGCAGATAAAATGCTCTTGTTGCTTGGCATTAAAGAATATTCCAGAAGTCAAAGGAAAAACTCAAATTGAAAGGCAAGCGATGTTTTATAAGGTGGACAATTCCTTATCTGGATTCCCAAGGAACCGTATCCTGCTGACTTTGAACCTTCTTTTGATGTCTACTCCAATTTGGCACTGCAGAAATGGAGGAAAAAAAAACTTGCTTTGGTTCTTTATTTGATATAAATATCCCCAGCTGCCTAATTATCTTAACTCATTTATATGAAATAAAGCTAGATCAGCTTTGAGTGCTGTGTATTTGCAAATTCTTTTGGATGATTTTCAATGGTTTATCTGGTACTTCTTGACTCTACGGATTTAATCCTTTCAACCCTGCAGCTGCCAACCCCCACCCCCCCACCAACCCAATGTAAAGAAAAGGAATGATAATGGAACTGATATGTTTTCTCGAAATGTTTTACTCTTACAGCATCACTAATGTTCAGACATATTAAATTCTTTGAAGCCTAATTCTTCTGGTGCAAGTATTCTATTCCAAAATATTTTTGGAGCCTCTGAAGCTTTTCCCACTGATCAGTCAATATCATGTTTTCACTGTCACCATTGTTCTTTGATCAAATCCACCTGCCAGTAAGTATCAGTTTCTCAAATTATTCTTTTCGTTTTGTGTGATCATTAGTTTATGTCTGATTTGTGTTTATAAAATAATGACTCTTGATAATACAGATGACATTGTCGACCTTAAACAATGCTTTTGGAATCTGGGTATATTTGCATAGAATTTTAAATTTATTTTATTTTTTGAGAATGAAAATAAAGAACATAATTTTGATTGAGTTTTGTATTTAAATAATTGATTGATGTTTGATATTTATCTAGGCTTTATCTTGGTCCAATGAAGTTGCACAGATGCAATTTGAGGTCTTGGTTAATTAGAAAATTTGATTGTGGATTGGCTGTAGGAGCCTGGATTTGCAGTTTTCATAACTTTAAAATTTTAGATTTTTTTGTTTGTCCGTAATGTGGGGACAATAAGTTACTCTCCTTTAGTTGGTGTACGATTGAAGTTCAAAGCATTGGGACTTCAGGTTATGGGAGTGATTAATAATATCTAACAGCACCAAAAATGGATTGGTCTTAATGGGAAAATGTTGCTGAAGAAGATGGCAGGTGTATAACTATTTGGAAGAGTGAATTACTGTTGTTTCCAGTGACATATTCCCCTGCACATATGTGGGTTGATTATATGTTTCTGGTTTTGAGTCCATTTGTTTTTTGATACAGGCCCATAGTGAACATTTATTCTGCTCTCTTATTAATAATTTGAATTGAGTGATAGTGCAAAATTGATAGGTTAAATGTCTATTTATCTATTCTGCTTGTGTATAAATGCAAGTGTGTTGTGTGTGTGCATGATTATTTCTTTTTGTTCCCCTCACCCCTTCTCCCCCCCTGTTGAAGTTTTGCTCTTTACTGTCTAGATATCATGCACTCATCAAGCAACTCAAAGCTCTTATATGGAAGGCCAAAAGTTGCCAGCATTTGAGGTTGTTGGATAAGCATTGTGTAATATCATCTTTGGATAAAGATACCAATGCCGGTTATGGGTTACCGACTGAGGTCTGTACTAATGCAATGTGCTTTTATTTGTTTTCTGACGATGTGAAACTTTGAACTATATATGGTTGGTCTGGGCCTGAGAACTTAAAATACCCATAATGTTTAGTTGCTTATTAAAGCAAAAGGAAAAAAAAGGAAAATTTGAAACTATTTCATTTACCTTCATGATATCAATCAATGGAAACCATTTACCTCTTTGTGCATTCCAATTGAAGGAATATAATTCAATTATTTTTTCCCTTTAAGACAATTGCCATAACCAATTTTTTCTCCCTCCTTCTCTCATTCTTTGCTTGGCATAGTTCCTGGTTTATTTTTCTTTTTTCTGTTGGAGATTTGTGTGTTTCAAATAAGGCAGGAACATCATTCTCATGCATTGAGATCATGCTTGCATCATAATTAGGTTGGAAAAGTGAAGAGTGTTTTTTTTTTTGAAGAAGAAGAAGCACTTGAAAGATGGAAAGAGAGGCTTATGAAAATCACATTAAACTCCCGTATAAGCCTACAATTAAACTTCAACTATTTCTGATGGAAAAATAATAATGTTTCACGTGAGAGTGGTATTGGAACTGCAGCAACTTATTCCGACACCAAATGATACAGACAAAGCTTTACTGATTTATCTGTTCTTTGTCAAATACTTGAAATACGATTCTTGTTTGTATCCATAGTGAAAGCACATCAAGTTAAAGTAAATTTGACAGTTTTAGCAGTTTCAGGTTTGTTTAACAGCTGTGAAAGTTCAGTTGTGAGGATGTTTATTCTTCTTTAGATTCAGGAGCCTTTTTTTATTATTTTTTTCTTCTTTCATTTTTCTGTTTAAAGTGAAACAAACATGATAATTGATGTTTTGCTCTAGCAACTAGATGCATGTATGTGTATAAACTTCTAGTGACTATTGATTGCAAGTAAAGGTGGTTTTGTCAGAGCTTTTTTGCATTCATAGGATTTGGATTTTCATTCTTTTCATACAACTGTTCAAGTTTTGTCCTTTTGCTTGACTCCATGCTCCTATCTCTCCATTTTGGTACTTTCTGATAGGCGAAGGGCTTATGCAATGAAAGAGAGAAAGTTGCTTTGACTCTGAGTCTGGTGGTTTATTTCCATGTGGTAAAGTTACAATCACGGGCTTTAGTAATGGAGTGTATTGATAGTGATAAATATGCTACAGGAGTTGAATCTCCGTCCTTGTGTACAAACTTGGTTTTCTCCACAGCTTTGCAAGACGATTTTAAGAAATACAGATCCAGAGCACAAACAACGGTTTTCCATTTGAATTCCATAGAATTACCTTTTTTTATTATTATTATAATAAATGAGAACCTCAATATGTTGTGTATAGTCTATCAATTGCTAATATCTCTACCTTGGAATAAGAGATGAACATAATGAACTCTATGGTTTCAGGTTGGTAAATCTGAGAGAAATGTACAGGCAAATGGAGTTCCGGTTATTTGTTACGTCCCCCGGGAGAAGTTTCAAAGTCCTGGTTTCGGTATGCACAGGAAGATTCCAGACCATCAGTTTGAGCCGAGCAAGTCTTATTGTTCAAAGAAACAGGTTATATCATATATATGGGCTGCTTGTAGGAGTATAGTTCCTCAAGAAATGATGGGAAGTGCTCATAATTGGAGAGTTCTCAGAAAGAATATATCCCACTTCATTTGTCTTCGAAGATTTGAGAAATTCTCATTGAAGCAGTGTATCCATAAACTGAAGGTAACTGAGTTTGCTTTACTATCAGATAAGAACCCCTCTTGTTTCCAATGGAGTAAGGCATCAACTTCCTCCGAAAGGTACCAATCAGGTAAGCATAAGGAATCTTTCAGGATCAGTGTCATTAATTCTACGAAACATAAAATACTACAAAAGTGGATCTTCTGGTTCTTTTCACATCTTGTAGTACCTCTGCTACAAGCAAACTTCTACATAACAGAAAGTGAACATGGGAACCAAGAGGTATACTACTATAAAACCTCTATATGGCAGAAGTTGATATCTGAAACCTTGATCAGCCTGAAGGATCAAAGCTACCTCCTACGAGATGAAGCAACTCCCAGGGAAATTATTGGAGCCAGATCCTTTGGTTTCTCAAGGATCAGACTTCGTCCAAGGGAGAAGGGGTTTAGGGTATTGGCAAATCTTAAAGCATCGTCAAGAATACCTTCTCTTAAGCTTCGACCTGGTGCTTCTTTTAAGCCGGTAAATAAACTTCTCTGTGATGTGCATGCAGTGCTTAAGGGCATACAAGTGAAAGAGCCAGACATCTTAGGTTCATCGGTTTTTGATTATAATGATGTCTACAAGAAGTTTATCCCTTTCCTATCCCTTTTGAAGAGTGGTTCATCTTCCTTGCCTGATGTTTTCATGGTTGTAGCAGATGTGTCAAAGGCTTTTGACTCCATTGACCAGGATAAATTGCTTTGCATCATGAAAGAGGTCATTTCAGATGATGAGTATACTTTAAATAAGTATCATCAGGTAGTCTGCAGAAGGAAATCTACTTGGGTTCGCCATCACATGATGGTACCTGGGTCCTTAAAGGGTTCAAGTTCTAGCCCTGTTTGTGCACCACATAGCATTCTTGTCAAACAGGTAATGTAATTAAAACTTCCTCCATTCCATTAGTCTTTCTTGATTTAAAAATATATTGAATTATTTTTGTGGTGTCATATTATAGTTTGTTGTGCATGTTTTTTACGCTTCCAGTTCCTAGTTAATTTCATTAGGTATGTTGTCTGATAAACTTATTATTATTCTTCTTTTTGAATAAGTTTACAGCTAAATATATATTTATATATTATATGGAAATTTGCAGCCACAAAATAAGAGAACCATATCTCTGGAGAAGGAAAATCCTCAACTGACTAGGGGATGAAAATCAGGAATAGGTTTGGTACAAAGCCAGATTTCTTTTATTACAATTTTCCAAGTAATAACCTAAGAAAACAGGGAGGCCCTCAGGTTTTTCAAATGAGACTTTGGAACATTTAGCTGGTCTAAAGGTAGCAGTAAGGTTTGCTGAAACTGGTGGGGCTCTTTGTTGTCATGATGGATCATGCCAAAACTGATTGTCACTCGTGTGTTCTCCTCCTGAATTGAGATTGTCGAAAGGTATGCCTGGTGTTCAGAGAAAGTGACACCATGGAATTCTATATTTTCTAAGGAATACACACTTGATCTTACTAATGGGATTTTCTGCAAGCTTGACACGGTAAGATGTGGATTAGGTTATTGAAGAAATTGGGAGAATTATTCTTTTTATTCTGGATTAAGTTCACAGCAACTTATATATGTTAGACTTATTTATCAGAATGGCTGCAAGTGTTGCAGACCACAAATAAGGGAACCGACTCTCTGGAGTAAAATCCTCAACTAACAAGGGAAAGAAAACCAGGAATGAATCTGGCATAACACCAGATCTCCTTTAATGCAATACACCAAATAATATCCTAAAAGTTTCACATCTATGAATTATCCTTTTTCATCTTTTTTCTCTTACTTATTGAACCACATGCAATTGTAGTATTTGGGTGCTGAAGCTACTAGAGACTAGTTGGATTACTTCGGCTGAGTTATTCACAAACTGATGCATCCTCAGAAACATGTTTTCCTTTTTCCATTTCCCTTGTTATAATTATGGAATGCCTTTTTAATAGAAATCATGTAACTTTTCAAGGTTAGAAAAACTAAACCTTTGATTCCTTTTATGATCTCTTACATCTCAGGAGTCAAGCAAAAAGATAAAGAAGGATGAAATCTTCTTGAATTTGAATAAGCACATTAAGCACAACGTGCTATGGTTAGGTAATGAATTTTTGCTGCAGAAAGTTGGCATTCCACAAGGAAGTATTTTATCTTCTCTCCTCTGCTCATTTTACTATGGACATCTGGAAAGAAATAAGATTTATCCATTTCTTGATCAAGTTTGTGATTCTTCCAAATATCTGCTGCTTAGATTTATTGATGACTTCATTTTTGTATCAACGTCAAGGAGTCATGCTTCTCTATTTCGCTCCCTTTTGAAAGGAGGGTTCTGTGAATACAACTGCTACATGAACAAGGAGAAATTTGGGTGGAATTTTGGAAAGGATCGTGTAAGTTCTAATAGGTTCTATGTGGGTGAAGATGGAATCTCATTTCTCCGATGGAGTGGAATGCTTTTCAATTGTTCCACTTTGGAAATTCAGGCGGATTACTTGAGGTGATTTTCTTCACCATTACGGTTGTCATTTGTTAATAAGGATATTTGTGATTTATTGATCTTGTGCTTGCTCAGTTATCTGGAAAAAAACTTTATCTTGTAAAGTACAATGTTGCACTGAAGTAAGATTTATAATTGTTTTCTTAATTTATGTAATGTGAGTTAATCTTTGGATTAATATAGTGATTGTCTAACTAAGTATTGTGTCTTGGACCAGATATCAGAATTCTCATTTGAGTTCATGTCTTACAGTCAACCGGCATGACCACCCAGCTTCCTTCTTGATGACAAAGTTATGTGATTATCTACAACCTAAATGCCACCCCTTGTTCTATGATTCAAATATAAATTCTCCAGGTGTGGTCAGGCTCAATATTTATCAAGCTTTTCTTCTTTGTGCCATGAAGTTCCACTGCTATATTTCTTCCATGAATGGCATGCGTACTCTCAGCAAGGACTTCTACATGAATGTTCTCGAGAAATCATTGAGGTACAGAATGATTTCTTTTTGTTCTGTATGTAATGCAATAATTTATAGACCACAACAGTCTAATGATTCTAATGTCTCTCTACTAGACATAGAAGCTGCAGGGTATCTCTCTAGTTGTTTCTAAGTTTTACTCTTCCTCATGCATCTTCATTACCAGGGATATGCACAGTCTGATCAGGAAAAGGATGAGTTCACTGTGTCTCCGGCTTGGCTCCTCCTGTTCTCGTCCAATTTTTGAAGTGACAAAGAGTGAAATTGAATGGCTTGGTTTGACTGCTTATTCTCGAGTTCTGAAAAGAAAATACTCGCGTTATGTAGAATTGCTGTTGTTGCTGAGATCTAAATTGATGGCACATAAAGAGTCCAAGTGCACATCATCTGCATTGCAGTATGCTGTTGATGATACACATTCCTCTGTGATGTGGAAAATTAAATATTGAATGTTTAAAGATCTTGCTTTTGAATCAAAACTCTGATTCAGCAAGTTGAGTTTTACTTCTAAAATTTTTCGCTTCCAGTTTCGAGTGGAGATAGCAAACTTCAGACTGCTGTATATTTATTCCCAAGAAACATCCGAAATCCAAATGCTTAAAAGGCCTATTGATTAGGATGGTTTTCCTTCAGTTCACTGTTAATAATGGCTAGCATTAGTTTCTCCTACTTTATTTTTTTCCTATTTGTCTATCTATTTGCTCAAGCAAAACCCTCAAATTTATCTTTACTTTGCAAAGACCATATAGAACTACTGGAATGTGAAAATTCTAATTTTTACAGGACTGATTTGAACTATACTTAAATTACATCTTCATAATATATATACAAAATCTTGATATACTCTATAAAAAATTAAGTCATTTTGTACATTAAATCCACATTTTTGTTGGTTATTATTTGGTGTAGAGAGCATTTAAGAAATTTTAAATTAAATCTGAACTTTTAAAACAAAATTAATTTGAGCAAATTACACTTCTTGTGTTCAAGTTAATTTAATTAGTATTCATAATTATTGCATAATATTTTTTAGTCCCTTAGTTATTATTAAAACTAGTTTTATTATTATGAAGAATATACATAATATATTTATTAAATAATATCAAATTCCCTTTTTTTTCTCCATCAAAATTCCGTGCAAGGCACGGGTAATGGTAATAACATGTTTATCGAATGTATTATGCATATGTTCCTTTTCCCAGCATCTTCAATTCTCAACAAGCCAAATATCAATTTGATACTTAAAATATTTTCCCTTATTGATTCAAAATTTCGAAATTGATATATTTTAACCAAAAAAAGCTCTTCAATATTAATTTTTATAAATATATCATGCAATGCCCAGATAACCTGCCCAGTTTTTACGTATGTTTCCACCTCTGTTGCACGAGCCTAGAGACATTTAATATCAAACAAGATTAGAATTCTTTCCTAGACCTCGTTAATGTGTACCATGATATAAGAAACTAAATACAGAAGAAAAACCCAAAATCCACATGATCTGCACATTATGTGAACAATGCAAAAAAATAAGACAAGATTTCCATTTTGCCAATCAAAGTATCAAACTAAAAAAATGCATCAAAATAACCATCAAATATGCATATTATAAATCCTAAAATAGACCAAGAGAGGCCATCCAAATACAAAAACAGGACAAAAGAAATGAAATTTGTTTGCCAGCATCAAACACAGAAAGTACTATCCTTTTGCCTTTGCAGAGGACACAAAGCTGAAATTCTCAAACACATTGGACTCCTTTGCCTGGGGAAGAATCTTCGCAAAGATGTGACCTAACTTCTTATGATGCACCATTGCATCAAGAATTTCATCACCTGAGACACTCCTGGAAAGGTTGGAGTTGTTATTCTGCTCATATGAAGAAGAAAAAACCAACTCAGAAATCCGATCCTTCTTTGCCTGTCTTTGATACTTCTCAGTCTCCATTGTACCAGACATGATCAGATGATATATGTAAACAAACTTCTTCTGTCCAAGTCTGTATGCCCGGCTGATGGCTTGTCTTTCGACAGAAGGATTCCAAACAACATCTAGTAAAACAACTCTTGAAGCTCCAACCAAATTTATCCCTTCACTGCAAGCTTTAGTGGATGCAAGAAGAACTCTAGCCTCACTCTCATGAGCATTGAAAGAATTGATTGTCCATTGGCGTTGCTTGTCCTCGAGTTTTCCATGCATATACAGCACTTGCTTGCCTTCTTCCCAGGAGAAATAAGAACTAAGATGTTTCATGAGTAAAGTCAGAGGATCAAGAAACTCACTGAAGATCAACACCTTCTCATCCCTGGCATTGCTTAATCGAACTATTTCAATCACGAATTGTGTCTTTACTCCTGCTTCAAGACTCATTTCAAGCTCCTCTAGGATGTTTTTATAATCAGAGAATTCTGTATTTTGAGCTACCAGATAAGGGTGGATGGAAAGGAGAGATACAAGATACACCTTTTCAAGTATATTCTTGGGAATATTTGGAAGAAGCTTCTTCTGCAAATCTGTGGGATTTAACACAATAAGTGTGTCTCTCAAACCAGGAAGACTATCATGGAGTATATTTCCTTTGTGCACGTGCACAAATGGATCCATCATTGCTCTGAGTTCCTCTATTGCATCATCAGTATTCTTACCTATCAAACTTGTCAAAGAAGCCCATCTTTCTTTTGCAAGACTACATTTCCTTTTAGCATCAGACGTGCAAGTCTCAAGAGAGATGCTTTCAGCAAATTTTGGATTTACTAAGCAGAAAGTATTGTAGAGCTCATCAAAGTTGTTCTGGAAAGGAGTACCAGATAGGATTATACGTCGGCCTGTCTCAACTTTTGTCAACGCCTTCCACAATAGGCTATTCTGGTTGCGTGGTGTGTGACCCTCATCAAGAATCAAAATGCCAGGCAGCTCAAGGAGAATTTTTCTGAACTTTTCTACATGCTGCCCCTTCCTACTTTCACGGGCAAGCTTCTCAAACAAGTTGTATCCAATTCCAAGAATACTTTTACCCTTTGTCCAGGAATACAACTTCACCATTCGTTTGTAATCTCTAACTTGTTTCCTATTAAGCCTGGAACCTCCCATTTGCTGGACAATACTGGCAGCCATTACATTTTCCTCACCAGACAAGTCCGCATCATTTAAATTGTAAAACGGGATATTAACTTTCCATCTCTTCAGCTCGCCAGCCCAAATGCGAAGCATGGTAAGAGGAGCTATAATCACAGGATGGCAAGTCGGGAGCACTTTCATGAATGTCACGAGGAAAGCAATAGTCAACAAACTTTTCCCCGTGCCAGGAGCGTGCGAGATAATGCATCCAGTACCACCTTTGGGCAGAGAAGATTTCAGATCTTCAATCATGGTAGCACCTGCAATATTCTTCCACAGGAATTGGAATCCGTCGAGCTGATGAGGATACAATTGTCTTCTTAAATATGCAGGTATTATATTCAGTACAGATCCTCTAGTTTCCATGAATTCATGATGATCTTCTGAAGCAGAGTCCCTGAGCTGAAATTCAGTAGGAAGAGAAGATTCATCGTTGTAGAAGTCAAACCATTCCTGCCTCCTCCTAGTTGGAATTTTCTGGAGACAACGAAAATCAAAATAGTAGATATGAATTCCAGCATGAAGGTAATTAAAGTAGAATAGAAGAGAAATAACCTAGATGTTATCAAGTTTCTCGAACAGCTAATATCTAGGCAAGTCAAGTCTTGATACAGTCAGCAGTAATATAAGCAAATAAGGTTCATTATGTCTCCCTCAACTCGTTTTTTTTTATATTCTTGTTTTAATTAACAGGTAGGGATCCGCCAACCCCCCCACCCCTCCCCCCTGTCATCAAAGATGGTTTTTCCACCAAAAAAAGCAGTAATATTACTATGGAAATACTTCATAACAACATCTCATAAGATCTAAATCCGAAGTTGAAAATTTTAACAATGATACTATATCAACTTTCCCCATGTGAGACCATTAGCTTACCTAAAAGGTAAATAAAATGATTGAAATCGCAATCGAAGTGATATGAAGTAAAAACCAGTAAATCACATTGCCAAAACTGATATATTTAGCATAATGAAGCTGCGGTAAAGGACTATAATTCACATGTCAAGCACAGACCTGATAGAACTTAGCAATAGCCTAATCATTCAAGACCTAGGACATGAATTCACATGTAGAGTACAATAATTGAAAAGCCAGTCCATTTCCATTGATCTTGCACTGCTTTCGCACTTTGCCTGTGCAAACCACTGTAGAACTCGTGCAGACTAATAAATGAATATGATGATTGCACACATAGATGTGATAAGTTTACTGTAATATAAAATGCAAAAAAGCTCAAAAAAGTAACAAAAACAGAGATGTTAAATGCCATGTATGTACTAGATCTGGTAAAACATGCTTCATCTCCTGCTGCACAATCCCACAATACTTGCAGATGAGTCCAATGCTTTCATTGAGAATCAGGACATGATGCCCCAACTGACAACTTTCTGCCTGATCAGTCACCTTTGCAGCAGCAGCGTCATCATCTTCCTACAGATGAGAGGTGAAAAAGAAAATCAAATAGAATCTAGGAAAAAGCCTCAGAACCGAAAGAATAAAATACTGCCCAAGAGAGGAGGAATAGTATAGTTATTTGCAAGGAATTACCAAGAACATACATAACGACAGAAAACAAAGAAATCCAATGGCAAAAGATGGAAAACAGCCAATCCTTCTTCAAGAATAAGGTATCTAATGTTGCTTCAATACGATAAAAGATAATTCATCTGAATCGAAATGAGTTCTATTTTCAACAAATTTTTTATATTTTATTCTGGTAGGACTACAATATCATTCTTCCAAGAAAATAAATAATTTTTAGGTTTGTAATTATCTTTCTGAAAATTCTCATATATAGAGTAGAAAACGTCATTAAGGCTTGTAACCTAATCATTTTAGGTTTCAAGAAAGGCCAAGTCTTCATTAGAACAGATATAGCCACGATCACATCGATGATACATCACATCACTGAGTAACAAAACCTCACTAAGATTTAGGAATCTGCAATGACCTAAATTTGTTCTTCTTGTAAACATGATGTAACTTGAAAAATAACACTCTATCATTAGTAATTAAAGAAACTTGGCAAGAAAATAAATCAGCAAGATTATTGCTAATCAGAATTGACAAAGGGCTGTTAGCATACCTTGGATAATTTAGACATTCCAATATCTTCTTCAGTCCATCCCATTTCTAAATCAGCAAACAAATTGTCAAGTACTATCTGTTCTTCATCTTTCTCCAGTGGAGCAGGATCCTCGTCCTCAAATCTGAACTTGAGAGGAAGTGAATAAGCAGTAGGAGCTTTCTCTTTAACAAAAGGTAACTTTTCCTTCAATGCATCCCCTTCCTCCCAAATAGAATCAGACAGAATAGTCATCAAATTAACATCTTTTGACTGAAGATTCTCTTTCACAGATTGATTAGGAATGCTGCACTTTGCACTACCCTTTTCAGCAAAATGATCATCACCATCAGATTCATTAGCATCACTATCAAAGAGTCTGGTTGTGCTTGAAGGTTTACCAGAGTACAGTTTCCTCTTTTCAGTTTCAGAAACTTGGGGTGGTGGGAGCTGATCTGGTCTGCATTTCCTCTTTTCATCATCCCTTCTAGTGCCTTCATTCCACATATGTAAACCGAGAACTTTTCTTTTCTTTCCACTCTCCTCATTAACATTTCCAGCCTTGCTCTCTTTAAAAACCAGAGACATCTTCTTCAACGCAGACCTGCTATCATCATCATGATCACCTTCCCTATCATTATTCAGGGTTCTTTTTCTAACCCCTCCGCCATCCTTGAACTCTTCCCTCTGTCCAACAAGAATTTCCTTCCGAGAATTACTAATGCCCTCATGTTTGTCAGTGATCCTTTCAAGATTACCTTTCCCATAGTAACTCAAATCATCATCATCCGTGTCGGACTCGGAATTCCCTGACTCTTCCCCATTATAGTCATCATCAGATGTGGAATCGCTAGAGGATCCTGAAGTGGACACACTGGTGGCATCAACAATCTC
>JAOXNR010000001.1:13784960-13809324 GCA_028571225.1 Parsonsia alboflavescens | reverse complement strand
CCCCACCCCCCCCCCCTATTGTTTTTGACTTCTTTGAATGTTCATAACATGAATCATTACTATTTTTTTTGCAACAAAAAAGGTTGTTTCTGCTCTTTGTAAGAACTATTACTTATTGATATAAGTCATGAAAGCAGTAGAATAGGAAAACAGTGCGTATAAGGGATAAACACTCATTTTTTAATCCTACTTAGCAAATTGTTTGGGTATTCTCAATTGTGAATATGCAACTTGTATTTGTCACTGATTGTATTCAGAAAGTTGAAGTTTTTCCTGAGCGATTTGCAACATATTACTCTTCTTCTTCTCTGTGCTTACCACAGACTCTGGCCTTTTTGGTTTCAATGTCAACAAATCAGCAACGGCTCAAGCCACCATTTCTTGCTGAAGGCATCTAGAAATCAGTTTTAAAGCTAAGAGAATCCTTTTGACAACTATGTGCACAATCAAATATGAGACGCCTACTGAGAGCATTTCCTTTTGTTTTGGGGGGCAAAAGAAACAAATGCTCTTTCCATGTGATGATGAAACAACAATCCTGCTCTTATCTGTTCTTGAGCCATGCTTTCGGAAATGGTCAAATGACCATGGCTAGTGCACTGACATCCTCAATTGACTTGAAATCATTGGTCCTAGGCACTGAAGTCCATGGCCAGATCATCAAGTTGGGGTGCAGGAATAACACTTTTATGCAAAACAATCTGATCAGGATGTACATGAAATGTGGCCGCTTGGACTATGGCCTCAGAGTCTTTGATGAAATGCCTTTGAAAAACCTTGTCTCTTGGACTCTGGTAATCTCTGGTGCAGTTCAAAATGATGCATCTGAAGTGGGTCTTGCAGCATTTCTGGAGATGAGAAGAAATGGGTTTATTCCAAATGAATTTGCTTTGGGTAGTATTATAAAGATTTGCAGTACCGAGACTAGTTGTAGCAGTCAAGTCTGTCTCGAGTCTTTTGGTCTATGCATACATTCTTTTTCTCTAAAAATTGCTATTGACAAGAACCCATTTGTGAGAAGTTCCATTATGCACATGTATGCGATGTTTGGGACTGTTGAAGCTGCCGAAAAGGTTTTTGAGAGTCTGAAGAACTGTAGTGACATTGCTTGTTGGAATGTGATGATTGGGGCGTATGTACGAAACGGAGCTGGATTTGAAGCCTTGAAGACTTTGTCAATGATGCATTTTCGAGGAATGCTATTAGATGAATTCACATTTATTAATTCTCTTAATGGCTGCTCAGTTTTGGGTGATCTAGACTATGGGGAACAGATACATGGATTGGTTATAACCTTTGGAATGGATAAGAGCAGTTCAGTGATGAATTCCCTTGTGGATATGTATTTTAAAAGTGGTGGAAAGAATTTTGGTTTGAAGCTTTTTGACAAAATGGTAGAGAAGGACATTGTATCTTGGAATAGTGTGTTTGGCATGTTTTCCCAGGAAGTTGATGGGAGAAAAATTGCTAACATGTTTGAAAATTTTGTGTTTTCTGGGGTGAAGCCAAATTGTATTACCTTCTCAATATTGTTCAGATTATGCGGGAAGCTTTGTGATCTATGTCTGGGGCTGCAGATGTATTGTCTTGCTTTCAAGTTTGGATTTGTGGATGAGTCCCAAGTAGCAAGCTCAATTATTTTTATGTTCACGAGGTGTGGAGAGACAAGAATGGCTCGGTTGGCTTTTGATTCTCTGTCTTTCAGAAATATTGGTATCCTGAATGAGATGATTTCAGGACATAATTTGACTCGGGATGTAGAAGCAGCAAAGCTTTTCAGTAAAATTTGGCACTCAGGAGTAGAAGCAAATGACCATACCTTTTGTAGTGCTACCGAAGCCAGTTTTAACACTGGGTATCCTCAATTAGGTAGACAAATTCATGGCATCATAATAAAGTCTGGTTTCAGCTCCCATGGGAATGTCTGTTGTTCATTAATCAGGGGTTACATCACACTTGGACTTGTTCGAGATTCTTTTGAGTTCTTTAATGGACTCAAGCGATTAGATTTGGTGTGCTGTAGCACAATGATATCTGCATTGGCACATCAAGGCTTCAATAAGGAAGCAATTCAATTTCTGAACTATACAAACAGGGAAGGTGAAAAACCTGATGGCTTCATCTTAAGCAGCATTTTCAGTAATTGTGCAAGTTTAGCATCTCATCAGCTTACAAAATGTGTTCATTCTTTATCTATTAAATTGGGATTTGAGACATGTGTATCAGTTGCTAGTGCTGCTATTGATGCTTATTCAAAATGTGGAGACCTTGAAAGTGCAATCATGACCTTTTCTCAATCATCGGAATCTGCTGACATTGTTCTCTTCAATAGTATGATTATGGCTTATGCTCATCATGGTCAGGTGGTTGAAGCTTTGAGAATTTTCAATAAGATGAAAGTGGATAACTTGCAGCCCAGCCAATCGACCTTCGTTGCAGTTATATCAATTTGTGGTCATATGGGACTTTTAGATCTAGGTCGTTCTGTATTTAAATCAATTAGCTCAGATTATGGAATTACCCCATCTCGAGATAATTATGGCTGCCTTGTTGATCTACTGTCAAGATATGGATTACTAGAAGAAGCTAAGTGTGTAATTGTGGCAATGCCTTATCAACCATGGCCAGCCATTTTGAGATCCTTGCTCCATGGTTGTAGAATACATGGGAACAAACCATTAGGAGAATGGGTTTCTGGGGAATTATCAACGTTGGTTCCTGAAGATAATGCTGCTTACATCTTAATGTCAAGTATGCACTCTGAAACTGGTCACTGGGACAATGCAGTCAGATTCAGGAAAGCAATGGTTGATGAAATCATTGAAAAACCCTTAGGCTGCAGTTTTATTGAGGTATAACATGAATGGCATAATTTTCAAAGAAACACTCGAATGCAATTCCATTCCTAGTAAGTCATCTGATCTGATTGAGGATTTGCTCCTACCTGGATTTCTTTCGTTGTGCCCCTTCATTTTTTATTATTTTTTTCTGCACATTCTTGAAATCTAAAAGGCCATAATTCTTGGCAGGTGTTTGTTTTTCCAGATCCTTTTTATCTCCTTATAATGACGAATGTCTCTTGGTGTCTTTGAACACAGAAGAAAAAAACAGGGTTTTGACAGACAGCCCTCATAGCATTGTGGAATGTTGTTCCTTTATGACTCAGAAAAGAAAACATCATGGTAGTTTGCAATGAATTATTTTGTCCTCAGTTGTATTCTTCATATGTACTTATATTCTAGAAAAGCAAACACAATCTTAGATTGGTTTCCTTAACTGCTTTGAGGTGAGAAAACTTTGTTGTAATGTATATTTCTGTTGAAATTTGATGGGGCTATGTTTGATGTGTAATGGACTCTGTATGTTCTCAAAATTTTGAAGATTTCTCTGCAGAGTAGCTTCTTTTATATCCTCTCCTAGTGTTTGCCAACCCAAAAAATGGTGGAAGAGTTTCATTTTTAAAATACATTCAATTCCTATTGTCAAAAGTGTTGATTTAAAATACACTTTTCTGATTTAAAATATACTCCAAGTTATTGCAAAAACAACTCATATTTTGTGATAGAAAATGTTTTTTGAAATAATTACCTAAAAAGCATGGAAACAATATATTATAACTTTACATATTATCACATTCTGAAAAAATGATTGGCTTGGAATCTTTGATCATATAATTGTAGGTTAAAAATATGATTTTTATTAATATGATAGTAAGTGATAAGATATTGGATAGTCACGTACAACAATTTTTTTCCACCTTTGCAGGGAACCCAAAAAAAACCTCACAAAGTTACAGTCACTTTCACCACGTCTGACGACCTTAAAAAGACAAAATTATCCTCGTAAAATCTCCGGTGTGGTGCCCCTTTAGCCGTACCAGACAGTCTCAAGAACTCCTCTCCAGAAGCTTCTCTAGTATTGGCGTAAACCCCTACAAAAACCCTAGTGAAGCTGCTAAACCAATCCTATACGTGATTCTTCAATCCTATTCTGAATCAAAACCCCTTCTACTTTGCTTCACGCTCAACAATTCCACTCAGATTTTACGTGTCTGATTAAGGTTTGCATTTTTTGAGAAACAATGCACAGGCTCTCTAGGCGCTCCCTCTCCGCAATCCTTCAATCTGGTGGCGCCCGTCATCGGAATGGCGCTGCTTCAGTATCTTCTTTCAATCTTCTCCACAAATTGGTAACTTTAAAAATGCATGGCTGATTGCTTCTTCTTTTTTTCCCAAAGAGGATTTTCCATTTTAAAAGGGTGCGGAGTTTGATTAATTATTTGTGAAAGAAATTGTAATTTAAAAGTTAGAAACTTTGTTAGAGTTTTAGATAGATTTAACCTTCGTATTTGGAGGAGGTCGCATGCATTGAATTTGCTAATATTGGAAAGGGTATGCAGTTTTGTACTCGAATGATTGAATAAAGATACATTTTTTATTGGTTTGTTATCCTTCCTTCCTAGCAGAAGAACGACAAAGTAGAAAAAGAAGGATGATTAATGCAGCTTATTCTTTAGAAATTGTATTTAGCGCCCATGGAGATATTAGTGAAATTGGACAAGAATAGTCCTTCTTTGGAAAAATTGATTTAGCAATATCTTCTGAGTTCTGATTGTCATCAATGAATTTTAGAATAACTAATTGATTTCTTGCTCAAAGTTGTCGTCTTTCATTTGGTCTGAACAGACTGGAGATGGTGATGTTAAAGTTAGACAGTCTTCAATTTTGAGTCCAGGCCATGACAATCCCACCAGATCCAGATGGGCACTTAATATTGGAAATGAGTCAGTTTTAGGTCTCCGCCATCAATCTACTGCTGCAGAATCTAATTCATCTGAACCACCAGCAGAGAAGTATGAGTATCAAGCAGAGGTAAGATTCATTCCTGAGGAATGAGTTACTCTACAGCAAAGTTTTGATTAAAAAAGCTTTTTTTTGGGATGGCAGGTGAGCCGTCTAATGGACCTCATAGTTAACAGTTTATATAGCAACAAGGAAGTATTTCTTAGAGAGTTAATCAGGTATGTTTTGATTTGTTTTTTCACTTTACCTTCTGCAGCTCTGATTGTTTGAAAAAGCTGCTTTTATGAGTTATTCACACTTGCTTCACTTGTGTTTTTAGTTAAAAAATACAAAAAACAAAAAAGCTATTTTGTTAATGTTATTTTGGGTTGTTTTTCAAACCTCTTCTTGCTTATTGACGTTGTTGAAAATAAAAATATAATTTCTGAGACACTTTCTTCTGCAGTTGTTAAAAAGTTTTAGCATCCTGGAAAAGGCCTATTTTGTTAATGTTATATTGGATTGTTTTCAAACCTGTTCTTGCTTATTGATTTTGTGGAAAATAAAAATATAATTTCTGAGACAATTTCTTCTGCAGTTGTTTAAAAGTTTTAGCATCCTGGAAAAGGCCTGAATACTGAACTGAAATTGATTAGCAGGTTTGATGACTGTTTCTGAAGGAATTGGTGATATAAATACTGCTACTAAAACAGAGTTTTAAATTTATACCCTAGTAATTTTGTAGTAGAGCCTTATGATTTTGTTAAGCAACTATTTTCCATACTCTAATTTGAATGGTAACAGCAGACAGTGATTCACGAGGTACCCCCGAATGAACATACAATTCTTTACTCCTGAGACCTGCAAGGCTCATTCTTAACTGCTGCTTGTTTGCAAATTAAGTTATTTGGATTACCTCATATTCTTACACACAAGGGTAGCAAGGCTACCTCGCAACCTGGGCTTTTGTTTTCTCAACGTGAGTTGAATGTACTACAATTTTCTTACTGAATGCTGTGTTTAATCCACAGCAATGCAAGTGATGCCTTGGACAAGCTGCGGTTTCTTGGTGTGACAGAACCAGAACTTTTGAAGGATGCTGTTGATCTTGACATTCGTATCCAAACTGATAAAGATAATGGCATTATTACAATCACGTGAGTTGTACAAGCAATAATGGTTCTCCTGATCAGTTATAGTAGTTAGAGTTATAACTTCACATTCTTTGCAGGGATTCTGGGATTGGTATGAACCGCCAAGAACTTGTTGATTGCCTTGGTACTATTGCACAGAGTGGGACTGCCAAATTTTTGAAAGCCTTGAAGGTGAATTTTCTCTTAACCATTTCAGGTTCTTTGAAGATTGACATATGAGTGCTTAGCTTTAACTGTATCATTTTGCAGGAAAGCAAGGATGCTGGTGCTGACAGCAATTTAATTGGTCAATTTGGTGTGGGATTTTATTCAGCTTTTTTAGTTGCTGAGCGAGTATGTGTTTTAATATTGATGATTGTTCAACTCTATCTTGTGCTTAGTTTGCTCCTTTTGCTTATGCTATTTTGTATTATTTTTCACTTTTAACTGAAAGGTTGAAGTCTCAACAAAAAGCCCCAAATCTGATAAGCAATATGTGTGGGAAGGAGAGTCAAATTCTAGCTCCTATACCATTCGGGAGGAAACTGACCCTGCAAAGCTCATTCCTAGAGGGACTCGTCTTACATTACATCTAAAGGTGTGGTGTGCATATTTTTCACTAGCTATAAGCTATGTGATCATTGTAAAGTTGTTGACCGTTCTCCTGCATGTGCTCAGCGTGATGACAAGGGATTTGCTCATCCAGAGAGAGTCCAGAAGCTTGTGAAGAACTACTCACAATTTGTTTCTTTCCCAATTTACACCTGGCAAGAGAAAGGATATACTAAAGAGGTTTGTCCTAGCAAGATTTGTTCTTTAATGTGTAGTTTTTATTGAACTGTTCATTCTTCTGATACATGAATTATCAGAAGTGGGTGGGTGTGTGGTGGGGGGCCGGGGGTAGAGGTGCAGCTATTTTGGGTTTTATACATGTTGTCCTTTTTTGTTTTTAAATAATTTTCTCCATGTTTTCCTTTTACAACTGGTGTCTGGAACAAAACAATGTGATGATTCTACGGTCTGCATGCCTATCTATGTTTCATGTGGAATCTGCTTTCTCATACTGGGCATCTGGCAGGTTGAGGTGGATGAGGAGCCCTCTGATGCCAACAAAGATAGTCAAGATAAAACCACTGAGGTAGTGAATATCTAATTTCAGTAGTTACCTCTTTACATCATATTAGACTTCTAAAATTTTGGTTGCTTTTTCAATGTTTTCTTCACAACAGAAAAAAAAGAAGACTAAGACTGTTGTTGAAAAGTACTGGGACTGGGAGTTGACTAATGAGACTCAACCAATATGGGTAAAGCTCCGAATAGCTATTTGTTTCCTTCTTACATGATCTTAAGAGACATTAAGTTACTCCTGTGTCTTGCAGCTCCGAAACCACAGGGAAGTTACTAAAGAGGAGTACAATGAATTCTATAAAAAGACTTTCAATGAATACTTGGAGCCTCTTGCATCTTCACATTTTACAACTGAGGTAATAAGTTTTATTATTTGCATAGCCCTTAATACTGCAAATACCTCTTTTTGAATGTATACATGCCACAAGTAACATAGCTTCCTGATCATTTAATCATCCATGAGAAAAAGTATAGAAGTGGTACTATCCCACTTTATTTGAATGGTTTGAGTTGGGATTTTATGCAGAAGTTGAAAATGTTATATTAGTAGAATATTTACAGCCTAGTGTTGAAAATATGTTTAACCAGTAAACACTTCATTTTAAATCTGGATACAAATATAGTAGTGGGGAATATTAACTTTGCAAGAGGCAAGAAAACAGCCCTAATGTTTAAGTGTCAAACTTATAGGGACATTCCAAGATAGCTATTAGCTCAAATAGACAAGGATGGTTGGAGTCATATTCTTGTATGAGTTTATTACTACTGCTTCTTCTGTCTACTGTTCTATTCTATTCATACTAGTCCTTTAACCTTCTCCGGCTGTGTTAGATAAAATTTGGTAAAATCTAATTGCTCTGAAATATGTCACATATTAGATGTCCTTTTTGCATAATCATTCTTATTGATAAGAGCTTGAGAATGAAAGAGAATGCTGCATTTATTTTCTAGTGAAACAATATGTGAAGAAGAAGGATTATGCTATACACCAAATGAACCATTGATTGGATGCTGCAGTGTTGCTTTATTTGTTTCTTTCTTTTGCACTAGGGTGAAGTCGAGTTTAGGTCCATCCTTTATGTGCCATCAGTTGCTCCCACGGGCAAGGAGGATGTTCTCAATCCCAAGACAAAGAATATAAGGCTCTATGTCAAAAGGGTGTTCATTTCTGATGATTTTGATGGTGAATTGGTAAGAAATGTTATATCGGAAAAACACAAGTGCATGATTGCCTCCGATAAAATATAAGATTTGTCTGTTGATTCCTGTTTCTCTTTTCAAATTTGACAGTTCCCAAGATATCTAAGCTTCATTAAAGGAGTTGTGGACTCAAATGATCTTCCTTTGAATGTATCCCGTGAAATACTTCAAGAAAGTCGCATTGTAAGTGTTTCAGATGAATGTTATGATTTTCTAGCTTGCTTATGTGGTAAGTGAATGAATTTCTTTGGCTTCTTTCCTGACACTATGCTCTTTGCTTCTACTCAAGATACGTATCATGAAGAAGCGCTTGGTGCGGAAGGCATTTGACATGATCCAGGGCATTGCAATGAGTGAGAATAGAGATGTATGCAGCTCTTCTACTGTTCTCAGTGACACTGTTGGTCTATGCATGTACATAGAGAAATTCATGATAATGTTATTATGCCATAAGTTTTTTTCCCTAATCTTTTTGTGAAATATAAAGTTCCTCTTGATCCTTTTGGAGTTTGAATCAGGGTGATGCAATGCAATGATGTACAACTGTAATTTATGAAACATGTCATTGCTTTCTTGTAAAATTTCCCCTGCCCTTCAGCTCATTGGTTTGTTTTCTTTAGGATTATGATAAGTTCTGGGAAAACTTTGGCAAGCACATAAAATTGGGCTGCCTTGATGACCGAGAGAACCACAAGCGACTTGCTCCACTCTTAAGATTCTTCTCATCTCAAAGTGAAGAGGAGCTAATAAGCTTGGATGAGTATGTTGAGAACATGAAGCCTGACCAGAAGAACATCTATTATATTGCTTCTGACAGTGTGAAAAGTGCAAAGAACACACCTTTCCTGGAGAAGCTTATTGAGAAAGATCTAGAAGTATGTGCTCTAACTTTTGGGGTTTTATCTGTTCATTTTATATGGTGTTCTTACTTTTTACTTGCTTTATAACATAATCTGCTTTCTTGGCTGCAGGTGCTTTTCCTAGTTGATCCCATTGATGAGATTGCCATCAACAATCTAAAATCATACAAAGAGAAAGATTTTGTTGACATCAGCAAAGAAGATTTGGATCTTGGTTAGTTTTTTGAGATGTTTTCATGTAGTATTAATTTCTAGCTCCGAAAATGAGATTGACTTTTTATATTAGATAATGTCAATCAAGTAAACGATTTGAATTTGCCTATGAATCTTTGTTTCTTTTATAAGTTCAGGTTAAATTGGTTTCTGGGAGAGGAGATTTGATTTTAAATAACATTGTTGTGGTCCTCTGTTCTCTGTTCTCTGTTCAATACTCTGTTGACACTGCATTGTACTGTTTTTGTTGGAAATTTGTAGGTGAGAAGAATGAAGACAAGGAGAAGGAGATGAAGCAGGAATTTGGTCAAATATGTGATTGG
This sequence comes from Parsonsia alboflavescens, assembly GCA_028571225.1. Lineage (NCBI taxonomy): Eukaryota > Viridiplantae > Streptophyta > Magnoliopsida > Gentianales > Apocynaceae > Parsonsia > Parsonsia alboflavescens. The sequence goes on along the minus strand of JAOXNR010000001.1, from coordinate 13,799,686 downwards.
ATTAAGAATAGGCTTGGGGAGAAGGTTTCTGGCGTTCAAGTGTCAAACAGGCTTAGCACATCACCTTGTGTTCTTGTGTCAGGGAAGTTTGGTTGGTCTGCCAATATGGAGAGGTATGGTGGTGGCTTGTTTTTAGAAATTCAGTTGCATGTTCCCCTAATATCCTATTTGCTTGCTGTGTCATTATGTAAACTGATGTTTTCTGGCAGATTGATGAAGGCCCAAACTATGGGTGATGCCTCTAGCTTGGAGTTTATGAGAAGCAGACGAATCTTTGAAATAAATCCTCAGCATCCAATCATCCAAACCTTAAATGTATGAGATTTGGTTGATGATTTATTAGAAACTTGTGCCTAAACTTTAAGCACGCATCAATGTTTTTTATGTGTCTGATTAGAAGGATTCTACTTGTTTCAGGCTGCATGCAAAAGTAATCCAAATGATGAAGAAGCCTTGAGAGCTGTTGATCTTTTGTTTGATACAGCATCAGTTTCCAGTGGCTTCACGGTAAGTTATAATCTCATGTAATTCTTTTCTACATAGATTAAGTTGTAATTAAATAACTTGCCGTGGTTCTTTTAGGCATGTGTTATCTAATTTAGGGGGTTTTAGGTCTGTTTGAACATGTTATGTAATTCAACGGAACTACGTTAAATCAAATTTTAAACAGGTCTATTTAGATTATAAACTGTTTTTGACTTGTTAAATCATCATTTGCACAATATCCACCTGTGAAAATATATGGATGGTTGAGATGATTTTTTCCATCAGTCTCTTGATGTAAAACATATGGGGTTTCAAAGTCTGTGTTCCCTATTGAGCTTTTTGCTATTTTGTAATCATATACCCATCTAGGAATGCATTATGTTGCAACAAAATTGCTTTGACAAGTTTCATCTGACTGTTTCAGAATTTAATTCTAGGAAAAGAAATTCTTTAAAACATCTCAAAAATTGCTGTTTGAAGTTTATTTATTTTTATTTATCTGAGCAAATAAAAATCTTGAAATTGTAAAACATTATCTATATATGGCAACTTTATGTGATACACGAATGGAATCACATGCACATGTGGATGCTTCATAGTTTTGGGTATAATATGTTGGAGGAGGACGACCTTCTAAATGCCATGTGTTGTATGTGACATGGTGGCTACAATAATATTGTTGCCATCCTCCTTGAAATTCCTTTGAGCAAAATTTTACCAAATCAAGTTTGAATTGGAACTGAGGCATTTGAATAATAATGTGTTTAAGCATACTTTCTAAGAATTGAACTGCTGAATGCTGATATCCATTTATCAAGCTTCTCTTTCTGTGGAACTTAATACTAATGAAACATTAAAATGCATGAAAGTGAATCTGCATGTTGATTTAATTGTCCCTGTATCCACTTGCAGCCGGAGAACCCTGCAGAACTCGGAGGAAAGATCTATGAGATGATGAACTTGGCTCTCTCTTCAAGGTGGGGAACATCATTTGGCAACTTTGAGCAGCAGCAGCAAACTACCTCACAATCACAAGCTCCTCCACAGACACTTGAGGCTGAGATTGTAGAACCTGCTGAAGCTGGTAGTAGTCAGAAGTGAGTGATTAAGTTATAATATGATGTTCCCTAAGGCATTTTGCAGAGTCTTTTTAAGATTTGACTGTAGATTCTAATATCTTTTGGCATGTCAATTGTGTCAGAACTGATTTTTTGCCCAAAAAGAGAGAAAAACCGTATGGTAGTATTTTGTTACTAGTCAATTTTGTTCATGGCAAAAGGTCGTGGTTTTTTATTACTATTCTTGAAGTTGCATTGGGTGCATCTGGACAAAAGCTCTTTTGAGTTTTTCAAGAGAGAAAAAAAACCTGAAAAACCCATTTGGTTACCTGTTTTTAAGCCAAAAGCTCTCAAAATCTGGGACATTTGGCTGAGAAATGGAAAATAGGTTCTTCTCAATTCACTTAAAGTTGGTCATAGGATCGAACCCTCACGACTGCAATATGTTATTTCTTTTAATTTTCTTTCCATTTTTGCCCCTTTTTCCATTGAGATCTCATTCACACATCCAATCCCATAGTTCGACACCTTCCAATTCCGGTGAAGGTTTCATTGAATGCCCAGAATGGTAAGTAGTCTCTGCACTGCTCTTGGATAGGTTGAAGTTGCCTTATCCTCACTCCTTTGGAATCACTAAAGCATCTCTTCCTCTCCTTTCTCAAGCCACAAGCCTTTTCTATCTTTCTTACGCAGCCACACTTCGATCTTCACCTCCAGCCTTACTCAAGTGTTCGTTCCCCAGATTAATTGGAGACTTCTATGAAATGGGAATCCGTAGGAGGCATACTTTTGTTCGAAGTGGGTTTTTCGTTACTTTCTTTTTTTGCTCCTCAATTCTCTCCTGCTAATTTCTCATCTTGCTCCTCTTAAATGATGTCAAAATTTTGCAGAAACAACCATTGTGTTGAATTCGATTATAAGCGGCTGCTCTATAATAAGTTAGTGAACATTAGGGTTTGTTATTTGAGAAGCATTTTTATTGTAATTTTATGAAATATAAAGGTATTTTTGTAACTCCCTTAAGAACATTATGGGGGTTAAAAGTTTATTTTAAAGTTATGAAATTTTTTTCACATTTAATCTATCCAAATGACCTTTCAGTTTTTAAAAAGTTAAACATTCTAATCCTTTCTGAATTTTAGAAAACAAAATTCTTATCCAAATACACCCATTAGTTTTTCCTTTTCGTTTCCTTACTATTTGTTGGTTCTTATTTCAGTCATGGGAGGTTTTTTATTTTTATAAAATTATTGAAGGTGAAAATTAGAATATTCTTCATTATGACTTACGTCAAATATAAAATATAAAATATTAAAAGAAGAAGTAGACAATAAAAATCTCTTATATTAGTAGAATTTTAAATTAAAAATATGAAAAAAAATTTACCTATGTACTCACTTTTGACCATATAAATTGGGATGGAAGGAATATATTTTATAACATGAAATCCATTAATTTCATATATTTGAGTACTATCTGTTTCATACTGTATTCTGCCTTTGCTATGTATGAATTTCACACACTATTTGGGATCAGTTAGGGTAGTACAATGAGAGGAATCACTTTAAATCAATAAGTTGTACAGTTTGTAGTAGTACTTTACAACTCAAAACATCACAGCACCTTCGAATGTGAATCAAATAGAGAAAAGACACTGTGCAAAAAACACATGAGAGAAAAGAAGAAGAAGAAGAAAGTGAAATGATGAACAACTTTTATTATAGAATAAGAAATTGATACCACAATTATTACACGTTTGGTAGACCAGAGAGCAGATGAAGTGTGGAACCCCATCCCTAATCAAGGCAGGTTAGGTTACCAAAACAGGATATTATAAATTAGTAGTACTTCTACTGACCGTCTCTAGAATCTTGTTTCTTACTACAAAATCCTAAACCACGAATCTATGAACAAATTCAAGAAAAATAAATACATGAAGAAAAAGAAAGAGAGAATTGTCCAGCATATGCCCTTGGCAATTTCTTCACAATTCCATCAAGGTCTGGCAAAAACTCCCCATAGTTTACCTGTACCTAGACTTTCCAAGAGCTTCTTGGCACCTTCAACGTTCAACTCAACAAGCTTCTGCAAATGCAAACGAGCTCCAGATACCACCATTTGTTTGCGGCAGTTTCTTGAATGAACAAGTGAGGATAATATAGATATTGGATACTTCTTGACCAAATTTTGAATCGAAGGATCCAAAAGATGGACTGTACTCACAATTCCCTTCTCTTCTCTTCTGAAAATCCTACGATTCCCTGCATAAATCACTAAATTTGACAATGCTTTGGCAGCTGCCTCTTTCTCCTCAACAGCTTTACCATCTAACATCTTCACCAAAGGCGAAATGCAGCCAATTTTGCCCAATTCCTTTCTTGTTTTGGCATTGTAAGCTAATTCTGAGATAGCTTTAGCTGCAGCAATTCTTGCTCCAAGAACTCCACAACTTAAAATGCCCAAAACCCGATTGAGAAAGCCATTAGAAACCAGAACTTCAGCAATTAGAGGACAAGTAACTAAACTTTGAACCATAACAATGGCTACTTCAAGATTTTGCACTCCGTTTGCGGAATCCCAGAAATTTGACAAGATCTCAATTATGCCTTCCCTGGCAATACATAATTTCAAATTCTCATCATTAATTATCAAATTGTTCAAACATCCCATTGCATTTTCCTGCGATAAAGGCGTCCCTGTTTTCAGAAGGCCCAGTAAAATCATTACAGCATTTTCCTCAACAAAGTTCTCCTTAATTTCAGAAAATACTGATAAATCACGCAACACCCCAGCAGCCATGGCCTGTGAATTTGGGGTTCCATAGTTACATATTTCCAGCAAAGAAGAAACTCCTCCTCTGGACCCAATAGCCCTCGCATTTTCCCGGGAGTGGCTTAGGGCTTGCAGGGCAATACAAGCCTTTTCCTTTGCAAATACACTACCGGATTCTAGGACTCGAAGGAGATTATGGAGCAGACCGAGGCCCTCAGCGGCCAGAACGTGCCTAATGGAATCAACTGCGGAGATTTTAGAGACGGCAAAGACGGTTTTCTCTTTGATTTCCAAATCATGAGAGTTGGAATCCAGTAGTCGGACGAGCACCGGAACAATCCCCTGAGCCACCGCGATGAGAACATTCTTGTCATCTTCCCGTAGGAGAGAGAGCGCTGAGTCCAGAACCGAGTTCTTCGATTCCGTGGAACCGATCTGGAGGCGAGTAATGAGGTTCCGGAACTCGGCCCTGACGGATTCTCTCTTGGAAGAAACGGCGCCGTTCTGAGGGAGCAGAACCCCGCTCTTAATGATCACGTCTAGGTCTTTTATGTGGCGGTCGAGTTTCGCCGTGACAGAGTCGACATCATTCTGGGTCTTGAGCTTCCCGTGAGGCGGCGTCGGGGCGTGACAGAGCGTGCAGAGAGACAGAGAGTCCGACAGCGTGACTGACAGCGACAGTAGTAGGTCGATGGAGAGCGGAGTCGCAAGGAAAGAGTTCTGGGTAGAAGATAGGTCAGAAATGTGGGACTGGAGAGCTGTGATTTTGGTAGTAATCTGAGTCCATTTACTCTTGAAACACTGGGTTAAAGAGATTGACTCTAAAAGGGAATTGAGAAGCTGAGTAATAGTGAGAATGACGGCATTGGGGTCGGTTTCAGAAACTTTCATGGCAGAAACTTTTCTTCTTTTTGTTTGCTCTTTATTTCCTTTTCTGGGGTGGGAGATGGGAGCAGAGGAAAAAAGGGGTGCTCTTTCAGGGTTTAGAGTCAGAGTAACGAAGAATGAGAATGAGGAGGAAGAAGAAGAAGAAGAAAGTGGGACATGGATGGGGGCTGTTAGTTATGGAGAAATTGTCAACATGTTTTGGTAAACGACGAAAGGGAAATGAAAAGGGAGAACAGAATAAGCGTGATGATGGGAGGACGTCTGAGTTGGGTGTCAATCTCCGACAATAACAACGTACACTTCCCGCCTTGAATAATGTCTTTTATTACGAGTTTTATGACCCTGTCCAAAAGTACTCCTTTCCTCCCAGTGTTACTAATTTTGTTCTTTTTTCTTTTTGTTAATGTTTTTCTTCGTGAAAAAAAATATATATATATTGACCATATAAAAAAGTATAAGGTTTGATCGAACACATACCTTTTTATTAATATTAATAAATCACTTACGACTTATTTTTAAAATATAGAATTTTTTATTAATTTAAATAAATCGTAAATATAATTGATGAGGAGAAATGAATTAGATCTATGATCCAAATTCATATCCAGTTAATTATTATGGACTAAGTAATTCATAGAAGGTCTAATAAGGTTTAAGAAGAATCGAACTCTTATGATAAAGATTCCTTGAAATTCCATTGGATCAAGATGGATCATATCTCATCTCAAGTTAGATCTGGAGTAGAATCCTTGAAAGAAAACTTTAAAAGTAGTCAATAATAATATAATGAAAAAGTTTCCAATGTCACTACAAAATAATCAAATTCTTTACTTTTTTACAATATAAGATGAAGACAAGAATAGGGAGGAGAGAAAAAAGAAAACAAGGAATCTGATAAATTTCAGCTTTCTAGCACTTTTGCCCAATTTCGTCATAAAATAATTATCTTAATATTTGATAAAAATTAATCCTCACATCCCATTTTTTTTATTTATTTTTTAAAAAATTATCCCAAATTTTAAATCTTAGGAAATTATTTAATGAATTTCTTCCCCTCCCCCTTTTTTTGCCTTTTGAACCTTCTAGAAAAATTAATCACTACTGCACTCCTTTACTTTAATTACACTAATATATCTTGTATTTCCAATATATCAAATTATTTGTTACTTATACATTTAAAGATAAAAAATGTAAATTATTTTTTTACCTCAACTCCCGTTAGTCAATTTTATTTTTTATTTTTTCTAAAATTTCTTTTTTTTCTTTTACACCCACCCCTCTTCTAACCATCCCTATATCCCCTCTTTTTGAAAATCAACCGTGACACGCTACCTATATTTGTTGTGTTTTGAATTCAAAACCTTACAATCCCAAGTATTTATGCTTATAACTAAGCTAGCAATGATTGACTTCTAAAACCATTTTATTATTTTACTTCCCTAGTTTTTCAACCAAAAAATCTCATATTAATACTAATCTCTCTTCTTTTTTTTGCTAGAACTCTCAACTCCATAAACCATCTTTATAAAGTGTTGAGAGGAAATAATGAGATAAAACATAAAAATCACAAGTAATGATGAGGCGTAAAATTATATTTTATTTTTTTTAAAAGGAAAAATTATAATTACTATAATATTGATGAAACAAACTCAAACGATAAATAATTTAAAACAAATAGAATATATTTCAAAAAAAAATCTCCTAATGATTGAAAAAGCACTCAAATCCAATTACTCTAAAATTAAATTATTATTTCCTCAATCGTAAAATATAAATTATTAAATATTATTTTATTTATCGTTTTATAATTATCAAGCATAATTTTAACTCTTCACCATAGTGCACCTCGCAAAAGTCCCCAGTTAGAAAGAGGAGTGCGTTATTCTTTGTCTCCATAGGGTGGAAAGGGCGTTTTGAGTGTTTTGGGTCATACCACATAGGCCTCAATAAAGCCAGACATGCTATCTACGTCCATGCCATCCAGATTTCCATGCAGACAGGCGCACCCCTGGGCATTGTAGACTAGGTTCTCACCCTGTGGTTTGTTATCATATGATTTTTTTTTTTTTTTTTTTTACCATCCCTAGATATTTTTTTTTCATTTATTATAAAAAAACTATCTACTTATTAATAAAAAGAATATGAACATTTTTTTTTATATAATAAAATCAATATTTATAATTTTTTAAAATGTAAGAAATACCGGTAATTAACATTGACTTTTATTATGAAAGAGGAGTACCTAATACTCCCTTTGATTTTTTTATCAATAGTTTTAACTAATTAATTTTATTTTAAAATAAAAGTCACTTAACACTTTTCGAATAATATTTTTATTTCTAAATAAACGATTAATAAAAAAATTTTTAATTATATCCTTCTAATCATATTAAATATTAAGATTGAATTTACATGAATATTATTTATTATTATAAAATATATTTTAATTCAATAAAAATATTCATTATTGAAATAAGCATTGTTTTAATCTGCATTTTAAAACCCTAAACAATTAAAAAAAAAAAAGAAACCGCAGGGAGAGGTTTAATTTTTATCCTTATGGAAGAAAAAGGAGGGAATACCATATTTTTAGTCAAATTATTTTTTTATATTTTCCTTTCTTTTTTTTTTTAAGTCAAAAAGGATTGATGTGAATGGAATAGTAGTAGAATCGGGAGGCGAGCCAAAAGCTCGTCAGATTCTTTTTCGGGGAAAGAAAAGGAAAGTCAGAATCCAGGTAATGTAGTGAGAGAAATTTCGACGTAAAAGAGGCGGGATTTGGGACGATATCAAATTCGACTCCTTAAATGACAGATTGGCTGTCTTATACTCACCGGACGTCACACTGCCTTCCACAACGGACACAGACATGCTTTTGACACTTGGCACAGTTAATAGTATGGATTCACTCTTGCCTGGCGGCAAATGAACATACAACGCACGCACTCCATGATATTTTATCGCTAAATAGTTATTTTTATTAAATTATTATTTATAAAATATAAATTATTTTAATTAATTTTTTTATCACTTATTATTAATTAATTAATTAATAAATATTTATTTCTTTAAAAACTTTTTAGCGAATGCAGTAAAGAATAGTTTTTGAGATCAAATCCAATTAGCATATTTTGAATAAACGAAGGGTCAAGATAAATACTAGCTGACTCAAACATCATTAAAAATATATATTTTAAAATATTTTTTTCATATTATCTTTTAATGATATACTTATATTATTATTTCACATTTTTTAAAGGATGATTAGAAAATATTTTTTTTAAAAAAAAGTTACCTAAATTTTATAAAACAACGGTTGATAACTTATATTTAGTGACAAAAAAAATATTGTACTTATATCCACTACTGAGCTAGATTTGATAGGCAATACTCCCCCATTTTATAATAGAAATTACTTTTTATTTCTCAAAAAACATCTAACAAATAAATTTATAATCATACTCTTCATCGCATTACACATAAACTTTATTTAATGTAAAGATTATTTTAAGGCAAGATAATTATTAATTATATTAAAGCAATTAATTTGACAGAGTTTAAAAAAAAAAAAATCTAAATAAGGATTATCTTGCATTATGGAAAGAATCAAATAATGCATCTTCATCATTGAAACAAACTCTATGGCTTCATGCAAGATGGCAATCTAATCTAAACATTGCCTTTAAATCCAAAATTGAATAATCGAATTAGAAGGGGAATTTCTCTTGAGGAATTCCTCTATCAACCTTACCAATTCTGTTTGGAGGCCAGACAATATGCGTAACACGCCCACGAATCAAGCCCATGGGAATCTGGAAAATGGAGAGGAAAAAAAGAAGAAGAGGGATTTGTTAAATTGGCAGAGAAATAAACCAGAGAAGCTTTTGCACAAGCACATAGTTGAATTCTGTGCTGCAAGCAATGCATGTTCATGTAGAGAAACACAGGCATTACGCGATAAGATGCATTGCTAATGAACTAAACATCTCTTCCAATGATCAACATTTCTAACTATTTCTGGAATATTCAATAGCCAGAAAGCGAGTTTAGAATAAGGCTAGTCCGAATAAGCCATTTGCAGGCATTGAGAAAGATTGAAAAGCACAAAAATGATAAATTTTACTGCATACTTGAGTCATCCAAAGCCTCTGAAAGGAAAATTGTAGATGTGTTTTGATGAATAAGATACAAACAACTGGAGGAGGCATCCTTTATAGTGTTCTTATGGTTCAAATATAACTCTAAAACAAAGAGAACCGGAGATTTGACTCATCTATATGCATCACAAAGAACAAGGAGAAGCTGAGGATCTTTGTTATCATGAAATAGTAACAAAATGATAAACTGGTAAGAAAATATATCAATTTTTTCATTATAAAAGTCCTCTGATGGATGAATCATTGTCAAAATTTGCAACTTTTTAAATTAGTGTGAACCTAACTTTTCCCTTGCTTTTAGGAGCAAAACATCAGCTATTAAATCAAGAAACAACATTCTATACGGAAAAGGTTGTCTGTCAAGCAATGCTATCAGAATATTACTGGTAGAATTCATGAGAAGTGCATATATCCACACATCTGGACTCATCAATAGAAGAACAAAAGTCACACACTCTGGACTTCTAACCATTATCAGTGAACAAAATAGTTCTAATTCTCTACAAAAAGCCAGACTACATTCAGTCTATAGGGGCTTCCAAGGGAAGAACATGTGATGAGATTCATGACTATGCAAAATGCACCAAGTTTCAAAATAGACAAAATTCAAATGTTAACAATGGATGAAAATAAGTAATCTGTTACATACCGGCCCAAAAGATCTTGAATCCAAACTAAATGCTGAATTATCTCCTTCAACCCAGCAGTGCCCTTCAGGAACCACAACAACATCATAATTATGACGAGTGTGGATCCAATCACCTGGTAAACCAGTTATTCTCTTTACCTGTTTCTCTCTATGATTGGTGGGAGAGCTGTAAACACAATGATGAGATCAGAACAATGTTCCATAACAAGCAAGCTACATTATTGAAAAAAGAAACAAAATTTTCTAGTGGTGAATCTGATTAGTCAACAACAAAGAAAGCTAGTCAGATGCACAAAAGCTTCAGTAAATAAAAAAGATCTAATATATATGATAACTTTTGAAGTTTACATAGCCAGCGAGAAAAAATAGTGCTAAAGAAAGTTTAGATGATGCTTCAGGGAACATCACTCAGAGGAATTACCAGAAAACAACCACATCGCCACAGGAGAACTCGTACTTTTCAAGGCAAAATTTTTCTACCAGTACGCAGTCATCTACAACATATTTATGGTGAATATGGACACTATTTACTCAAATCAAATGAAAAGTATGACAAATATTGCATCTTACTGGAGGAAGCAAATAGTTACCAATCAAACCCTTCAAATTGTCGATGCGGGAGTTAAATGTGGGAGACATCGATGTGCCTCGAACAGGAACAATACTAAAATAACGATCAGAAACTGTAAGACCAATAAGGCCAACAGTGAAGTATCTTTTTGATAGATTCCACAAAAAGGTTCCAGTTCCCATCTCTGTACTTCTTGAATCAGCTAGGATGAAGAAATCTATGCATTTTCAGAACAAATCCAAAGTCAAATCCAAAGAACACTGATAAGAGCAACAAATACAATCAAACACCAAAAGGGGCAAGAAATGAAAACCCAATTGCATTTTTTTTTTGGCGTACAAAAGATTGAGAAGGGAAGAACTAAAATTGACTACCTTAACCAACCACAATAAGAGAAGTGGATGAGATATTTTAACTCCACTGGAAGAGATTGTGGCCAGGAGTCAATTTTTTGCCTCCAGATGGTTCCTCTACTTTGAACACATAAGTGTAGCTCAGAGAAAGAAGTTATTCTTTCCTTTTGCCTTAAAAAAAAGAAAAACCAAACATTTCAATTGATGATATAAAAAAATTTTTAAAAAAATCTTTTCAGCTATGCAAGTTGACATACCTGGAACAAAAAAAAGAAAGAAAGAAAGGCTAGATACCTTCTAAAACGAACGCAAGATATAGAGATAACTTTTTTTCTTCATATGACCATATATCATTGTGAGAATGCAGCCTACAAGTACCATGAATATTTCTGCTGTCAAAATTTAACATACATGTTAATCCCAATAGAACTAGAAACTCTCCCAGGAGATCAATCAGACACAAAGACATGAAGAGAAATATGTTCTGTGCATACTATGCCAACAGCAAAGAACGAACAAAAACAAACAAGTGCATGCAAAGCTTCCTTAAGCAACTCATGACATAGAAAAAAGGGAAGAGGAATGATCAATACAAGCAGAAAACACTTTTAAATGCTTTCTTAGGAAGCATTGTAAATGAGAAAAACACCAAATTTACTCACAAAAATTGCCACCAAGGGATCCCTAGTGACCTCCAATGGATGAATCAACCCCAGGGAAATCCTAATCAAATTATCCTTGTATGTGCTATTAGTAGTAACCAATAAACATCTTGAAAAAACCAGACCAAATCAAGATAACAGACCAAGGACAAGTTGCACTCTTCTGGTTCTGCCTTCGATGCTCACTAAAATGAGAAGGAAAAAGAGAACCAGACATGACATCCAAGAAGGTGCAAAGACCAAAAAAGCTACAATGTTGCCAAAGAATTCAAGAGAATAAATACAAATAACCTCTCTTAAAGATGACAATACTCCATTATGCACAAACACTCTCAACATGGATTCTGAAAATCCTGAAAAGATCATTCAAAAGAGAAACCTTATATCTCACTCGACGGACCTAAATATCACAGAGGAAATGAAGATCTAGACCACATAAATTAAAACCAACCTAGCTGTTCTTCAATTTTTATTATAAACAAATCACCACAAACTGCAAAAATGAAATGAAACTGCTAAATTGACATATCTTTTGTTCAGGTACTAGTAATCAGCAATTAAAAAAATTTAAATCCAGAAAATAAAAGTTTATGAAAAGTCAGGAAAGAAGTCGTTTCCAATTAACCAATGATGGAAAAATAAACTTTAAAAAATGACCTTAGTTTTTTCTTAATTTTTTTTTTTAATTATGTCAGATTGCACGGCAATCCAAGGAAAAGAGAAAGGAAGTAGGCTAAGAGTGAAGAAATAAAAAAAATATCAAATGAAAAAGTAGGGTTTTAAAACACACAGAAGGAAATTGAGGCAAATTCTGTCTTTTTGGTATAGTCCTACATCTTTGCAGCAAAATTAGAAGAATCACTGCAAAAATCAAAATACCAAGAAATTCTGCCCATCAAATTCACCATATGTGTTACCATAAAAACTTTCTCTTCTTAAGGAACCAACAAAGCGTCAATATATAACCAAAAATATGCAGATCCAGCAAATGACATAGAAAATAATCAGCATATAAGAAACCAATGAAGAGTTGCTTACACTCACAATAAAGCTCCCTTTGCCCAAATCCAATTCAAAAAGCAGGGGCAAAGCTGCTTGGAACAAATACAACCAGAAAAGGCTTCTAAGCTTAGCTTTCTTAGAGAAGAATGGTAAATGAGAAAAAACAAGAAGAAAAAAAATGTAAAGAGAAGATTCGTCTAGCAAGAACCCTGAAACTATGTAAAAACAAATAGAAAGAGAAATGGAAAATAAAAAAAAATGAAGCTTCTTTAAGAATAAAATCAGCGACTCAGATAAAAATTCAAAATCAGTAAGCACAAGCAGCAAATAGTTTTGAGTTAGCAACTTATGCAAGAACCAATCAGTTAGAAAACTATTCAAGAATCAATACTTTCCAGTTAAGATAATCAAAACCCAACAGAGGAAGAAAGAACACAATCTAGTTGACTGCAAGCAGAAACAGGCAGAAAAGCGACCAAACCATTGTGAGCAAGACAGGGACACAAGAATCACCTATCAAGATATCCAAACTGTGAATCCAAATATAATTGATCAACAAGTTATCAAAAAGGCCTTGAATATCGATTGAATGACAAGGCTATCTAATTCTATAGGGATAATATGAAGAAAGAGAGAAAAATATTTTATGAAGAAAATGGATAATATTGGAAAAAATGAATAAAATATTCATTAAACTATCAATAATGACTTATAATTATGATCAAAAAGGTTGAGCTCTAATGACTTATAAATAAGGAAGAAGAGAGTATGAATTTCACACGAAATGGAACCTCATTCTAGTATCTCTTTGCTAGGAACTGAAGCAAAAATGACTAAATCTTACTATAACACAGTAATTCCAAGAATTTTGGCACACATAAACTGTAAGTTGTTAAGCAGCAAGTTTTCCAAAACACACCAGACCCATCCAAACAGTTGGGGATAACACAAATTGATGCCTGACAAATTTGGTAATTTTGTGCACTAAAAGGGACAACGGTTATGGGAGAAATTTGTTTAACCTCTGGCCATAAATAATTGCAAACTTGCAGAAAATAACAAAAAAGAGAGGGTAAACCCCAAGTCACACCTAGAACTTGTAAGTATTGCAGAACAGTAGACCCATCCGAGCTCAATAACTGAGCAAAATTAACAGAAGAAGACTATATGATCTACAGACTCAAAGACTTTCCCTAGTCTAACTATAACTACTTCCAAAAAAGAGACACTTTAAATCAACTAAATCAAAAGAAAATAAAAATTATAAATGGCTCTAGTTTGGAATTATGGCAAAATAACCAAACCTACAATGGGAGAAAAATCAAATAGTGTTAAAAAATCATTAAAGCTGAAAATTGTTGGAAGTTGATAAATTAAGATTATGGAAATGTCCAAGTTTTCAAAACTAGCAAGATTCCCTCAAGGGTTCTAAGTCAATGGAGAAATTTAAAAAATCCTCACTCATTGAGTCTCTTATGGGCTGCATTACAGTCATAAAAATCTTGTTGAAAAGAATATGATTCAGCAGTGCCTCTGCATTCTGCAACTCGGCCTGTGCTTCAATGCAGTTGTTATCAGTTGGGAAGAATACCATCTACATTACTAACCAACTATAAGTTGAACATGTGGCCCTTCAAAAGGTTATTATTTATGTTTAGTATCAGTACACTATAAGCTTATATTACTTTTCATTTTGCTATGAAACAGAAGCCTACAGTAAGGCCTAGGCCTAGCAGCATCGATTGTTTCAATGAGAATAAAAAAATTGGCTAGAAACACTAGAGGAAAACACAAAGTATCAGATGCTACGAACATTTTCATACGGAAGTTATCATATTGAGTATTGTAATACAGATTTCTTGGCCCACATGATAGAGCTCCATAATTATTAATGTTAAGGAAGCATCCTTTAACAAGTAAAGCTCAATTAAACGTCCAAACAAAACAAAATAACTGTTCTAGACAAACCCATCTCTGGGAGATAATAATTTAAGGGCAGGCTTACGGCATTCAAGATAAGAACCCAAAAATCTCGACCAATTTGACGTATGAATATTGCGAAGCAAGTCAAAACTTTTGGCACAAAGACATAACCAAACAGAAGAACAAACTACTTTACAGAGCCCCT
>JAOXNR010000001.1:13746065-13784860 GCA_028571225.1 Parsonsia alboflavescens | reverse complement strand
TATATTGACCTATATAGCCAAGAAATAATTATTACAGAAGGAAAAAAAATGTTGATAAACAGTAAAATAACAAAAATGCCACTAATATTTTAAAATAAAATAATTTTCTCTTTTGACAAAAATGATCGGAAAATATAATTTTCCTATAGAAAGGACTTAGAAGGTTATTAGTAAAAAAAGTTAAAGGGACCCAATAGCCAAAAAAAAAAAAAAAAAAAAATTTGAACCTACGTGGTTAAAAAATAAAACTTACTTGACTAAATAAGCTATTATACTTAGATTTGAATCATGAAGCGACAAATGATATTGAGGTTTTACTTCTAAATTAGGATATCGATTCATTGACAAGAATGTCATCAACAAGCATTAGAAAATACTAAATTATAACTATAATAACTTACAAATTAAATATTTAACCAATGGGTTAAATACTTCAAGATAGAGTATATTAGAAATGATACTAATAAAAAAATGGATGAGATTTTATGAATGGAGGGAATAATAAGTTTTGGACAATAATTATTAGTCTTAATTTCTTTTTAGAACAATTGTCATAAATTACTTAATGTAGCAATGCATAAACTTATATATCTTCTAGTAGTGTGACAAATGTGCATGATGAACATCTTTTTCTTTTTTCCTTTTTTTAAAATTCTTTTGTTTTTTATGTTTGATTGTCTTGTTTTTGAGTACACTCTTTGCCATTTCATGAACCTGAATATTTTATAAGAATAAGAATGCAACAGTTTCTGGTTAGAACAAAGAAGTGCTCTTGTTTATCCAAGGAAAAAAAAAATGCAAAATCCCTCCCAAAAAGAACTGGGAAGATTCTGTCACTTTCAATTTTACCCAAGAGCAAAAGAAATGAAGAAACAAAAGAACAAAATTTCTAGTACAATTACAGCTATGAAAATACAGAATTTTGTATATATTTTGGTTCTAGCAGTAGTACTTTAATTGGGGATGATTGTGATTTTTGTTTTTTGTTTGCTTTTTCTCTCCCAACCTTCCCCACAAGATGATGAGATAATGATGTACCCAAGCTTAACAGCATATGCTCAACACCAAACTAGACAGATTGAGATAGAGAGACAGGGCAGAGAGAGAGAGAGAGAGAGAGAGAGAGAGGGACGGGGGTTAAAGAGGGAAAGGAAAAGCAGCTCTTTTTATCCCACATTCTGATCATTGATTCCAGTTGGTTTTGCACACAAAACCAACTGGGCTTCATCCAATTTCTCTTGATAATGAGTTTTCTTTGGGAAAAGGTTCAAACCTGATGATTCTTTTTTCTGTTTCTCTTTTTGCTGTCACATAGTGTTCTTTGTGAACAGAGTAAAACTTGATATGGTAAAAAGGCTAAGTTTTTTTCTCTGTTCCATTCCAATGATTTTAGCCCGGCTTGCCAAAACAATATCCGTGTTCCAGCCAGCTTGTTGTTTGGCATGATTGTCCTCTCTCCCGTCCTCTTCAAAAGTGGCAAAATTTGGATGGGATTTTACTGCTGCTTCCGGAAGTGGGCCGGAAGAGACAAAAATTGAGGCTGGAATACGGCATAGAAGGCTGAGGAGGTATTAAGGAGTCGGAGAGGTATTTGTTCCTGGCAGAGTGAGTAATTGGGGAGTTTTTTAGGTTCGAGAATCTCATGGTGACTTAGCAGTTGAAGGTGTACCGCAGAACTTGAGGGGTTTCTGGTGAAGGCTTATTTTTGAGGGAGCTTTTACAGCAGCCGTAGACTAGAACATTGATTTGGCTAAAATTGAGCTTCTGTTGAGATTGGTGCTTGGTTTTGGAACAACGCCAAGGTAATTAATTGTTGGAGCCCTTACTTCCTATTGAAGGCGTTTGAGCTGGATAAGCTTTCGGCTTATGGGGGTTTCTGGTGGATCTTCCTGAAAATATGTAGGTGGCCTATGTTCAAGATGTCTTTGAACAGCAAACTTTCTGGCTCAAATGGCAGTTTCTGTATGCATTTCAACATGGAGAAGGAAAGATGGTCTTTTAATGGACCAAAATATGGAATGAAATGGAAGCAGTTTATCCTTGCTTGGATATTCTTTGTTTTCATTGGATTTCTTCTCTTAGCTATTTCCGGTAATGGCAAGACTAGGAAGGAGGTGAACTTTCCAGACTTCACTGAACAAAATATTCAAATCTTGCTTAAAAACTTCAATCTCAGCAAGGAACAGATTTATTCTTTTTCTTCATTATTTGAGGGAGACCAGGTGCCTGCTCATTATCTCCGTCAAAAATTGTCTCGGTTGCTCTTTTATTTTAATGTCATAGGTTTTCATTTTGCCTGAAGATTAAGTTATAGCAGCTCATCTGAGCTGTGATTTCCGTTTACTAGTTAAAACAGCTGAAGCATAGTTCCAATTTTCTGACTTGATGAAGGCATAAAAACTATTCATCATGCTTTTTGCTATGCTGTTATATGAGTTTTTGAGTATTATCTTAAAAAAGAGGTCGATAACGCTATATTCATACCAAGGAAAAAATTTGTTCAATATGAAATGACAATAAGGACTCTAGACATCTGGTTTTCTGAATTGGATAAATTGATGTTGGAACTTGTTTGAGATGCTTTTGCTAATCTTTGTGCCTAATGTGGCATGTAAGATGTAGAGGAAAGAACTGTCCCTGCTTTGGAACTCGTACATAAAACTATTGTTGTTATTCTAATACTTGCTCAATATATCAAATTGATTTTCTCTGAATTACCTTGTACTGCTTAGTTGTAAGATGTTCAAATTGATGTAGTTGTACTTTTTAGCTTCTGTAATATGTTGACAGATGTAATAATTGCTTTGTTTAATTTTTCTTTTTATTTGTATGGCTGATATGAAGAATGAAACTAATGAAAATGAAGGTTTGATATCCATCCTAATGTACAACTCTTATATTTGAGTTTACTATCATTTGAAGTTATTTATGTCATTTGCTGGAGAAGAAGAAGCAAACATGATTGTCCCTGATTCTTGTATTAGGATTTGATTTCTCCTGTTGAAGAAGTATTCTATTAGATTGAGGATTTGATTTCTTCAAATTTTCAAGTTGTTTTAGATCTTTCTAATTTTATGGTCTCGAGTTTATAATATATGGCTTCTTGACAACTGTTAGAAAACCCGAGGTGGTTGTTTATATGATGCATATTATACTCAACTATGCAGTCAAAACAAAGGTTTATTTTTGGTTACTTGTTTTTCTTTGGTCTTATTCATTTGATTACAGATTTTAGACCATCATTACATATCTTTTATTCGACAGAAATCCTTCCCGAAGTCATGAAAGTGAAAAGCTATTTTGGGTTGTGGAGATAGTCAATGGAGTGTAGGTCATTTATCTAAAGTCAACTCTTGGCCTTATGTGCTTAGATAAGGAAAATGTCAAGAAAATCAAAAGTATAATCTCTTGGTCATTTAGATGGACTATTCAGCTTCAAATTTTTTGTTTCTTATGCAAGATTGGTATGTTGTAGATTTCTCTTCTGATTGATAAAATCAAAATATGAACCATGTCCGAATTTTAAGTTTTTCTTAAGCCCTAATTATACCATATCATGAATTTAGGTATTTAGGACGTGCTTTGTTGAATGCATTGAAATTGAAAGTTCTAATTTTTAGAATATTTTAAACTTGGAGAATATTTCTAAAATATATGTAATAAGCAGGCTGAATATGTGTATGATGTGTGCCTTTTGAGTCTTTTTTAACTAGTGTTTTGTCGTGCAGGTTTCATCTTTGATGTGTAGCAAACAATATGAAAATCAGATGCCTTTGGTTAATTCCATAATTTGTGTTTTGAGGCTTCTAAGTCAAAGGAATGATATGACCGAGAAGTGGTATGAATTGACTATGGAATATATGAAGCCTGATGGGCAATGCCCAGCTGAGTACCAGCAGATTACCACGAAATTTAATCACTCTACACCATCAATCCTTTGTTTTGATAACCAGAACTATGATAAGGTAAAATCCATTTTTAGTTTTTATCCCATATCCTATATTCTCCAAAAATGCATTATTATACTTATTATTGGCTCCGGATAATAAGTTTTCTGTATCAATTTACTTTAGAATCTGAGCTGATTAATATTCCTTTTGACCTGTGATTTGAATCTTTTGTCTGTAAATAATATTTAACAATTTTCAAAGCTGGAATGTTAAATAATTAAAAAAGAAAAAACAATGTAATATCTTTTGATTAGTGCCTTCTTTCTTTTCGTCTGTTGTATGCTGTGATATAATTTTTTATTAAGTTAATAATGCCGAACCAATGGGTTACTCCTTTTCTTGCTTTTTGCAGAATATACTATACACGAGGGATTTAGGAAAGACTGCTGGAGATCAATGTGACGGCTTTTGGTTTTATGCTTTGAAAATGTGCTGTTGCATTCTCTTTGGAATGGCAAGCTGGCAAATACCAAAAGTTTATAGGAAGTTCTGGAGGAATCGGAAGCAGATGTCAGTTCAGGAGCAACCACAGTGTCAGCAGCCTCAGTTACTACAGCAGTTACAGCAACAGCACCTTCAAAATACATCAAGAAGTACTGGGAAGTGGAGGAAAAAGCTTCTTGTCGCTTTTGTCCTAGCTGGCATAATTGGATCCATATGGTTATTTTCGTATTTAAGTGAAGATAGCACATTGAGGAGGAAAGAAACATTGACAAGCATGTGTGATGAAAGGGCTCGAATGCTGCAAGATCAGTTTAATGTAAGCATGAATCATGTTCATGCATTGGCTATTCTTGTCTCAACTTTTTACCATGGAAAGGAACCTTCAGTTTTAGACCAGGTATTGCTTTCTTTCCATGAAGTTACTTCTCAATGATTATGATGGTACATGGCACTGCATTTCTATAGATCTAAAGCACTCTTGACCTTGTCTTCTAATCATGAAATCAACCTTTACAAAACTTTTCCTTTCCATTTTGCAGAAAACATTTGAAGATTATACTGAGAAAACTGCTTTTGAGAGACCCCTTACCAGTGGAGTTGCCTATGCTTTAAGAGTACTTCATTCAATGAGGGAGAAAGTTGAGAGGCAGCAAGGTTGGATAATTAGGAAAATGGACACTGAGGACCAAACTCTGGATCAAGATCTGGTACCTGAAAAATTAGAACCTTCACCAATTCAAGCAGAATATGCACCAGTTATATTTGCCCAAAAAACTGTCTCTCATATTGTTTCAATTGACATGATGTCAGGAAAGGTAAGTTCATTCACATCCGCAAACACTATTATCAATTTTTTCAGGTGATTTATTTCCACAGATGGCAAGAGTTTGAAATTCCGCTACTGTAGGGGTGGTTATGTAAAACTTAGCTATTCTAAGCAGTTAATTTCCCAGGGAGTCTATTGATAATTTTGAGACTTATTCTAATGGTTTTCCTATTTGTCATTTTTCACATTTTCCATTGTGAGATAAAATGAACTGAAGTACATAAGCTGCGAATGTATTCAACAAATATATACCTTGAGGTCTAACCTGCAGGAGACAAACTTTCAGGGTGGAGAAAGTTGCTTTTAATTATGTTAGATGACCATACCTTTTTATTTCAACTTAATGATAGGAAAAGAAAGTCCCATCACATAACAAATAGGTTCATCTTTTAACTTAAATACACATTAACTGGCTTATTGATAGTGCAGTACTGAAACGGCTTTATGTTTTCATCATTGTAACAGGAAGATCGTGAAAATATTCTGCGAGCAAGGGCATCTGGAAAGGGTGTATTGACATCTCCCTTTAAGCTATTGAAATCCAATCACCTTGGTGTTGTGCTTACCTTTGCTGTCTACAACATTGATCTTCCTCCTGATGCTACCCCAGAACAACGTATTAATGCAACTCTTGGGTAAGATATTATCTTCAAACTGCCTGATTTCTTGGATATGAAGTAAATTTTCTTTCTTTTTGACATGGTTCTTGTCTGATTTTCTGTCAATTTACTCACTGTCTGTCATTGATTTTGCTCTTTGCGCAGGTATCTTGGTGCTTCATATGATGTCCCTTCTCTGGTTGAGAAGCTTCTTCACCAACTGGCTAGTAAACAGACTATTGCTGTGAATGTTTATGATACAACGAACATGTCAGCTTCAATTAAGATGTATGGTGATGATGTTAATGACACAGGATTGCTTCACATTAGTTACCTTGATTTTGGGGATCCATCTAGGAAGCATGAGATGCATTGCAGGTCACAATTGTTTTTTATTCTTAGAACTATTTCGGGGAACAATCTGCATTAAAGACATTGAGGGGCAGGTTTATAATCTATTATTTTACTCTCCTGCCCACAGGTTCAAGCAGAAACCTCCTCCACCATGGACAGCAATTGTAGCATCCGTTGGAGTCCTTGTAATAACTTTACTGCTGGGTCATATCTTTCATGCAGCCATAAATCGTATTGCAAAAGTGGAGCGTGACTATCGGGAGGTGATGGAGCTTAAACATCGTGCTGAGGCAGCTGACATAGCTAAGTCCCAGGTGTATATTTGCAAATACTTGAATATCTTTCATTTACATTTCACCTCTACGGTCACTCTTCCACACTGGAAAGTCTGAGCTCCTTAACTGTTTTATTCTAACATATCAGAAATTATAATCCTTTATGCTTGGTAAACCCACTCTGGATTCCAACTTTTCTCTTTCTTGCATCAAAATATCTAATATATCTGCAATACTATCTGACAATTTTTTTTACTTGGTAGTTTCTTGCAACAGTTTCTCATGAAATCAGGACCCCAATGGTTGGTGTGTTAGGTAATGGATGGTTTTGGTTTTAGAGCAACCTTATGGATTTCATGGACAATGGTCTTTCCTTAACTACTTGAATTCAATTCAGGTATGCTTCAGATGCTGATGGGGACAACTCTTGATGTCAAGCAATTGGATTATGCTGAAACTGCTCATACTAGTGGCAAAGATCTAATTTCATTGATAAATGGGGTTTTGGATCAGGCTAAGATTGAATCAGGGAGGCTTGAACTAGAAGATGTACCTTTTGATTTGCGTGCTGATCTTGATAAAGTTGTGTCACTTCTCTCTGGAAAATCCCATGAAAAGGATATTGAGGTTTGGCATTGAATTTCAGCTTTTATTTTTTTATACTATAAATTGGCAATGTCTTGATAGATATTTTGTCTTTTGTTTCCCATGTCCATTGGAGAGAAGTTGGCTGTTTATGTATCTGATCAGGTCCCAGAGGTTGTTATTGGTGACCCAGGTCGCTTCCGGCAAATAATTACAAACCTTGTTGGAAACTCAATTAAGGTTTGCTAGCTTCTTGATTTTGTGATTAAACTAATGTTCACTAATGTGCCCTTTCCTTTTCCCTTCAGTTACAACACTTTCTACATGATGTTTTAAAGTTATAACTAATGTAAATGTTACCCTCTTTTCACATCTATGATCCAAAGTTGACATTTAACAGGTTCATCTTTGTCTGTCTGTGTACATGTTCACATAACCTAGCAAAAGAAAAACATGCTCTAATGTGGATACACTTTTTGTTTGTCTATGGAAGGTAAAAGCAAACTAAATATTTGCTGATCCATTGACCTTGAAAAATGAGGAGAAAGAAATGTTGCAGTACAATCGGCAGGGTGATCGTGCATCGTAACACGAACAAATTAATACCTAACTTTTTCTAACATATAGCAAGGGCAAGTAAGGGTCGATCTCACAGGGAATTGGTTCTAAGAAAAAACCTACTAATTGACAAGGTTTGGGGAATATGATTGAAGTATTAAAAATGTACAACTTAAAACGAGAAAATTAAAAGAAAACAATCCAAAGATCGGATTTATCAATCAGGAAAGTAGTTAACAAGAACAATTCATAGATTATGTATTATGGAGAAAATCATCGATAATATAATTGAGCAGTTGATTTTAGAATTTATCTTAGTCCTCAAATTCCTATCCTTTAAATAGATCTACTTCTCATAGTGGAACTAAAATCCCTAATTTAATCAATTAAACATACGTTGTAGCGAACAATAAATTTAATCAATTAAATTGGATAAAGCGTGAAGGCATCACCAATGTCAAATTACATAAACAAAGTAGCATAATTCATGTAATTTGATTCATATAATTCTCTATTGTCAAATAAAGTTGTTAGCCAAACGAAATTAAACAATAGCTACTACTTGTGGATTTATTAATCTTAGCGATAATATTTAAATCCTAGTAATATAATCATGCAAATCAATCTAGGTGATCAAGCTAAATCAATAAACACAATTAATAAGATGAAAACAAGCATTGCATCAATACTCATCAAAAGATTAAATCTTTAATAAAAAGAATAAACCTATAAAAGCATAAATC
This sequence comes from Parsonsia alboflavescens, assembly GCA_028571225.1. Lineage (NCBI taxonomy): Eukaryota > Viridiplantae > Streptophyta > Magnoliopsida > Gentianales > Apocynaceae > Parsonsia > Parsonsia alboflavescens. The sequence goes on along the minus strand of JAOXNR010000001.1, from coordinate 13,776,526 downwards.
TACTTCATGTTCTAGCTAACAAATAAATCTACTTGCGAGGCAAAATAGCAATTAATGCATACAAAAGAGTAGAAGAGAAAAGAAGAATTTATATGTTCTTATCAGTTGTGACGAATTTCTTCTTCCTTAGGAATCCTTTCTGATAGTCCTAACTTTTGAAATTCCCAAGCTTAGGGATGAGATCCCTAAGTCTTGGGATCGGGAGCTTCCTCAAAATAACTAAAGAAAGGCTATTTATAAGTGTCTTAGCCTCCTTATGTTCTAATCCTAATCCTAAAAGGATTCCCAAACTATTATTAAAATCTAATAGAAAAATAAACTAGAAATTACTAATTGGAATCCAAATTACAAACAATTCTTCTTTTGCCATACCTATTTGGAGTTCCATCCTACTCATGTCATAACTCATGTTGAATTTCCAATTTTGCCCTTTTTCATCTTATGTTCGCCAAATTATCCTACAAACAAAAGAATAAGTAATGAGAGTAAATTATTCATAAAACATCATAATTCGACTAGAATTATCTTAAATAATTACATTATAATAAATAAAAACTAGTCAAATTATGTACCAATCATAGGGCTATGTTACCTTTAAAAGTTTTGATGGGAGGATTTACACCAATCTTGTTTCTCCTTTCTTAATTAGAAAAATCTGGCCTTTATATTCTTAATTTGCAGTATTAATTAAAAAAAGGTTTATAAGCATTGAACAATGAAGTACTTCAACTCCTCACGTTCATCCTTAAATGCAAGTAAATATAAATTGCATGTAAAAAGTTAGGTACCTTTTCGTAACTTTCATGGGACGTTTTAGCATAATTTGTGAAGCCACAAGATCCTTTGATCCCTACTCTCTCATTCTCTATCCTCTCCATATTAATCTGACAAGAAAATCTATTGTAATAAATGATGTGCCATATCACCTAGGAGGCTTTGTAGGAGAACAGGTGTCAGCCTTCCAGCAGGTAACAGAAATTATGCTTCATAATTTGTGTAATCTCTGTCAATATTTCCATTATTTTGGTTCTTTAATCATGAAAAAGAAAGTAAAAAATGTAATTTACTAAATTTCAACAATTCACGCTGGGAAAAGAAAAGAAAAAAAAAACACAAAAGTAAGGACTAAACAAGGTTTAACCTTTATGAAGCCAAGAAACAAGGAGAGAATATTTTTAATTCAAAAAATAGAAATTAGCTAAAATGTCCAAATGACAATAGTCAAAATATGCAATATCATGGTGCTAGTGTTCTTTTTATGTCATTTAAAGTGTTCATAAGAGTATGCAGTCATTTTATGCAATATTTTTAAGGATAAAGATAAATTTGTTTTGAGGATGTATTTTTTGTATGTTCATTTTAAATATACATGGGATTCTGCTAGTTATATTGATAATGTCTTTGAATTAGGAAATTGTATTACTCAGACTCACCACTATTTATCGTAGAACTTATGAGAAGGTTTAGAACTACTACTTGTTGAGTACTTGTTCAGCACTTCATGTTGAGTACTTGTTCAGCACTTCATGTTGAGTACTTCTTGCTCATTGCAGTTTACGAAGGACAAAGGTCACATATTTGTCTCTGTACACTTAGCTGATGAAGTGAAGAACCCTCTTGATATAAAGGATGAGGTTCTCAGACAGAGCTTAACCTTGAAACAGGATAGGCCAACTTCTTTTAACACATTGAGTGGGCTTCCTGTGGTTGACAGATGGAAAAGCTGGGAAAAGTTTAAAAATCTTGGTGGGAAGCCAGAGGAAACCAAAAGGATCAAGTTTTTAGTTGCGGTTGAAGATACTGGTGATGGAATTGTTCATGAAGCTCAAGGCCGAATATTCACACCTTTTGTGCAGGCTGACAGTTCTACGTCTAGAAAATATGGTGGGACGGGAATAGGTCTGAGTATTAGCAAGCGTTTGGTGGATCTTATGGGTGGAGAAATTGGGTTTGTGAGTGAACCTGGAACTGGCAGCACATTTTCCTTCACTGCAGCTTTTGGGAAGGCAGAAAGCAACTCCGGTATTACAAAGCGGGAGCAGTATGATCAAGCTGTTTCAGAATTCCGGGGATTAAAAGCACTGGTGGTTGATGAGAAAAGCATCCGTGCTGAGGTCACTAGATATCAACTCAAGAGATTGGCGATACTGGTGGATATAGCTTCTACAGTGGATGCTGCTTGTTCATATCTTTCCACTAATGTCATCTCAAGGTAACTTTTCTCTGCAAATGGTAGATTACATGATTTAGGAATTAAACAAATACGTTTATATTCACACATTAATGTGTGCTGTAGGATCTGGAAGGTGTAGACTGTAACCATTAGCTACATCTGAAGCAGTCAAGAAGATACTATGATCTGAGAAGTCCTGTCTGGATAATTAGTTAGAGGAGCTCTCTATGGTTAATCATTCTCTCCTTAGTAACAAAAAGTATTTTCAAATGTCTTCATTTACTTCTGGAGCCAAATGATGGATCCAGGGATATACCACCAGGATGATGCAGGAAATCTAGAAGAAAAATTCTGATTGCTTACTTAGGACATAAATAAGAATTTATAGCATCATCATAGAACTGATTTACCTTCTTCAACGTAGCATGTGCTGTGGATTGTGAAACTGAATTCTAGATTTGCCTACCATTGTAGATCAGAACTTTGGCTGACACATCTAGTGCTTTAAGTACACGGTATCCTAATGGGCCACAAAACAAAAGAATTGCACTCTCCCAAGTTCTGATTAGAATGATAGTATAGTCCTATTCTTGTCTTGTGGATGACAATGTGCTGATTGTGTCTTGGGCATTTTGTTTGCAGTGGCTCGGAACGAGTTGCCATGGTTCTCATTGACAAAGACAGTTGGGATGATGAGATTTATGGTACATTGCATAGGCTTCTGAAAGAACTCAGATCAAATAGCTCCACAAGTGTTCTGGAAAAGCCTCCAAAGATAATTTTGCTAGAAAATGCTAAAAGTTCTAGTGATTGTATTGGGATGAAATCAACTGGTTTAGTTGATAATGTTCTAACTAAGCCACTCAGATTGAGTGCATTGATTTCATGCCTCCAAGAAGCCACTGGATTTGAAAGAATCAGGCAGGTTAATCAGGGCAAGCCAGCAATAATTGGAAACCTACTAAAGGGCAAAAGAATCTTGGTAGTTGATGATAATCCCGTAAACAGGAAAGTTGCAGAACTTGCTCTAAGAAAGTATGGAGCAATTGTGACCTGTGAGGCGAATGGTGAGGCTGCTTTGCAGCGGCTGAAGCCACCTCATGACTTCGATGCTTGCTTCATGGATCTCCAGATGCCAGAAATGGATGGGTAATTAACTTGTCTGTCTAAATTTTCAATCTTTACCTGGTGGTTGGAGGAAGTCTATATCTACAATTTCAATGCCTTTCTTTTGGCATAGGTGTAGATTTTTATTCTCTCTCCTTTGTGCAGGTTTGAAGCTACTGAAAAAATCCGTGATCTTGAGAAGGAATACAACAAAATAGGGAGTAAAATGTCTACCAATGTGCCTTATTGGCACACACCAATATTAGCAATGACTGCAGATGTAATTCAAGCTACAAATGAAAAATGCAGGAAGTTTGGGATGGATGGTTATGTATCTAAACCATTTGACGATGAGCAGCTTTATTCAGCAGTAGCACCGTTCTTTGAGTCGGGTTAATTTGTTTGGCATGGCTTTGTGGCAGTTGTCTATGACTTGTGACCTGAACTGATATTGTATCTGAGTGAGTGCCTTTTGGATTGAGAATGGGTGTAGACTAACTTCTCCAATTGCTGCTTCACTTGTTGGGGGTGACAGAAGAGCTATAGCTATATGAGGTAACTTTTCATTTTTATTTTTTGAGAATGAAACAATAAGTTTTTGCAAAATCATTGAATTTAAATCTGACGTCTTTGCGTAAAATTTGTGGCTGCATAATACACTCATTTTACTGCTCTAACTTGCAAAGTTTATGTTGATTAACTGCCTTTCGCGATGCATTATCCCTTTGTGCCTTCTTGAATTGAAGTTTGAAACAGATTTGTACCCTTCTTAATCAGTTTTGTTTTGCAGGAATGTTGTCTCTGATGGGGGTGCTTGTTAAATACGATATGGGGTCCTGTGGAAGGACGATGAAGTGCTTTCAGAAATTTTGCTGCATGCCAAAAAATGGGGATCATTAAACTCTTCCCGAAATCTGATAAGCTTTTCATTCCATTCATCTTCCTTGGAAATCTGGGAGGAAGACCATGATTCTTGCAATATTTTAGCAAATTCTTGCAAGAATTATAATAATCCAATCATCATTCTTTTTCCATGCATTTTGGTGGGAGATATTGCTTATATAAATAGTCCAAGAGATCAGTTTGGTACTTTCTGGAGATTTGACTCTGCATTGTAGCATAAAATAGTAGATTTCAGAACCTAAACTGGATTGAACATACGTATCTCTCTCTCTCTCTATATATATACTCATACAGGAACGATGGACCGTGAATTTCTCTGACACTGACAAAGCTAGGTTTGAGATTGTAGGAGGTTTATTGTACTATTCCACATGTAATTTTTTGTAAAAAAAAGAGGATTTCTGCTTTGATTTGAGATTGTTTATAGTGGTTAGTGGTTAGTGGTTGATTTGTATCATCCGTGAAAGCTTAGCTTAGCTGAATGTGTTGTACACATATATTGTAACATATATTTTTGGTGAGGGAAAATAGATCTTTTCTTGCAGTTCGCCAATGTATATTCATTTGTGGACATCTTTCAAGATGGATTACATTACACTTTGAGAAATGGTCACATTTACCTGCAAATTTCTTTAAGCTAAATGTGATTATTATTGGATTTAGAAGGGTGGCATGGTTATCCCAACAATGGCATGTACAGCTGCAGAAAATCTTGAATCATTGTTGCCTATTCTTGAAGGTTCCTGATTTTCTTGATTGAGATTATGAGGTTAGGCTACTTTTTCCTTGATACTCTCCAACTTGACCCCAGCCCTTAACAGAGCTTTTATATCTCTTAACTCCTTAAGGTGAAAAAAATTAAAAACTAAATGGTCAGTTTATGGATTTGTTTTGATGGTAGAAAAGTTGTTTAAAACAGAGTCTTTGGTTCACTGTCCACTTGTTCCCATGATTGTACTGTTGTCGTTCAAAACAGTATTTTCAGGTTCAACATTGAGTGAAAAATTCACGTGATTTTTGTCCCAATCTAATTACTGGATCAACTCGTAAAAGAAACATAATTGCTAAGTATGATCATTCAAATTCAATAGAGATTTATTATTATTGTAATTTTCCAAGAAACGATCAAAATTGTATTAGAATAAAAGAACAAATGGGGTTACAAAGTCAAGATTACTTCTCATTAAATTCATTTTAACCAACAAAATGACATGTTATCAATAAATATAAATTTTTCTTGTGCAAATTAAAATTACGCCAAAATCATAGTAAGAGTATGTGAGTCAAAAAATACTAATAGAGTCCATCTCTAACCACTATCACTAGATGTAATAAAATACAATTAATATCTTATCATTTTTTTTTTTATAATTAGTATTTAAATTTAAAATAGTGAAAATTATCCCTGTTAACTCTTGCATAGATCGAATATATTATTGTTTTTAAAATTGCAGATCATAATCTTCTTATTTTCTTTCAATATCTTTTTTACTTACTTCATTAAAAAAAAGTAGGATCAAAATTTTTTTTTCTTAAGTAATTCCGAAGCTTATTAAATAGTGTGTGTGTGTGTGACGTTTTAGCCCGAATAGAAATTCCCCATTCCTTCACTCTCAGATCTGACCCCTCAATCAGATCTCCTACAAATTCCAATTTGGGGTTTTCATTTTCTGCCTAATTTCTTAAAGTTCTCTTTCTCCGCGATTCCCTGAACTCACCGATTTCTTACTTCTCATTGATAGTTTCTGGGTGAATTTCTTCGTTCTCGATACGCAAAATGCTAACCAAGTTTGAGACGAAGAGTAATCGAGTGAAAGGATTGAGTTTTCACAGCAAGAGGCCATGGATCTTGGCCAGTCTCCACAGTGGTGTGATCCAGCTCTGGGATTATCGTATGGGCACTCTCATAGATCGCTTCGACGAACATGATGGCCCTGTTCGTGGCGTTCACTTTCACAAATCACAGCCTCTCTTCGTCTCCGGAGGTACGGATTTTATTTCTAGTTAAAGATTTGTTCTTTTTACCTGCTAATTGCATACAATAACTCAGAGATCCAATTGAGTCTGATGGGATCTATTTGTCCTGTTTTTCTCCCCAATGGTTGTACACTTGGAGGATGAGATCTGGTGCCCGAATTAAAGTGTCAATTTTACTTCGCAAATTTCAGTATTTAGTTTAGTTGTTAATGGCACACACTAAAAGTCATCATGTTGGAGGTTAACGAATCTGTTTCTGTTATGTGTGTGTGTTTGATGCATTTTATTCTCTCTTTTCTTGTCATGTCCTGTTTTATTCAGGGGATGATTATAAAATCAAGGTTTGGAATTATAAGCTGCATAGATGTTTGTTCACCTTGCTTGGCCACTTGGATTACATTCGCACAGTTCAATTCCACCACGAGTACCCGTGGATAGTAAGTGCCAGTGATGACCAGACCATCAGAATCTGGAACTGGCAATCGCGGACATGTATCTCTGTCTTGACTGGGCACAATCACTATGTGATGTGTGCTTCTTTTCATCCCAAAGAAGACCTGGTTGTGTCAGCCTCTCTGGATCAGACTGTTAGAGTATGGGATATTGGAGCCCTGAGAAAGAAAACAGTTTCTCCTGCTGATGACATCCTACGATTGAGTCAGATGAACACTGATTTCTTTGGTGGTGTTGATGCTGTTGTGAAGTATGTGCTAGAGGGCCATGATCGAGGAGTTAACTGGGCTTCGTTCCATCCCACTCTACCTTTAATTGTCTCAGGTGCAGATGATCGTCAGGTGAAAATCTGGCGAATGAATGGTAAGTACATGCAAATTTGTATGTTTTTTTCTCTTTTCCTAATTGCCTTGTGTCATTTAGACTCTGCCTAGTTTTTCTCATCTAGTTTTTTTAGAGTTTCCCTGCATTTAGTAGCATTAAGAACTATAATGTAGCTCAGTCTAAAGATGCAATTATGAATGATGCAGTGCAATGCTTTTCTGTAATGAGGCAGACCAACCATTTAGTTTCTTTACTTGCCTTTTATAGAACCTAGGATGTTAGAGCCTAGTGTCCTATGCTTGTTGAGCCAATGGGGGTTTGCAGTGTCCTTTAGATCTGATAATTGTCTTTTCTGCTATTGCCTAACTACTGCTGTGTGTGCAATATCTGACAAAACATCTACTGTTACAACATGGCAGTGACAATCTTTCTTTTTCTGATTCATATGAGATTACCGTATTAGTTTTAGGAGTCACTGTGCATCTTTGAGTTGCTCTGATGTGTCATTGAGTTATAGATGGATATGAAGGGTGTCAAACCTTGAACTTATCTTTTCTTTTGGCATGGTTTTACAGTCTGGTGATTAATCTCGTCATTTTTCTCGATCTTACAAGTGGTTTTTGCCTTGGAGTAATGTGATCCTGAAAATTGATGTTACTTTTTTGTTACATGAGCGGCCAAAGTCCTGTACAGTTATAAAAACTCCTTCCAGAATATGATTTTTTTTTCAATTTTGAAGATGAGAATTTTTTTGTTTCTTTTCTTTGATACTGAAAGGTATAAATCTCAGTCCTTTGCTGTGAGAATAAGTTTTGGCTAACGAAACCAGCAAATCTGACGAATATCAAGGTTATTTGCATGAAGTAAACTCATTTGAACATTCCATCATATCCCAAGATTATTTAGTTTATTTCTTCATGATTCTTTAAACTTTTATGATTTTGATCAAATGGTTTTGATGTTACTACCCGTCACATATCAGGATTTTACTTGTGATTAGTTGTTCATTTCTTTATGATTCTGTCAACTGGTAAGATTTGTCTTTCTAACATATTTCTTTTCTCCTCAGATACAAAGGCTTGGGAAGTGGACACATTGAGAGGCCATATGAATAATGTTTCATGTGTTTTATTCCATGCTAGACAGGATATTATTGTCTCAAATTCAGAAGATAAGAGCATTCGTGTGTGGGATGCTACAAAAAGAACTGGTCTTCAGACATTTCGTAGGGAACATGATAGATTCTGGATCCTGGCTTCTCATCCTGAGATGAATCTTCTGGCAGCTGGCCATGACAGTGGAATGATTGTGTTTAAGTTGGAGAGGGAACGTCCTGCATTTTCTGTTAGCGGCGACTCCCTGCTCTATGTGAAAGATCGTTTCTTACGTGCCTTTGAGTACTCAACTCAGAAAGAAATTCAGTTGATACCAATTCGTAGGCCTGGTTCTAACAGCTTGAATCAAGGTCCCCGCACACTTTCTTACAGTCCTACGGAACATGCTGCATTGATATGTTCAGACATGGATGGAGGTTCTTATGAACTCTACATTATACCTAAAGACAGCTATGGTAGAGGTGATAATGTTCAAGAGGCAAAAAGAGGTGTTGGGGGATCTGCAGTTTTCGTGGCTCGAAATAGGTTCGCTGTGCTTGAGAAGAGCACCAACCAGGTGCTAGTAAAAAATCTTAAAAATGAGATTGTTAAGAAGAGTGTTCTCCCAATTGCTACAGATGCTATTTTTTATGCAGGCACTGGGAACTTGCTCTGTAGGACAGAGGATAGAGTAATTATTTTCGACCTGCAGCAGAAAATTGTTCTTGGGGACTTGCAAACTTCATTCATTCGGTATGTTGTCTGGTCACATGACATGGAAAGTGTTGCTTTACTGAGCAAGCATTCAATTGTCATAGCTGATAAAAGACTTGTGCATCGTTGCACCCTTCATGAGACGATTCGTGTGAAGAGTGGGGCTTGGGATGATAATGGTGTATTCATATACACTACACTTACACATATCAAATATTGTCTGCCAAATGGGGACAGCGGAATCATCAAGACCTTGGATGTGCCTATATATATCACAAAAATATATGGGAATACAATCTTTTGCTTGGACCGAGATGGTAAAAATCGTCCAATTATTATTGATTCTACGGAATACATTTTCAAGCTTTCACTGCTAAGGAAGAGATATGATCAAGTTATGAGCATGATTAGGAACTCAGAACTCTGTGGCCAAGCAATGATTGCATACCTGCAGCAGAAGGGCTTTCCAGAAGTTGCTCTGCATTTTGTGAAGGATGAGCGCACTCGCTTCAACTTAGCTCTTGAAAGTGGGAACATTCAAATAGCAGTTGCTTCTGCAAAAGAGATTGACGAGAAAGATCATTGGTACAGGCTGGGGGTGGAGGCCCTTCGTCAAGGAAATGCTGGTATTGTTGAATATGCATATCAGAGAACAAAGAACTTTGAAAGACTATCCTTCCTTTACTTGATAACTGGTAATCTGGATAAGCTGTCAAAAATGATGAAAATTGCTGAAGTTAAAAATGAGGTTATGGGTCAGTTCCATGATGCCCTTTACCTGGGAGATATTGAAGAGCGTGTTAAGATCTTGGAGCAGGCTGGTCATTTGCCACTTGCATATGTTACGGCTTCTGTCCATGGACTTCATGATATTGCTGAATGTCTTAAAGAAGATCTGGGTGATAAAGTTCCTTCTTTGCTGAAGGGGAAGTCAACCTCTTTGTTGATTCCACCAAAACCAGTATTATGCGGTGGAGATTGGCCTTTATTGATGGTTACCCGAGGAATCTTCGAGGGTGGTCTTGATAATGCTGTGAAGGGTGCTACTGAGGAGTATGAAGATGCTGCAGATGCTGATTGGGGTGAAACTCTTGATATTGGAGAAGTTGACAACCTGCAAAATGGGGACATCAGTGCAGTGTTGGAGGACGAGGAAGCACATGAAGAAAATGATGAGGATGGAGGATGGGATCTTGAGGATTTGGATCTGCCACCTGAAGCTGATACACCAAAAACTGTAAACCAACGATCTTCTGTGTTTGTTGCACCCACACCTGGTATGCCTGTTAGCCAGATTTGGGTTCAAAAATCATCCCTTGCTGCTGAACATGCTGCTGCTGGAAATTTTGACACTGCAATGCGTTTATTGAGTCGGCAAATTGGCATTAGTAATTTTGCTCCTTTGAAGCCATTGTTCACTGATCTTTGTACTGGTAGCCACTCTTACCTTCGTGCCTTTTCGTCTGCATCTGTGATCACCACAGCTATAGAAAGGGGCTGGAGTGAATCTGCAAGTCCAAATGTCCGGGGTCCACCTGCACTTACCTTTAACTTCTCTCAGTTAGATGAGAAGCTCAAGGCTGGTTACAAGGCCACAACTGGTGGGAAATTTATTGAAGCACTGAAATTTTTCATGTCTATCCTTCATACAATTCCTCTTATTGTTGTTGAGACACGAAGGGAAGTGGATGAAGTGAAAGAGTTAATTGTCATTGCAAGAGAATATGTTCTGGGCCTGAAGATGGAATTGAAGAGGAAGGAACTGAAGGAAGACCCTGTTCGTCAGCAGGAGCTAGCTGCCTACTTCACACACTGTAACTTACAGCTTCCCCACTTGAGACTTGCCCTAATGAGTGCCATGACTGTGTGCTACAATGCCCGCAATCTGAGTACTGCAGCCAACTTTGGTAGACGACTCTTAGAAACCAATCCAACCGCTGAAAACCAAAGCAAAGCAGCCCGCTCTGTTCTTCAGAAGGCAGAGAGGAATATGACTGATGTTTCTCAGCTGAATTATGACTTCAGAAATCCCTTTGTGTTGTGTGGTGCCACCTATGTTCCTATTTACCGTGGACAGAAGGATGTCACCTGTCCGTATTGTGGTACTCATTTTGTTCCAGACCAGCATGGCCAAATATGTAATGTCTGTGATCTTGCTGCAATTGGTGCTGATGCTTCTGGCATCCTCTGCTCACCTTCACAAATCCGATAATTTCAATCTTTTCAAGGATTTAGTTCATGCGAAGTAGCAGTTTCCATCAATAGAAACAAAAGGTAACATACTTTTAAAATGTGTTTGCTCTTTTCATTCTCTGGTTCCTGCGCTTATTTGTTTCTTGTACAAGTAGATTCAATTTCCTCATGGTATTTTTTGCCAAGAAAAAGCCGTAATTGCCTTTTTTAGTCCTCCTCTATCAATTTTTCTCCTCTTTAGATACTCCTTGTTTTACCAATCTTGGTAGGTTACTTCTACAGTCAATCCTGAAGAACGTTCCTACTTGTTTGTGGAAGCAGGTTTTCATTGTTTCTTTGTAGTGATTGGAAATCTGCATTTACTTCTACACTATTGTTTTGTTGTAATAGCTGCTTATTTGCTGCAGAACTGTTCCTCATTGTGAGCTTTGTCAAGTGAGCTTATGTAGTGAAAACCGGATGCAGCAGATGGTTTAGAGCCCTTCTTACCCCTTGCTGATTACTTTCAGACTCTTGGACCGAATGTTGGAGAGCTTTATTATATTGTGGCTGGTCTCCACCTTTTTATTCCCAGTTTTTTTCTTCTTTTTGCCCTTTTGTAGTGTGGCTGATTATAAATAAGTGTAATGCACCATACATCTCTTTTTTTTTTTTTGTATTATTTTCCCTGTGGAACTAGAACTCTTTCGTCTTTTAGGTACATCCCTTTTGTAAAAGTTTTGATTCTTCTGAACAGGATTTACACCAGACTTTATGGTTTGGCCTTTCTTAGTAAGCTCTTTCCCTACAAATGAATTATTATAGATTTTAAAGCTTAATCATCAGAGTTTGTCGTCAGATTTGGCAGATTTTTATTTGTGATGAACTCAGCATTCCTGTGAATCAGTTCTTGAGCCTATGATCATTAGTGGCTTCTTCTTTCAATCAACTCAACCTCAGAAGGCGGGTAAATTCCCTCTTTGCCTCATCAACCAAGAACCCTAGAAATTATGGGAAATGGATATGTGCATATTATTAAACCTTGCCAAGATAAAATGTGACAATGTAACTGTGACCAGAAAGAAAAGAGAGGGAGTCCTGCTCAGACCTCTTCATTTCATTTTCTATTTTCACGCAAACTCAATATTGCCTAACTTTATGATTGATTGTCATCACTGGCCAAATTTAATGATAGGCTGATATTCTATTATATCTTTTATCGCATCTTCGAATAAATTAAACTCTAGGGTTGATTTAATAGAGAGTGTCACACTTTTACTAGACCATTGAAACTTCATGATAGTGTTCATTTTGTAGTAGAATTCCTCACCTTAATTTGCTTGCCTATATATATATATCTCCAAGCAGCGGCTGAAACTTCTCGTTTGTTGCTCTTTTTTCAATCCTCTGATGATGGCCACCAATGAAGATGGAAAGAATCAAGAAAATCAGGAAATAAATTGGATGGTTTGCATCCCACGGGAAGTGGCTGCAGATATAGCTTCAAGATTGCCAATAAAATCCCTCATCAATTTCAGGTTTGTTTGCAAAGCCTGGAAATCTCTATCTCAAGATCCATTATTTATTGCTTCTTGTCACCATCAAGCACTTGACAGAGATCCATGGCTACGGATCTTCTATCACGTTTTCTACACCATCTTCTACTCTAATAAATATACACGTGATAGAATATCCTAAGCCGAGATCCATGTCTCCTACTACTTCATTGTAATTATCCAGATCTGGAAAGCCAGTTATATTTTGCAGAATTTCCTGATCAAGAAGACGATGAAACGATGTTTAGAAAGCTTCAGAACCCTCCTATAAACATTCCCAATTTTAGTGTTGCTGGTTCATGTAATGGGCTTATTATTGTTAGTCAATTCGCTGATGAATTATGCATATATAATCCACTAACCAGAGACTTCAAGAAGTTGCCCAGATTGCCCATGTCCCCAAACCTTGAAGGCATATTTGAATTTGGGTTTCATTCTGGAACCACAAGAGTTCAAGATCATCAAAATAGGGTATCCCAATTGCCCTCCTGGTTTGACAAAGGTTCAAGTACTAATTCTGAGTCTCAATAACAGCAGCAACATTTGGAGAAATTTAGGAGAAGTGGGACTTTCCCTACTTGAGAAAAGGCATGGAGTTTCCGTAAATGGTAGAATTCACTGGCTGAGTGATTGGTGCCATGGAATCAATGATCGAATCGTGGTCTCGTTTGATCTATCAGATGAACATTTCAAAGAGGTTCCTAAGCCAAATTTCACCCAGGGGATTACGCCATACAATGGGCAGCTTCTACCCCTAAGAGGATGCATTGCAATTCTTCCAATTGCATTAAATATTTGGGTCATGGAAGAATATGGAAAGTAAGAGTCCTGGATCAAGAAATTCTCCCTTGCAGATAACGTCTTGCAACAGATGATCTGATTACAGACTTTAGATGAAGTTAACTAACGATTTTATTATTAGTTAAGGTTGTTTAAAGAATGGTGAAAACTTAAATTAGTTTCTTATAATGCAGATTCTGGGATGTGTGGGATCCTGACTTTCGGAGCCCACCACGAGATTGTCCATTTGATGAAAGTCATGAGGACTCTTGGTTCTGGCCCTATTTGGGGTTGTAGGTCCAAATATAGAACAATATTAGGCTCTTTCATTCTTGTACTAGAAAACAAAAGTGCTAAATTTGCTGCTTTGAGCGGTCATGGGTTTGAATCAGGTAAGTGACACTCACCGATTAGTTGAGTCAAATTAATTTAAATATATATATTTTTTTAAAAAATGGTATCATTTACAATTGAGACTACTATGGATGCCAACATTTATAATATTTCTTATTTTTTTCATAATGCTCATTTGGACCTTGATACATTGTTTATTTTTCTTATGACATTTACTTTAATAAAAATAAATATTTAATATTTAAAAAAAAAATTAAATTATGGAATCCAAAATATTCTTGAAATCATTTTGTTTTCCTACAAGATTGCAAAATAGTAGTCATTAACAGCTGCTTGAAAATTTTGCTTCTATCCTAAATAGCTTTATTTTGCAAAAAAAAAAAAAAAAAACACTTCTAACTTATTATTTCTTTTTTATAATTAGAGAATTAAGATAATAATTTAGAAACCTTTTCCTATTCCGTCAATATTCTTTTATCTTTATTTTTATTTTTATTATTATTTAATACGGTTTTAGCAACAATGTTCTCATAAATTAGGAAATCTCTCTGTTTTTCTGTTGTAAAACCATTGGCGGAGCTAGACCTTAGAAATCAGGAGAGTCGACAATACTCTATTATATATATAACTGACTAATATAATTGTCTTTGACATGAATTTGTAGTTTGAAATTTTTGATTGATTAATTCATTATCTCGACTTCTATTTATATAAATTATAAATTTAAGTTTTTAAACTATCTTGTATATCATCAACAAATTTATAGGATAAAAAGGGCTATCTATTTTTCAATACAAAAACCAAACAAATAATTCAATAAATTAAAATAAAATCACTTTTCTTAAGTCACTAAATAATCTTGAGCAATATCTCTTTTGAGTAGGTTATGAATATGTAAATTTTTTAGGTTAAATAGAAGAGTTTTAGGTGCAAATTTAGAAGCTATAATTGACATAGGAATTTTTTTTTCTAAAAAAATATATATATTCAAAAGATTGAATATTATGTCCAAAAAGTATGCATATAAGAATTTTTTAGAGTTAGATAAAAGATATTGAATAAAAATTTAAATTTTTTAAGGGTGGGCCAAAAGATACTAAATGAAAATTTATGATAAAACTAAGGCCCTATTTGTTTAGGCTTCTCTTAAAAAAACACACTTATTTCCTTTTGAAAAAGCACTTAAGCAAAATAAAATTCTGTTTATTTGAGCTTAAATGAAATAGTAGAAGCACAAAAAAAAGGGTAAAAAAAAAAGTATTTTTCCTTCCAAACAAATTTTAATTTTGAAAAACACTTATAAATTATTCCATTCAAATACAGAACAACTTAATTTTTTTTAAAAAAAAATTTATAAAAGCACTTCTGAAAAAATTCCTTTTTTTAAAACTCAACCAGCTGGGTCCTACTCCTCTGTGTCCGCCACTGCAAAACCATTGGAATCTGGCAATGGTGGGAAGAATTCTTTGTAAGAAGATCATTAGTGGTCGCGCTATGTTTCTATGGGTGTTGTAACTTCTTGCGAAATAATAATTAGGAACACAATAAAACATAAAGTACATATACAAGATGTTTGGCAACGCAATTTGACCTTACCCTCGTCCAAATTAATCGCCATCATAATTCTTTTACAACAAAAAAATAACTGTAGACATTACACCTTTTCCCTGTCAAGAATTGCTTGGTGAATTTGTGTGCAAAATCACAAGTCCGTTGTGACTGTTGAAATCCGTTCAACCCTTGCATGATTTTTTCCTCCTGAAGAAATTACACACCGCCTTCTCTCGACGATGGTTGGACATCCTCCTCTCAAAGAACCTCGATCACCTCCACTTGAAGGTTGCACCTTGTACTTCCTCCTGAAGATTGCAGCGCGTTCCTCTCCCAAAAAACGAAATCCTTTTCCCAAACGATATCTCCATTTATGAACGAATTGAAGTGATCAACTTGAGAGACGTAGATCACCTACATAGAATAAAAAATATTCTCTCAAGAAATAATATTGCATGATCCAAAGAATTCCTCACTTGAAAGAAAAACTCAAGCAATATTTGAGAAGTTTATGAATTTGCTCCAAGATGTTTTGCTTCACTTCTCTCTATCTTTTTGTACTTCATCTTCCCTGTTGAAAGCCTCTTGTTTATGGCGTTCTATGACGTCTCCAAAACCTTTTAGATAAGTGCATGTAGGAATGCTTTTCCTAATAAAATTGCAAAGCTTAATTTGCAATAAAAAAGAACTCCTTTTCCTATTGGATTTAGGAAACCTCTAAATCTTGATCTTCTTGGTAAAAACACATAACAACCAATTCCTAATACCTAACGACACAATCTTAATTTGATTCCAGGTTTGACCAAAAGTCAATTCTTGAGTTTCTTGAAAAATTATTTTTGCGACAATCTCCGCCATTGACATAATCCAAGAAGTTCACAAAGGGGGGAGCTATGAGCTCACTAATCTCGAATTAAGGCAACTCCTAAGAAGTTAGAATATTTGCCATCTAAAGAAATTCTATGCCTAAGGCTTCTGGAAAACTTCTCAGACCTCGCAAACTTATTACATAGCTCAAAAAATTGCTTGAAAGGACCTCAATGAATAGCGCGGAGACCTCAATGATCCCTTCAGTTTAGTTGGAACAAGGAGTGAATAAAAGTTAAAGTCTATTTTTTTCAAAGCTTGTTGAAATTTTACTTCGCATTATTTGCCTTGAGTTTCAAAGTTGTGCTCAAAATGTCAAAACAAAGGCAAGATACTTGGGAAAGAAAGCAAGTTGACATAAAAAGAGGCCACAAACATACATCTGGTGAAAATATTCAGAATCCTATTCTATTACAGAAAATGAAATCTTTTTTTTCTGGAGCCTTGAGCTACATCTTTCTCTGTCGGTGAATAAGGGGCTCGTAGTCCTTATCGTCCTCGAGAACCTTGATTGAGCTTGGTGGGACCTCTGCATTTGAAGGGCCTGCAAGACAAACATGGTCAGATGGAAGTTTACCTGAAGATGAAATAAACTTGGAAAAGGTCAAGTACCTTTTCCAAAATGAGTATTCACGAGTTGAGGGAAAATTTGAGAAAACAAATCTCCTTGGCAAAGCATGGACATACCTTCAAGGGATATTCTGGCCATGAGATCTATGCCCAACACCTCCATCTCCACAACCTCAGCCTTAGGGGTAGCTTCCATGACTCCTTCCCTTTCCCTGTAGGGCGTTCATCAGCTTGGCCAACTTGGGCTAAGACCTCGGTTGTCGTGACCTTATCTTGAGAAGTTTCCCAATTAAGAGGAAAGACAAACTCTATGTGATAAAGTGAGTATCAAACTCAGGGTCAGTTTTCATCTCCAGGTTGAGCTCTCGGAGCTTATCCACAGTCCCCACATACAGCCTCATCATTTGAGGTCGCAGTAAAGACTCTATGTACCCCTGGAAGGTGGGGGTCCCCTCAAGTTTCTTCAGGGAGAGGTTGCCACTCTCATCACAAACTCCCTGGAGGCCTTCCAACTTAGCCTCAAGCTCCAAGATGCCCTCCTCTTGCTAGATGCCAAGGTCGATCTGCTCCTCATTCTTCTTGTCAGCCTCCTTCAGAACAGCAGACATTGCTTGTCTATTAGCTTGGGCTCCCTCGACCTCCTTCTTGGACTCTTGCAAGAGTTTGAACATCTTATCTAAAGAGGATTCGACATGCTTAGGAGAGGCCGTGAGCTCGATTTTCTCCTTCTCTAGGTGAGCTTTAGTGTTTCGAAGCTCAGAGATCAGCGAGGCAAATTCCTGATCCTTTTTAGCCTTCTCAGCTTGTCTTCTTAAATGCTCGCCAAGGAAGATGTGATTTTGGAAACAAAAGGAAGGTTAGAATCAAGGCCAGACTAAAACAAAACCAACCGCTAAGTTAAAAAAGAAGAGAAGTTGATTAGATTTACTGTAGTGTGGTGGGAGGCAGTGAACTTGTCGAGCTCCTTGTCGATCAATTGTAGGCATATTTCCCGATCAACTGAAGGAGTGCACTCCATTAGAAAAGACTGGGAGTGGGGCCATTGGAATAAGGAATCAGAAGACTCAATGGTGATGTTTTGCGGTCCTTTCTGCAGTGTGGGTAGCCAGGGAAGCACTGCCCAAAATTTTCAAAGTAGTTGCGATCTCCTGAGTGGCACAACTTGGAAATCTTGGTTTGGATCCTGAGGTCATAGGAGCCTTCTCCTTCCCAGAGGAGCTCGGTGGAATCTTTTTTGCCGACTGAGATGAGGGGGAAGAAGAAGTGGTCGAGATCATTATAGGCCTGTCCGTGGCCTTGATTCCAGCAACTAAAGCACTCCGATTTGAGGTAGTCCGAGACCTCTAGGCCACTGCCAGTTTTCCCCTACCCAGAGGAATAGAAATTTTGGTAACAGGGGCAAGAGCTATAGCTGCTAAAGAGGCACCAGCTATACCTTTAGCTTCACCAACAAGAGCTTCGAAAGGAGGAGACTTGAAGAGCCAAGCTGTGGACCTCATTGCTGCCAAAACAAAACAAAAGAAGCAGTTAGTACTAAATTACAAATCAATAAAAGCAGAAGGGACTAAATGAAGATAGGAAAGCTCCCTACCAGAAGGGGGTATTCCCATAGCTCTCTTGATCGAGGGGAGGTCTCGTTCTGTTGGTCGTCCTAGTCCAACAGGGCGAAGATATTATTTAGCCTAGACAGGGAAAGAAAACCCGACCTTGACATTATCAGAATTCGCTGGGTCAATTTAGAGGTCTATATGCCTAATTTGATCACTAGTCAAGTAAGGACGATTGTTGAAGATGCAGCGGTTTAGATTCCAGTCTGGATAATCCTCAGACCGGATTAGATTATTAGGAAGATGGGCGAAGAAGAAGAGAGAATTCCACTTCCCAATTGAGGACTGGAAAGGACCAACTAATCTATGTCTAGTGTAGAATTGGAGGTACCTTTTGGAAGCCTTAGAGGCTGAAGAGATACCCAACTTAAAAAAGCTCCTAAAGCACTACAAAGAAACTGGAACCTTAAAAAGATGGCAGGTGGTTATGAGAGTGACCACAAGCAAGAGGGAATTTGGGACGAGTTGTGCAAAGGGAACATTCCAGAAATAGGTGATGTCCAAGAATAAAGGAAGCAAAAAGGGCAGAAGAATGCATCCCTTGAGGCTAGTGACATAAAGGACTATGTGTCCGTTGCGTTTGCTGTAAGGACGTTCATCCTCGACAGCTGCGATGATATCGCCTTTAATCAATCCTCTTTCCCCATTGATATCAAAAATATCATTAGGGTTTAGTGAAGAAGACACGATGGAGGCCTCTAATTTAGAGAGTTCATAAACCTCGGTCTTAATAGAAGGGGCTTTGACAGAAATTGGAGAAGAGTAGAAAACCCCATTCTCCAACTCGACTGGAGAAGAAGAAGGGGCTACCCCTCCCGAGTGGAGAGAAGGAGTGTAGATGCAGAAGACATGGAGGGGGACGAGGAAGACATCTCAAAATTCAAAAAAAGAAGATAAAGTTCTTTTCAAGAGATAGAAAACTCACTTGGTAAATTCTTGGAGATGAAAAGAGAAGTTGTCCTGAGTTACCTAATAGCTCGAACAGAGAAAGGAAAAACCCAAAGAGAAAGCAGAAAGTATTGAGGAAGAAGAACGCTGCAAAAACTGCCTTCTTGTGAGATATGAAAGGACTTAGGTAAATCCTAAAATTTTAAGAGTTCTAATTTAAATGGGATAAGAACTACTGAACGAAGCGACCCTCCAAAACTAAAACGGGGTGACTTTCTAAATTTAAATTGGTCAATTTTCTAAAACTGAAGAGGTGCGTTTCCTCCAAAAATAGTTGTTATAGAGCGAAGCGACGCGACCCCTCAAGGGTCACAACTTCAAGATGGCAATGTAGGCACCATAATCTTTGAGCTCACTGTTGCAAAAGTTGGGTAATGATGGGAGAAATGGGCACGACCTGGACAAGTCAACCGAAATGGGTTCAAAGCTCAGCCCAAAGCCCTAGCCCACAATACCTAAAAGTTAGACTCACAAAGTCAATGAGGAACGGTGGGCAGCGACTTGCTACCACCGACCTCTGAGGTCATTGACCTCCTAAATCCAGACCACGACCTTCGACCTGATAAGCTCCAATCCGTCCCATACATCTTCCATGCCGCAACTAATTGTGCGCGACTCCTAACATCTCCCATGAGCCTACGATCACTTGGTGTGACCTCGCAAAAGAGATGATCGAGAACAATGATATTCACGGGCAGGTCGCACAAGTTGGTCTAACGTCATTTAGCCAGCTCGTACCTTTCGACAGAGACGTGAATGACAAGATATCTCAATTGAGTGAAACTCCATGATTCAAGGAGCAAATGGCGGGATTTGATAAGATCCCACAATTATCCTAATTGCTTACTGTCGCATAATAAAAGAGCCATAATCTAAGAGGTAACTTACTTCTTTTCTATATAATCACGTTATAATCAGTCTACAGATGAGGATAGTCTTTTTGGGAAGTTAATTACAATACATTACTCTTCCATGATATTGATTTAGGCATCGGAGCTCTTCCCCGGGCAATAGCCCACTCTCATGCCCAATTCTTTCTTTCTTCGGTTGCTGCAGTTAATGTCATCACGGTTTAGGTGTAACCTGGAGTCTACTCTTGGGCTCCATCAATGGCATATCAAGTTTTATTTTAGGCAAAGATTAGATCCCTATTCAAATAAATATAAAGAATGAACTCGAAATATTAATACATAATAATTAAAACAAGACCTGAAAATTCAATGGATTACTCTTTATATATACCTTGAAATCTGGAGATGAGAAGAAGAAGACGAGTATATTGAAGTGGTTGTTGGGAGATCATGAAGAGGTAGATATGGTTTTGGCCTTTGGGAGCGCTGAAGCAGAAGCACAATTAATAAGGACGAACTGCAGACTTTCAAATTTCCCTCTCATTTGAAAGCGAAACGTGACTCGGAAACGTTCATCATTTGGAACTTTTCTTTGCAATGTTGATCTTTCCATTTCTAATTTCAGTGAATGATTTCTAATGGAGCTCCGCGATTAGTAGCTTGAGAAGATGAGGAGCGGGCTGTCGCCCAAGGAAGAGCTCCGTTGCCTAAGTTAGTATTTTGGGAGAGTTTTCCAGTAAAGACAGTTCTTAAGAAAGCTGGAAGGCTTCGTTCTCTATTTTCTTTTTTTCTTGTCATTGTCCCTATATTGATTATGTTTTTGTTTAAGTAAAGAGAGAGAGAGAGTCTATTACCTCCTGGAATTAGGCTCTGTATTACATAATAGTAGACAATTAGGATAATTGTGGGATTTAGTCGAATCCCACCAATTGCTCCTAAGATCATGGAGTTTTCCTAGAACGAGAGATCTTGCCACTCACGTCTCTGTGAGAGCTACGAGCTCACTAATCGACCTTCAGACCAACTTCATGACCTCCCCGTAGATGTTGAGGACCTTGAACATCTCTTCTGGTGAGGTCATGCGAGTGATCCTTGGCTCCTTAGAATGGTCAAGAGTTGCGCACCGGTGGTCTTGGCATGGTAGATTTATGATTCGAATAAAAGCTTCCTAGGTCGAAGTCGGGGTCTAGTAAGACCTCAGCTCTAGCTCATTTAGGAGGTCAAAGACCTCTAGGTCGGTGACTTGGGAGCTCGGTGGTAACTGGCCGCTTGCCCACGTGTCCTCGTTGACACTATGAGTCTGACTTTCAGGTATTTAAGGCATGGGGCCCTCTGGCCCATTTGGGTTGACTTATGTTTGGGTTTTGCCGTTTGAGTTGACTAGTCCAGGTCATGCCCGTTTAACCCATCAATCTTTCCTTCTATCATGTCTGCCCTCCCAATATTTCTCGTGACAACTTTGGTTTGTTTAACCAAAGTGATACCCATGGGTTATGTCTGCACCACCTTCTCCTCTATCACTCTAACTACCAAGTTAACTCAGACTCAATCAAAACACAAAGATTTTAGCTTAGTCAAAAATGAAAGGTTATATTAATGCCTCTCCCCTAACCCTCCTTATTCCCTTCCCCTTCAGGGTCAACAGTGGTATAGCGTCAAATTGAAAGGATGTCTGTGGAATTCGAACTCGGGACCTATAGTCTTCGCGTGCTTACTACTCTACCCATTGGGATGTCCCTAAAGAAACATTATCACCTTTTTATGCAATTGTTACTTTTAGAAATTACCATATTTTAAATAAAGTTTTGGGATTGGCAAATTGGTTTTTTCTATGCTACAAATATTCTAATGCAGAAAAATATTCTTATATCTTACTTGTTGATGGAGCTCGAAAATGATCTGTAATCGCAACTTAAGGAGAAAAGGATTAGGTTACTAGAGCGGGCTGTCGCCCTGGGGATAGCTCTGATGCCTAAGTTAGTATTTTGAGAGACTAATGTTTGAGTAACATTAGCTCAATCTATTGTGTGTTGTCCCTTGGCATATCGAATAAAATAAGTTACCTCGTTGATCAGGGCTCTTCAATTACGTGACAGTAGGCAATAAGGATAATTTTGAGATCTTATCATATCCCGCCAATTACTCCCCCCTAAGTTGTGATACCTTGCCATGCACGTCTTTGGTCGAGAGCTACAAGCTCGTTTACAACCTTTGAACCCACTCCACGACCTACCTGTTGGTGCTGAAGGTCTCGACTACCTCTTTTAGAAGGTCGGGTTAAGTGATCATAGGTTCATGGAGTGTCTTAAGAGTTGTAGATGTTTAGTCGCAGCATGGAAAATGAATGAGATGGATTGGAGCTCGCTGGGTCAAAGGTTGCTGCCCGGTGAGACCTCTCCTAAGCTCATTTTAAGGTCGGCAGGTAGAGGTCACTGCCCACCTTTTCCCTTGACTTGTAAGTCGGATTATTTGGGTCGGGGCTTGAGCTCACTTGGGTCGGTTCATCTGGGTTGTACCCGTTTCTCCCACTATTACCCCCCTTTAGGCCCAGCAAGCTTGAACGTTGTGGACCTAAATTACCATTTTTAAGTCTCGACCTCTAAAGGGTCGCTCTGTTTTTCTGTAACTGCTAGTTTTGGAGGTGATGTGTCTAATCAGTTTTAGTAGTTGCCTTGGTTTCCAACGTACCGGATCTTTTTCAGCAACCCAAAGGACTCCTTCTCACATATAAATTAGGAGGCTTTTGAAAATTTTAGGATTTACCAAAACTCTTCTCTTGCTAGCAAAATTTTCCTTCTACAATATCACCTGTTTCTTTTCTGAACTCCTTTATTTTCTTTGTCCAGTGAGTATCTTAGGGTCCAGAACACTTCCTTCCTTAATCTCCCGGGAATTGACGAGTGTGTTCTCTTTTGTCTTCCGTTTACTGTTGTTAGAAAAAAACCTCATCTTTCCGTTCTTTTTCGAAATAATGTGTTTTGTGTCTCTTTTCGATTCATCTTCCGCGACGAGATCATCTGCATCTAGCACCCGTTCTCTCAGCGCTAGAGAGGTTTCTAGGCTCTTTTCCCCCATAAACTCAGAAAACGAGGTATTTTATTTGCTTCCAATCACTTCAAGGGCTTCCCAAGTCACGAGTAAGGTTTATCATCCCTCGGAGCTAGAGGTCTTTTCTTTATCTTCTTCCTTATGTCCCTCTGAGATTTTTTAAATCAGTGGTAACCATGGTTTGAAAAGAGAGGATATAGTTGCCGCTTGGGAGTTCAAGCGTCCCAATAGCCTTCATGTTGGACACATAATCCTTCATTTAACCAACTTCAGAGGGGGCATTCTTTTGCCTTATTTCCAACCTCTATTTTTTGACATAGTCCATTTTTGGAATTTCCCTATCGCACAGCTTGTTCCCAAAGTTGTAAAAACTGTAGTCAGGTTCATTGCAATCTGCCATCTCTACAGAGTTTCTGTTTCCCTGGGCCTCTTTAGATGTTTCTTCAATTTCGGTGTCTTCTCGGCACCAAATAAAACTAGTGTAGGGTTCCTCCAGTTCAACAATAGGTACAAGCTAGTAGGTCCTTTCTAATCCTACAAAGGGATTGGAAGGATTCTTTCTTCTTTGCCAAGCTTCCAAATAGTTTGGTCTAGTCCGCACCCTTCCTGGACTGGAATATGAACAAGACCTTCTATAATGGTCTCCCAACCCTAGCTGGTGAGTAGGAGAAGGGAAAGAACTTTCTTGGTCGACTTGGCCCGTTTCGACTTCGAGAAGGTCAGATGTACCTAGAAGGTCTGGCTTGTAGCCTTTTTTCGTTCTGCTGGATTGGGGAGTCTAGCAGAATGCGACCTCTGTTCCTTTAGGAGAGCTATGGGACTTCTTCCCATTGGTAGGGAGTTTCTTCATTCTTTTTTTTTTTTAAAAAAGTCTTCTTTAACTTTTCTGCACACTAATACCTCTTTTTTCTTGTTTTGGCAAAGATGAGGACCGCATGGCTTTTGAAGCCAACCACCCATTCTCAGCAAAGCCACCAAGAAAGGTTGCTGGCCTTCCTAGCTTTTACTGGCGGCCCTGGAGATGCTGTCGGCTCCTCCTCCGCTATTGCTCTGATCTCTAAGAGGTCTTCCTTTAACATCCCCATTCCCCAAACTTGGAGCCAAAAGATTGCTGTGGCCGACCGAACTCAACAGCTCTGAAAAGGAGTGTCGAGGCTACTGCCTTGAGGGTTTTTGAAAAACCCAAAAAAATTGTGATTTCATCAATTCCCCTTCCTCCCAATCCACCCCATCGGAGAAAAGGCTTCCTTTGACCTCCTCGAGGAAGGGGAAGGCTCCAGCGACCTTGAAGCTGGGATTAGAGTTTAGTGGTTGTGCGCCCAAGAAGTTTGCAGAGACATTAAAGAGGTTGGGGAATCTGTCCTTGGTTTCTCACACTGATGAGGGGATCGGAAGATGGGTCCCCAAATTTTCCATGGCGTCTTCAGACTCATTATCCCGGTGGCCACAAGCCCAGTCCATCCTGATGGAGTGTGAGCCTCCCGTTGATCTGGATATCTGTTGGCAGGTCACCGATGATGAGCTGGACCGGTACACTGCCTCTCTCCATACCGCAGTAAGTTTCTTCAGTGTTTGCATTCTTGTAGTCATTTTTGTATCAACTTTCCTTAAGCACTGACCTTTTTCCCTCTTTTCTTTTTGCAGAACCATGTCTTCTTAGGTGAGCAACTGAGGAGACAGATGGAGAGAGTGAAGAAAGACCAGGAGTTCTCTACCCTAGTTTCTGAGCTCCAAGAGGAGAAAGGTCGGGTATCCCCTTCTCTCAATTTCATTTAGAACTGAATCATATTTAGTTAGTCTTAAGGACTTCATTTTGACCTCGACTGGCATCATAGCTTCTGCACCAAAAGATAGACCGAATGGTGTTTCTCCAGTAGCTTTCCTAGGCGTGGTTTTGTATGCCCATAGGATGCTTGGCATTTCTTCTGGCTAGGAAGGTTTTCGACCTTCTCTCTCGAGCTCGGTAAGCCTTTTCTTGAGGCCTTCCAAAATTGTTCTATTTGTGACCTCAACTAGTCCGTTCGCTTGAGGATGGGCCAGGGAGGTCAACCTCTGCTCTATATTCAAGTTTTCACAGGAAGTATTGAATGGGTAGCCTATAAACTACCTTCCATTGTCTAAGATGATAGCTCGGGGTATCCCGAACCTGCATACAATGTTTCTCCATACAAAGGATTGTACATTTGGCGAGGAGTTTATTGCCATTGGTTTTGCTTCAGCCTATCTAGTGAAGTATTCTATAGCAACAATTAATAATTGGACACCACCCACTCCTTTTGGGAAAGGTCCTAATATGTCAACCGTGGCACAAACCTATTATTCTCATGATCATCAAGTTTAAGATCACTGAAATGGTGACTTTGACATTGCTCAAGAAGTTCAGCAACTAGTTCTCTCATTTTCCCCACATTCTCACTGAAATGGTGACATTGACTTTGATTATTCACTTTTTAACAGTCTTAAACCCATTTTCAACTTCCTTTTTTCTTTTCTTCTTGCCAACACTTTCTTCTCTTTTCATCTGATCTTCAGTGTCCTTTGCACGATTTGTTAAGACTCGTAGGTCCTTTCCTAGAGACTCAACATTTCTCCACAGTTTAAGAATGCTTTCCCAAAGTCTATGGTAATATTAGCCGATGCATCCATATTTAATAATCTTTGAGCCTTCTCAAACTGTGCCATTCGAATTAATCTCAAGGAAATAAGTGAACAGATGCATACTAGTTTATAATTACTAAAAAGCATTATTAATAAAAAATATAAAAATTTTACTAGTTAATTTATTTCTAATATGCTTGATGGGGCCCAAAAGTGAACACCGGGTCACCCCAAAGCCGTGATGAAGTCAATCGACTGCAACCTGAGAAGAAAGTAGAGAAGGTCACCGGAGGTGGGCTATGCTCGAGGAAGAGCTTCGATGCCTAAGTCAGTATTCCGAGAATAATCATGTGTAATTAATTCTCAGAGAGACTATTTTCCTGTCCATAGACTATGTATGATTTGATTATATAAAAGAAAATCAATTACCTCTCCGATTAAGGCTCTGCTATTACGTGACAGTAGGCAATTAGGATAGTTGTGTGATTGTAGAATCCTGCCAACTGCTCCTAGAATCGTGGAGTTTAATTTGGTTGAGATATCTTGCCATTCACATCTCTATCGAGAGCCGCGAGCAAGCTAATTGACCTCTAGACCAACTTCTTGACTTGCCCGTGGACATCGAGGGTCTCGATTATCTCTTCTGGGAGGTCACGCAGAGTGGCAGTAGGATCATGGGAGATGTTAGAAGTTGTGCACATCTAGTTGCGGCATGGAAGATGTATGAGATGAGTTGAGAATTACCAGGTTGTGGGCCGAGGTCTAGTGGTACCTCTCTCGAGCTCATTTAGAAGGTCAGTGTTAGCAGGTCACTGCCCACCTATCCTTGTTGACTTCGTGAGTCTGACTTTTAAGTGTTGAAGGTTGGGGCGGCACATTTTTCTAACTCTTGTCCAGGTCCTGCCCGTTTGGGTTGACTTGCCCGTTTCTCCCATCATTACCCCTCTTTAGGCCACGTGAGCTCAGAGGTCATGGTGCCTAAATTACCGTCTTAAAGTCGTAGCCACTAAGGCGTTCCCCGATTCCTTGTAACGACTAGCTTTGGGGTACCTTTCCATTCGCATCTCCAATGGAGAGCTACAAGCTGGCTTTCAATTTCTCAGCCTCAAGCAGAGTTGCAGACACTTATTTGTGGCATGAAAGACATAGGAGCTGAATTGGGACTTTCTGGGTTGTAGGTCATGGTCCAATGAGACCTCTTTTATGCTTATGTCTTAGGTCTATAACCTAGGAGGTTGGTGATAGGAGGTCCTTGCACACCTGTTGCTTGGGACTTGTAGGTTTGACCTTCAAGTATCAGAAATTACCATCTTCAAGTCGCGAGTTTGATCTTCAGGGTTAGAAATCACCATCTTCAGGTTGGAGGCCTGGCCTTCAGGCATTAGGAATTGCCATCTGTTGGTTGGGGTGCCTGACTTTCTGGTATTAAGAACTATCATCTCTAAGTTGGGGGTCTGACTTTCAGGTATTAGGAAAAGGTCGAGCCATTTTATTGTAATTGCTCATGAGTTTGACCTTCAGGTATTAAGAACTACCATCTTTAGGTCGTGACCATTGAGAGGTCGTGCCGTTTCATTCTGTGATGGCTATTTCTGGAAGGAGACATGTTCTTTCGATTTTGTAAAGTTGGCTGCCCGGTTCGAATGTGGAAGGTTGCCTTGCTTCAGTTTTAGGGAGATTTGAAACGTTTCCAGTTTTGGAAAGTCGCCATGCTTAATTCAGGAAAGTTGCTCCATTTAAGTTTTTTAGAGGGTACTGAAGCGTTTCCTGTTCTGAAAGGCTACGCCACTTAAACTCTGGGAGCGAATGAACAGTTTCGGGGTACATGGGTTTCTACCCAGAAGCTCGACAAGTTCCTGATCTCATTTAAATCAAGAGTTTTTTAAAGGTTCTGGAATTTACTTCAAAACTTCTGCATATTCTTGCCCCCCGGTATAAATTAGTGGGCCCTTTCCAATTGGGGGAATGGAAATCGCTTTCCTATTTTGCTCATCTTTCCAATAATCTGGTGCAGAGATATCCGAGCTGGAGTTTGTACTGTCCTTTAACAAGGTTCCTCATCTGAGCAGTGATCTAATTAGGCATAGGGACTTTTTTACGGGATTGGCCTATTCTGGTAGGACCAAGGTAGGTTGCACCTCCCCGGTCAGGTCAAAGTCTTTCCTTAATGCTGCTGGACTAGGGAATGGAGTACTGCGTAACCTCCCCTAGGTTAGGACAAACTTGGGGATAACTACTTCCAGAAAGAAGCGTTATTGATTTTGGTTGCCCTTTTCTGTAATTTTTGTACTAACTGTTTCTCCCTTTTATTTTGGTAGTGCTGCGAGATGCACGCTGGCTCTACCGGTCTAGTCCTACCCTAGCTCCCATTGGCGGAGTTGGCGGCACCGTAGCAGGAGCTGGGGGCATTGCTGATGCTTCTTTTTCTGATGCCTCTGCTCGAGTCCCAACCATTGAAATTCCTATTGAAATTTCTGTTCCTTCAAGTTAGGGAAGACAAGCTATTGCCCACAAGACTTGGGCTACCACTCGACTGAGAGTTGAGACGGCTGAAATGCTTGGGTTGATGTCTTCACCCCCCGCCAGTGGAGATCTTAAGCTCCTCCTCCTCCCCTTCTCCTTAGACGATAGGAAAAATTTCTCCACTTTGTAATAGAATAGGACTCTTTACAATTTTTGCACTGCACTTGAATATTTTCAAAGGCCTTTTTGTGGCCTCTATTTTCTATGATAGCTTTGTTTTTTCCTTCAATGTCTTGCATTTATATTTGCTAGCATTCTGTCTTTGCTTTTTGGCACTTTGAACTCAAGGCAATCTACACAAAGTGAAAACTTGATAAGCTTTAAAGGGAAGAACTTATCTTTTATTCATATCTAGCTCAAACTAAAAATTGGTAGGGTTGTTGAGGTAGCCATGATGCTCAGTGAGGTCTTTTTAATCAGCTTCTCGAGGTCAGCAATGTCTTAGTCAACTTTAGGCATAGAACTTCTTTAGATGGCATAGAACTTCTTAAAGACTTCATGCTAACCTTGACCGGCATCACTACCTCTGCACCAAAGCATAAGTTGAATAATGTTTCTCCTGTAGCTTTTCTAGGTGCCTATAGAATGCTCAGAATCTCATTCGACCAAGCAGGTTTGTGACCTTCTTTCTCGGTGAGTCTTTTCTTGAGTCCTTCCAGAATGGTTCTGTTTATGACCTCGGTGAGCCCATTAGCTTGGGGATGAGCTACAGAGGTCAGCCTCTGTTCAATGTTTAAATTCTCACAGAAGGTTTTGAATGGGCCGCTAATGAATTGTCCATTGTCTGAAATTATAGCTCGGAGGATCCCGAACCTACACACATTGTTTCTCCAGACAAAGGATTGGAGTTTTGGTGATGAGATGGTTGCCATTGGCTCTGCTTCAACCCATCTGATGAAGTACTCCACAGCCATGATTAGGAACAAAACACCCCCCCCCACTCCTTTCGGGAAGTCCAAGGATATCAATTCCCCAGATAGCGAAAGGTATCAAGGCGTTTATGGATTGGTGCCTTGTTGGCGGCATATGTGATTTGTTCCCGTGTAGTGGGCAGCTCGTGCATCTCTGTATGTTCTTCTCAATGTTTGAAACCATTGATGGCCATAATACTCTGTTCTTTGTATCTTTTTGGCCAAGGTCTTTGCTCTTATGTGTGATCCATATATTCCGTTTTGTACCTCTTCAATGACATATTGTCCCTTTCCTAGACTTAGACATTTGAGTAATGCCCAAGTGCATGACCTCTTGTATTTCTTTTCATCTCCAATTAGGAGGTAACGAGGTGCCCATTTTCGCACTTGGCGAGCTTCTTTTGGGTCCTGTGGGAGGTCACCATTCTTGAGGAATTTGTGGATTGGATATCTCCAGCCTACCTGATCCTCTATAACCAAGCTCTCGTCTTAGTTTATGCTTGGAGAGTACAATTGTTGTACCAGCAGCTCTACATTAGCTCCAACTATCTCTTGATAGACTTTGGATAGTGCATTTGCCTCTGCATTGTGCTCTCTAGGTATCTGCTTGATGAGGAAATGATCAAGTTTGGATGTGATATCCCTTACTCTTTTGGAATATTTGATCATGTTGTCCTCTCTAGCTTTGTATTCTCTAGCGACCTGGCTGGCTATGACATGCGAATCTGTTCTAACATGCAATTTTTGCACTTTGAGAGCTCTTTTAAGTCCTAGACCTGCTAAGAGAGCTTCATATTTAGATTCATTATTCAAGGTTGGGAAGTTGTACTTCACAAAGTAAGGGATTCTCACTCCCTCAGCGCTGTTCAGTATTATTCCCATACCTGAATTTTCTTTTTCCGTTGAACCATCTTTATACATTATCCGGACGTTGCTTTCACAAGTTCTTGTGAGCTCCAGTGGAGCCCTTGTGCATTCTTCTACAAAGTCTGCTGGAGCTTGAGCATTGATTTCTTTCCTTAGCTCAAATTGAATTTGATATCCCGAAAGTTTGAGAGACCATTTCATCGTTTTGCCCGATAGCTCGGGTTTGGCTAGAGCTTGTTTTAGTGGTAGATTTATTAATACTCTTATCGGGTAAGCTTCAAAATATATCTTTAATTTCCTCGAGGTAATAATAATGAGGTACAAGAACTTTCGAGGTCCGAATTGAAGGGGAACCGGATCCCGAATCAATGAGGAAACGAATCCGGAGTCTCAGGATTTTAAAAATTTTTCCACATAAGAAATTCGAGAACAATATCTGGTTTGAAGATTCGCGGAGATCTTGTCCTGCGGAATGGATCTGGACGTCTTGATCTACCATGCAAAAGATCTTCT
>JAOXNR010000001.1:13719534-13737655 GCA_028571225.1 Parsonsia alboflavescens | reverse complement strand
TTTGTTTTGGGGTGGTGTGGGGGCTTCGGGGATTGAGTAGGGGGGGTTATGAAGAGACTAGAATAAGCCAAACATTGACTGATGAAAAGAAAAGGCCCCATTAATTTTAGCCCAATATAAAGGCCTGAGAAGGCCCAGAACTGGTCCTATATTCCTTATTAGATTGCTAGGACAATCTTTGTTATATAGAATAGAGAATTGATGAAAAGTGTTAGTAACCACAAAGAAAAGAGCCATTTGACCCATGAACGATCACTCTCAATGCAAAATTTTTTTTATGCACCACAACACTTTAACATGGTCCAGATATTTTGTTTGTCAATAAATATTCTGTCAATTATTGTATCTATCGTTATTTTTTGTCGTGTCAAAATATCTCATATGTTATCTTTAATGATAAAAAGATATGGTTATTTTAGACGCAAATACATTCTTATATGCTCTCTTACTTTCTTATCTCCCGGACTTACGACACGAGTTTGCGATGATAATACTATATCCTTGTTTTCAATTCCAAAGGCATCCGTCTCTTTCAAGAGGGATCATGACATGTATAATTCCTTTCAAATTATTTGCTTTTGTATCGAATTAAATCACATGATGATCGATCTCAATTATGTGGGACCGTATCAATTTTTTTAACTTTTATTCTTATTTATGTATTTCTCAAAAAAAGATGCTTTACAATACAATTACAACAATGAATGAATCATGAATGTGTCGGTAAAACAGCATCTAATATCCATCATTTACTCGTATGACTATCAAGGTATATCTAACCTTCTCTCCCCTAGCATTTGTGCATATTATGAACTTATAAGATAAAAATCAATTTTAGTTTGCTCATGAAAATTTTTTATCATGTGCATTGAAGTCATGAGCAATTTTCTCCCTAGGCAATTGAGATTGGACTGATAATTAAATGTGTGTGTATACATATATAAGGAGCATAATTCTAAAAATAATGTAATATAAATATTAATAATTATTTGGATTTATTTGATAAATAAATTTCACAGCAAGTTATTACACGAATTAAAATATAAATCCAAAAAAAAAGGAAAGAGAAAAATTAAAAAGAAGAGCATCTGCAGGAATGTGACCTCCAAAAATAGAAGAAATCAAACGTTCACTGGTTTACAAAGGAACATAAGTGATAGTGCTGACGAGTCACCGCCGCCAAGTCTACCACCACCACCAGTGCCGCCACTGCCACCGCCTCCACCTCCACCAATGAACACCCTCTCATAATAATCCACGCAAAACAATGACAAAGACAGCTCCACCTCATGCCGAGTCCAGACACGTCTAACGAGGTCCGAGTCCGATTCACCACTTCCACTGCCGCCTCCTCCGCCACCGCCACCTCCACCACCTCTTCCCTTTAATAATATTCTTCTTTGCCTGCCAAGCCTATTCAAGACTGGCCTCACGCAAACCATGTACAGCCTCTTGTACCCACCCAGGGCCACCACCACCGTCCTGACACCCTCCGGTGGCGGAGACACTTGGCGGAAACACAGGTGCTCCCATATTGAATCGTTCCTTGTGATGGAGCACCATAGTTTGCATACGCATGCAGCCACACCCAATGACCGCCCGTCAACTCTCTTGAGTATTTCAATAAGAAGGTCCATGTGATCGTTGATGAAAAACTTGGGTTTCTTCTCTTTTTCCTTTTGAACATCATATTCATGATCTTGTTCTTCCTTCATGAGTTGCACCATTTTCTTCATCATTTTCATGAGGTTTTTTTTTTTTCTTTTCTTTTTCTGCTTTCAAGAAAGAAAATGGTGAGAGAAAATCATGGGTTTTTCTTTTCTTTTCTCTGGGGGATGGGCAAAACATAAAAGTGAAAGAAAAGGGGTATTTGTATAGGAGGGTTTTGACTTAAGGGAGGGTTTGAGTGTGTGAGAGAGAGGGAGAGAGAATCAAAGGGAGAAGAGAAAAATCCAAAAGAAAAAGGCCAAGGAGGGCAAAGCAGTGGAAACCTAGCTAGGGGTTGAGATAAATAGATTTAATTAATAGGCTTTCGGGTGAAGTAAAAATGTCGTTTGTTGTTTTTGTTGTTTGGATATATGAAAATGAATCCGTTGTTAAAATTCTTCTACAAAAGTCATATCATATTTGAACGTTGAGTGACACACACACATATATATATATATATATATAGTAGTATTAGTGTTTTGATTACTTTGGCTTGCATGGAGATTGAAATATTGCTTTGTTTTGCCCGCGAAAAATGTCCATTCCATTACACCCACGTACACAACCCTTCAAACCCCCCCCCCCCCCGACAATCATCGTAAATAGGATTAGGTTTGAGATATGTGACAAGGGTCCTCGGAGGTACCGGGGCAAAATAAATACTTCTTTCATCACTGAATATAAATTACCATCTATTATTTTGTAAAAATTAATGTAATTTTTCTTTTCTAAAATGTCCTCTCAATACTTTTCAAAAATTTGAACATCATTTCACGATAAATTATTAGAAAGGTAATATAGAAAAAATATCATCAAATGCCTAATTGACTAACAACAATGGCTTATAATTAGTGATAAAAAAATTTATTAAAATAACTTTTATTGAGTGACCAAAGAAATATTATAGTAAAATTACAATTTTTCAATATTAGTGTCCTTAAACTCGAGATTAGTCTATTCTCGTCTATTTATATGTACCGTCGGGAAAAAATGGATGTTATGTATGATTAATTTTCATTAATTGACGAAATTAAATGCATAAACTTTAATTTAACTAATTCTGAATAAGAATAATTAAATGCCAAACTTATTTTCAGACCACTATCTATGCCTCCTTCCCTAGGGGCTAGGACCACAGACATGGGTTGGCCTATATTGTGGGAAAGATAGAGTACTCTTCTGAACTACTGCTTTACAGCCGTTGATGAGGTATGGGTTTCTATGTAAACACGCAGAAGAATATTAATGTGTCATTCTATTTTTACTTTTATGTATCAACTAATTTTAGAAATTTATATTAATCCCTATAGTCTTATTTTAATTCTTTTTTTAAAAAAATTTTTACTAGCGATATCCAGATCATAGTTTGCATACTTACCAAAGCAGAAATA
Source organism: Parsonsia alboflavescens (assembly GCA_028571225.1). NCBI lineage: Eukaryota > Viridiplantae > Streptophyta > Magnoliopsida > Gentianales > Apocynaceae > Parsonsia > Parsonsia alboflavescens. The sequence goes on along the minus strand of JAOXNR010000001.1, from coordinate 13,734,557 downwards.
TGAAGTAAGATCGAGTCGAACTCACGATCTGTATTATACAAGTCTCTTCCAAATCATTTGATCACACCTTGAATACAACTCAATTCTTATTTCTTATTAATAAAAAGGGAGCAAAGGTCACAAAACCAAGACCTCTCAAAGTGCCCAATGCAATGGTACCGTAGTGTATAGGAAATTAAAAAGGAAGGTCCCGACATAAATATATAACAAAAGCTCATTAACTTTTCAAAAATTTAAATACATTTTCTTCATTTTGATCCCATATTAAATTTTCACATGCATCAAAAGTTTAAACAGTTAAATTAATAGAGAGGGGTTGAACGTACATACTCTAACACTCTCAACCATTCGATTTTAGCCATTGAACTATAAAAATCCACAAAAAAGAGTTCTTCCTAATATATATTCTTAAAGAAAATTAAAAAACTAATTTTACTCTAAAACGACTAATTAATTATATGTGGGAACGAAAGTAACACTACCAGAAACAAATTCAAACTCTTTAAAATACCCTCTAATTAAAAGGGTTTTAATTTTGAAATAAATTAAGTAGAAATTAAAATTTTCAACTTCTCAATAAATTCTAAAGAAAATTAATTAATTTCAGAATCCAATGATAGGGAGGGAGGGAGCGAGGGGAGACCCCTATAGTCAGAGTGTACCAATTCGTGATTGTCACGACAGAGTTGGATTTTGCTCTATAAAGGAAACAACCAAAGTCCTATGAGACAGAAAGCATATATTAAAATATCGTTAGAAAAAAAGGACCTTAGAATTGACATTAGATGATCTCCTTTCCTTTGAGGCAAGAAAAGATATCATAAAAGGGGGTTTTTCTCTACAGTGTGTTGTCCCACTCTTACTTACAATATTTATTTATTTATTTTACTGATTATATTTTTCTCATAATAAATAAAATAAATATTCAGAGTAATTAGGAAAGAAAGAAGGAAAGGAAGGAAGCTGTTTGTTTTGTATTGTTTTGGGAGTTGTTTGGTGGACTTACTTGAGAAGAGCACATCTACCGATTCTTGCATGGAAGAAATTGTTAACTGCAAACTTACAAAAGACTTACCCGTAAAGTCCGCACAAAAAGACTTCGGCAAAATTTATACTCTCTCCCCCCCTACAACTTCTTTAATTTACATTCACTTCATTTTCACTACCCCATCCATTTTTATAAATCAATATAGGGTTTTTACTTTCGTCGCCTATGTTTATTTCCAATCTTACCCTTCATCATCTTCGGTTATATAGGGGAATGATACGCTTCTGCCGGTCAATTCCAAGTTTACCACTGAATTATATTTTTGGAGATAAAATTGCTTTGGTTCAATCCATGAAGATGTTGGTGGACTTTTGAATTCGGGATCTCTAGTCTACACGCTCGTCATACCACCTATTCGGATGTTCCCGAAGGGACAACATAGAGAGCAAAAATGTTTTATGGGGAGAAGAGTAGAAGCAAAATTGAAAAGAATGGGTAAAGATCATGAAAAACAATTTATAATAAGGGACAAGAAAAATTATACTCTCTCCGTCACTAGCCGTTATTTTGAAAATATTTTTTTCTTGAAATACCTCTATTTATATGATAATCAAACTAACAATAAAATATAGAGGAAAAAAGTGATAAAGATAATATAGAAAAAACACCTTCAAATACATAATTAGTAAAAAAAAAAAAAGTTAAAATGACTTATATTTCGTGACGACGGACTGCATTTTGAACTACCTATGATTAGGGAATAGTATAATTTAAATATATATTATCCATCCCAATATACATAATGAGACGAATAGTAATTTACAAAAACAGGACCAATAAGGGATGGTAATATAAAATAAAGACATTTTAGACTCTATTGAGTTTGGGTCCCAAGATAATCAAACATATATATTGTCCAAACCTATTGTATAACTTAGGAAGAAATCGAAAATCTCTTAATTAATTAGAACTAATTATTTTTATGTAAACTTTTAAATTACAAGATAGAATTGACAGTGAAGAAACTATATATCTTGTGAATTAATTGACTCTGTGGAGCCATGCCATGGGAAGAAAAAATTGCCTTGGTCTTTTGTCATGAAGCTAATCGGGTGAAAGACACCTCTGAATTGCTTGTAAGTTTACAGCTTACCAAGGCCAAATCATGTCCTTTTCCATTTCTTTTTCTTTTTCATTCTTTTTTCATGAATTTAGGAAAATATCAAATAGAATATTGGAGAAATTAATGTGGGTTGCTTTCGTGATTTAAATTCTATATATTTTTTTCTAATAAATTTTAAACGTAATTATTGTATGGAGAATATTCTTGTTTTCGATTGTTAACTTAATTATTTGATTTGTTTAATACAACGTTATTATGGGTTTTTTTGAAAACAAATCATGATTAATCTCCTGATTAAACAAGCTTTAGATTCATGGAACAAATAATTAGATCCACACATGGTAGTTTGACATTGTGTCTTGTGGAAATCAAACAATATGGCTATAAAAGTCAAGAATTATTTAAAATACTTTAGAAAAAAAAAAAAGAACTCTACACTTTTCCCAATAAAAAGAGAAAATCCAATTAAATTAAGTAAATGGATATATTTACTTAATATATTTATATATTTATATATATAAATATATATATTTATATATTTATATAAATATATATTTAATTCAATTTATATATTTCAATTGGTGAGTAAGGTTGAATTTTAAGAAAATTCAATTTATATATTTCGTAAGGTTTTTTTTTTCCTCTATGCTAAATAGAAACAGATATGTAGTGATAAAAGCTTGAAACCAATAGAAACAAAGCTAGCAAACAAAGGAGTAAATGGTGAGCAGAAGGAGACTTAGAAAAAGAAACCATGAAATTGCAGCCAGAAAGTGTTTGATAAAAATCCCCAAAGAGGACATATTATAGTCCAACTGCTCCTCTGATCAGCTTAAGTCATTATTATTCTTTGGAACTTGAATTTGATATATAAAAGAAAAAATTCTTGAAATCAATGGATGTGTGTAGTTTTCTTGGTGTTCTTGCTCATTTGGCTATAATTTCCTTTTTTTTTTTCTTTACTTTTATGGAAAAGATTAAAGAAGCAAAAAAGGAAGAAAGAAAATCTGTATTTCAAGTTTCAACAATGGTCCACTAAAGGACTTTCATATACATCCAAAATTCACTGTTTGATGGATCCTACACAGCTTTGAGACTCTCCAGAAATGAACATTTTTTTTTGCTGCTTTCTTCCAAGCATTTTTCTCACTTTTAGTGCTGTAAATAGGAAAGAATTTCTTCTCAGTAACTTTAGAGTTTGTGCCATTCCAAGGTAATTTGGGATGATCAAGTCTTGCTTAGCTTAGTGGTGCATGTCGGCAGGGGTACTCCTTGGATGGTGAGGGTATAAGGAAGGTTAGGAGTTAAAAAAAAAAAAAAAAAGAATTTTGGGGTGCGATAAAATGCAAGTGGGGAGGAACAAATAACAATTTGCTGCGAAGCCTGGAATTTAAAAATTTACTTACCACAAAATTTAACATTGATAACTGGAAATTTTTTACACGAGTTGGAATTTCTCTGCTCAATTTATGAAGTATATGGAGAACTTGAATGCATTTCTACTATTGTCCATTAACAGATTCTGGGAAGTTAATAGGCCTAACCAGGGCGAAACGGGACTCTGGATTCACTGACATTAACAACTCCAAAGCCACTAAATCACTGGGATAACTGATCTTGAGTCCAGGTTCTACAAAGCCTGAAAGAAAATGCCCCCGGAATGTACTTCAACCGGTTAGCATATCACTTTCAGTTAACATCAAGAAACAACAATGGAGGACTAATGGAAGTTTTACCAGGTGAGAGTTTCTTCCTTCCATATAGTTCCTTCGCTAAAGGGTTCAATGCCCAGTGGTTAACAGCCACTCTGCTGGTAGGTTGGAACCCAGCAATTTTGCCATCCATGGATAGCAGCACCTGAATCAAAAGAGATTAGCATCTTCTGTTTACAACTTACATCAACCGGCCAGTTTAACTTAGCCCATTTTTTCTTTTTCGGTTTCCTGTTACCTGGTAACTTGCAATATCTTGAGCAGCTCCTTTTATCTCTTCAAGACTTTCGGTTGGTGCGGAAGGGTATGAAACATCATCTAAACTATTGGTGTTAAAGTAGATCATTTTCCTTAGATAGATTGGGACTTCTCCAATCCAAGCACAATTACCATTTTCCTTCTCTATTTCTCCGGGCCATTCAAATGAAGCTTTTATTCTGCTAATGACAGAGAAGTATAGATCTTCCAACTATAAAACCAAAACAAGAATTAGATTGACAGAGGAAAACATGAAAATCATAAATAAGGAAACATAATAGCGATCTACGTTTGTTTATGAAGGTTAGGCTAAGTAGACTCCAGGGGTGTGACACAGGATTAGAATTAACATTAAGAAAATTTATAAGATCTTACATTTCTCAGATATACCTTATGAGGCTCCAAAGATTGAGGCTGAACACATGTAATTGATGGTGTCTGAAGCTGACGATTCTCTTGACGGTACTTCCTCCAGGAAGGAAGGCTAGGCATTAGAAGTTGACCAAGAATACTGATGGTGAAAAGAAAGAGACCAGTTGCAAAGATGGCTGACAACATTTTAAACAGAGAACTACGGCTCTGCAAGAATTGAAAGCAATGAAAACCATTGTAAACACTCCTCTGAGCAAAAGAAAATTCAGAAAACAAAAAAGTAAACAAAAGAGAGAGAGAACTAATTACCCAGTTCCCATTCATCCCAGATATTCACACAGAGTGAACCCAAAAAGATTCATCAAGACACAGACACTTAAAAGTTACCCTTCTTCAAGGATGGATATGAAGTATAATGGTCTGCTAAACTCTAGAATTTGTGCATCAAATCAAATCTTGACCTTCAGTTTGTAACTAAGGGATTAATTCACTGTAAGTAAATATTAGTCATTTTCCCAATAACAAAACTACGAATGAATATTCCGCATTACATGGACAAAAACTAGAAGAAATTTTATCTAGACTAAAGTTTAAAGCCAAATGCTCCCCAATTCCATGAATTAACAAAGAAAAAATAAGAAAAGACATTATTGAGACCTTGTTTTTCGCCAAGTGGGAAGGCTTCATAATTGCTCCGCATCTCAATTCTTTAGAAGGCAAGGTGAAAACATCTTCATAGTACATATCTAGAATGTTGGCCAAACTAACCTGCAAATTTAACCAGAAAACTAGTTTGTTAGTTCAATTATGCATAATATGTCAGAAATAGCAACAAAATTAGATAACACCAAGGCAAGCCCAGCACATAAAACATCTCACATTTCACAAATCAGCTGTAAAGAGAATAACAAAATGGTATGTTCAACTATGCTTCTAACCAGGCTATTTTGTGTTTCCTTCCAATTAGATTGATTTTGTTCTAATTGAATGACATCCTCATTCCATATGATTAAGAATTAGCTATTAACATAATTCAACACCAAAAGAGAAAAGGAAAATAAAGCAACATACTAATCTGTTGAAAAGGGAAAAAAGGGGAAAATCGAGACATTTAACACCTAATTTTTTTAGGTCAAGTATACAAATCTCAGTCAGTTCTACATTTATGGTTGAAAAACAAGCCTAATCAATAAGATATGATGGTCCTAAACACGAGAGCCACAAAAATACAAATATGTTTTTGCTGAATAGAATTCAACTAGAATCATCAGCCATATCTCTGGAAGCATAATGTCCGCTCAGTCCAAAAAATAAAATATATATAGGGAAGGCAACATTCAGAATGAAATGAAAAACGATGGATAGCAAAAAGGTATTGCACAAGAAAGCTACTATAGTGTTCTCCTGGAGCAGAACCAGGAAATTTATTGACCTACGGATATACAGATAGAAAAGGTCACATAAAGTTAGAAAGTTGTTTGGCAGGTCAACAAATAGTTACAGCTCTTGCAAAGCAATCACAAATACCAACCATTTGGGAATGAGTCAGGAGTATTTCCCAGCTATCTCCAGCAGATAGGTTCCCTCCTTCAAACTTCATATTCTCAAGCTTACTAGCATCAATATACAGCCTATACAAAGGAATATATTCACTTATCCAAGCAGTAAATTCAGGTCCACCAATCTTTTCCAACTCAGAGAATGATGACACTGGCCACCAACTGCTTCTTGAGACCCTTTGCATAGACTTATGTTTCTCCCTCTCTGAAATAAACTTCTCTAGCAGACCTTTTGAGTTGACAAGTATCTCATTTTCAAGCGACTTATCTAGAACAACAGAGGCATCCTTTGAGACAATTCTTTTCTGCTTGTGAAATGAAGGGAAAACCTTGGTTGACCGTTTACCCAGTGAATGAACCAAAAAGTGTTTCTCGACACTTTCAAGAGCAGAAAGGCAAAGAACTTCCGCAAGCACCGAAATTACCCGTTCATCTGATGAGCCGATAACAAAAGATGCAGGTACCTGCCGGTAGGAAAGTAATAAGAGAACTCAGTCCATCAGTATCACGAGGTACCTGTGTGACAGAAGAGATAAAAAGGGGGAAAACAAATGCAAGAAAGCAGAAATATCAGACATACATTTCAATAAATTAAATCATTTGAAATCCTTTATGAAACTACATTGGAGGAGGAAAGGGAATTTCATCTAACCTCTCTTGCATTTTCAAGATCATCCATATTTCTTTGAATTCCAGGTCTAAATACTCTGAGTTCAAAACTCCAAAGCTTTTGAAGAACTACTTGCCTAAAAGTCATGGCAAGAATGTTTTTTGTTGAAAACATGTCCTCTTTCAAGGAATCTTTAAGACTTTTGGCTTTGTGTTTTACTTTCCTGGCTGGTAAAAACTGACAAAGCAATAAACCTCATAAAAGTTAACCCAGAAGCTGTAACTGCATTCATCAAAAGTTTTAACATGGATCTGAAACAGAAGTTTAGATATAGACAGATCAAAGGTGATTTTAGAAGGCACATCCTTTTGCGTGTGCATTTGTTGTAGACTGGTCAAAATCAAGATAGCAAAAAGCATGAAGATTATAATTAATTACATTTTTTGCCAATTCTCCTACAAGGCAACTACCTCATGGACGTTTTTATTCTCTAGAGTTCCTAGAACAAATCTGCAAGTTTTTCATGTTTTAACTCATGGCAGAATATAGATGAGAAACTGCAACCAGTATATTTTATGTCGCGTTGTGCTGTTGATAGTCCTTACACTCGCGTTATGCAACCAGGCATCTCACATTCTTTTGCATCAGTGCAAATCCAAAAGGAACATATTTCAAAATTTTCTAAATAAGTAACAGATTTGCCAACACATATAAAAGACCTTAAACTTTTAAAATTACTTTTCAGAATTAAAAACTCGTTCTAATCTTTATACTTCTTTTCAGAATCTTCATTGTATCTTATAACCCTCCTTTCCTTCTAGAACAAAAATTATTATGTGTTTCTTGTTAAAATCGAAACAAAAAAACTTCACTGGTTGGGGTCCATATGCATCTTCTTATGTATTTCTCAATTAATATGCTTTTGAATATATCTCATCCCATTATCCATACATTCTTCATCAGTAAGATCACCATAAAACTAAAATTTGGGAGGACTCAAGGCACAAAGTGTTAAACTTTATTTTGTTCTATTTTCATAGTATTTCCAAATTTCACCAGAAATGTGGACGGAGAACAGGAAAAGTCTATATCTATCGACATTCCCTACAAATTCGTACCACAGAGACATCAATTGTGCTAAAAAATTTACAACTTTAAACAATTTTCCCTACTGACCAGTCTGGTGGAGGTGGTGCTGTGATCATTAGGAGGACCAGGGAAAACTGTTTCGACTACCATGGCGAGGATGCCTTCGGCAATGTGTTCGTCTGCGGCTTGGCCACCATCAGCAGCGGCAGCTGTGACAGCTTGCTGTAAATCGACGGCGCCAACAAGACTGAGCCGAGCCAAATCATTTTCATAAGTCCTGACAGCAGGAAGCACCTTATCATTGGACTCTGCTACGGCTTCGAGTATTTGCTGCTCCTGCTCTGTGGTTAACGAAGAGGGCTTCGAATTCCAGCAGCGGAGAGGGATGGAGATGGGAAATTTGATGCCTTTGAAGGATAGTATAGGAAATTTAGTTGTGAAGGGGTTCTTTGAAAGGGTTGGCTCAAGAAGAGAAGGCATTGGAGAGAGAGAGTGCGCAAACGCCATTGGAAACTGATTCTTGAGCCCTGTTCTCAAACAGAGGTGTAGTATGGTAGGGTATTTTAATTTTTTTTTCTTTAACCAATTAGGGTTTAAGAAATTAACTCCTCCGGTCTCCCAAAAATAATTACTTCAGTACCTAACTTCACTCAAACTAAAATGAGACATATAGACTATAAGAAAGACTTCAATGTCAAAATTTAACTTCAAAAATTCATATAAAGATCTTACGTGTTCAAAGTAATTCATATACCGATTAAAAAAAAAATTCGTTGTTTCTTCTTGGAATTATAGAAGAAAATAATTAGTTTGCTGGACCTTAAGAAAAGCCCTTCAAATTTGAATAACTTAATTTTAATTTGGCACCTTTCAGAAAGGCGATGGGTAATTGAGTCAAAGAAGTAATAATACAAGGTGATTTTGCAATGTAAAAACTCTCAAAGAAATCTGCCCCTAGAGGTTGCAGCTTCGCAATAGCATCACTAATGTTCATCGTCTCCCTAGCTGAATCATTAGAACCTCCAACTCCAACTTCAAATATCGAAATCAACAAAGCTTCAACTTTATCAGAGGTTTCACTCATGTTCCTGCAGATATTAGTCCCATCTTTAATCTCCTGAAGAATTTCTGGATCCACAATGGTTGCCACATGATCAGGCCATGCTGCTTCAGCAAATGTATGAAGGTTAAGTCCATCTATGAACATGTTATCGGTTGGCCTTTTTCGGGTGAACATTTCCAGAACAAGAATCCCAAAGCTGTATACATCACCATCTGTTGTTACTTCACCTTGCCTGCCATACTCTGGACATTGAATAGCATCAAGTTGGATGAATGTGAAGAAAAATCAGTAGTTTAAGCAGGAGGAAATTTACCCGGAAGATTGAACTTGATGGGCCTATCGGAATATTCTCTCCAGATAGAATTCTTGCCAATCCAAAATCACGAACATGTGCTACCAATTCATTGTCCAGAAGAACATTGCTTGGTTTGAGATCACAGTGGACTATTGTGGTTTGGCACTGATTGTAACGATACTGAAAAAATTCTGTGCAGATTGGGTTTCAATGTTCTCCCTTTTCATTGAAAGATTGAAAATATATATATATACAAGATTTCAAGGAACAAATTGCTAAAAACAAGCTAATCAAATCTGCTAAACAAGGAAGATTACTACAGCAGATTTTCTATACAAGGTAACTACCAATATCCTATAGGAAAAATATTTACAGCTTTCGTTATCCAATATCCCCCCTCAAGTTGCAGCATGAAGATTATGAATGCCCAACTTGCGAAGAAGAAAATCAAATTGGTCCTTTCCAAATGCCTTTGTAAAGATATGTGCAAGTTGAATAGAAGTGTTCATCAAATTGGTCCTTTCCAAATGCCTTTGTAATGTTCATCGTCTTAATTGCCCATTTTGAATCTCATCTCGGATAAAATGATAGTCGATCTCGATGTACTAAGTACGCTCATGGAAGACAGGATTAGCTGCAATGTGCAAAGCAGATTGACTGTCACAAAATAGACTCATAGGTTCAGTATGCTCGATACCCAAAAAACTCAACAATCCTTTCAACCACTTGAGTTCACAATTGGCAATACTCATAGACCTATACTCAGCTTCTACAGAAGAACGACACCATTTGCTGTTTCTTAGTCTTCCAAGAGGTAGGTGAATTTCCTAGGAAAACAAAATATCAGTCAATGACCTTCATGTCAAAGGGCAAATGGTCCAATCAGAGTCACAAAAGGCATAAAGCCTCAAATCACAATCTGCACGTACCAAAATGCCTTGATCAGGATTTCCTTTCAAGTAACGCACAACTCGCAAAGTTGCCTCCCAATGGACTTGTTTCGGTTGTGGCATAAATTGAACAAGAATATGAACACAATAAGATAGCTCTAGATGAGTAATTGTCAACTAAATAAGTCGTCCAACAAGTCGTCTATGTTATTAGTTTATTAAGGGTATTCTAGTAATTAGTAATTACCATACTTAGTATATATATATATAGTCTAATTGTCAGAAACTATCAATGGATTATTATTCTTTTTTATTCAACATGATATTAGAGCCAACCTAAGAGTTTTTTTTTTTTTATTAAAAAAAAAAAAACTACTGTTCATCGGTATTGTTCATCGGCCCACGCGCTGCCTCCGATGGTTGTTGCTTCCCCAGCAAGCCGCTGATCAGCTCCGCCATTATTACCTTCATCGTTCTATTCGTCATAACTGTTCATCGGTACTGTTCCATTTTTACTGTTCACCATTGACTACTGTTCCCGAATTGCATAATTTCCAGATTACTGCTCGTTTGGTTTGATTGAGGTTTCTTGAATTGAATTTGGAATGTTGATTTGTTGATTTGTGCACTAGAGGTTGATAAGTGATTGAATTTGTGTATGGATGTCGTGTGATTTAATTTGTGATTGGTGATTGGTGTATTATTGTGTATGGTTGTGACTCTGTGTGGAGTGTGAATATGGCATTGAATAGTTTGTTAGTATCTAGCCCATCAACAACCTTTAGTTTACAATTGACATTGGTAAAACTTGATAGAACCAATTAGTCTGCTTGGTCACAAGCTGTTAAAATGTATTTGCGGGCTTTGAAATTGGAATCATATTTGACTATGGACAAAATCAAGAACCCGACTAAGATTCTTGATTGGGAGGCTCAAGATGCTGCCATATGTACCCTATTGTGGAATAGTATGGACAAAACTATTATTCGGCAGTTCATGTCTTCTTCTACTGCTAAGGAAGTTTGGGATAAATGTGTTTTACTCTATGCTATTAGAAATAATATGAGTAAAGTTTGTGATATTTGGGGAGCATTGTTTAACCTTAGACTTGAGAATAATGATATTGCTGCTCATTATTCCAAGTTTGATGCTTTGTGCCAACAGTTGGATTCCTATTTGTCGTCTACTGATGATTATGCTACGTTACAGTAGAGACTGGAGGATATGCATGTCGTGTTGTATTCGTAGGATTTGGGTGATATGTATAAGACATTTCGTCAATAGATTACTTTCAAGAGCTCATTGCCAAAGGTTGATGAAGTGTATTCTCGTGTCCAACGGTCTGATCTACCTCTGGTATTTGAGGAGCTTCCCTTGAATCGACAACCTTTGTCACTCAAGGATATTATCGTGGTGGTAGTAGTTGTGGAAAAGGAGGTGCAGGTAGTCGAGGTCGGGGCCGTGGTCGTGCTCCTTTTATCCCTGGTCGTGGGTGTGGTGATATCGGTGGATCCAGAGGAGGTGGTTCCTTAGGTCGTGATAGTAGGTAATGTACGTACTGTCACCGTATTGGATATACTGAACTTTACTATTACAAGAAATATCCAGAGCTACGAGCTCACCATTCGACTGCATATGCTGAGATAAAGGACTCTGCCTTGCGAGTATTGGAGTGTCCTAGTTCTGAGTCTGGTGCCATTACTTTGTCTCGTGCTGAATATGATGCCTTAGTATGATCTAAACAAGTGGCTACTCCTTCTCCAACTTTCACTATGGCACATGATAAAACAGGTAGCACTTGTTATCTTGCTGCACATACTTCTGACTCTTGGGTCATTGACTTCGGAGCTTCCAATCTTATGACATGTAATTCTAAGTTACTGTCTTCAATTCAATCTGTCCCATCCACTTCCGCTCAACTTGTTACCTTTGCTGATGGGTCATAGTCTTGTATTACGGGAACTAGTGTTGCTACTCTTAGATCTCGTTTCTCTTTGTCAAATATTTCATGTCTTCCCCACTCTCCTTATAATCTATTGTCTGTTAGTGCTTTGACCAAGAATTTGAATTACTCTGTAACTTTCTCTGCTTCACGTTGGGTTTTTTAAGACCTGAGGACTAGACAAATGATTGGTGGGAGAACAGAGTCTAATGGATTATATCTTCTAGACAAAGAGTTTGCCATCTCTTCAACATCTTGGCTTGCATCTACTGCTTTTCTTGATCGTTGTCGAAAGGATCATCCGTCTGTGTCTAGGTCAGGTAGTCAGTTTCAGTGTGAAACTTGTGAGTTAGCTAAACACCTTTGTGTGTCTTTTCCTTCTCACGTTAGTAGTCGTGTTTCTCAATTATTTGAACTTGTTCATTCTGATATGTGGGGCCAATGTAATGTAAGTGATAAGTTAGGTTTTCGATATTTTGTCACTTTTGTTGATAACTACTCTCGAATGACTTGGTTATTTCTCATTAAAGATCGTACTGAAATTTTTACATGTTTTTGTACTTTCTATTTTGAAGTGTTGAATCAATACAATATTTCTATTAAGTGCTTGAGAACTGCTAATGCCAAGGAGTACCTGTCTATTTCCTCTGGTTTTTAATCTTTTTTGACTGATCATGGTGTTATTCATCAAACTTCTCGCTTGTATACTCCACAACAAAATGGAGTGGCCGGGCGGAAGAATCGTCATTTGTTAGATGTCGCCAAGTGTTTACTGGTATACACACATCTTCCCAAATATTTTTGGGGTCATGCTATTTTAGCTGCATGTTATTTGATTAATTGTTAGCAATCATCTGTGTTAAAAGGAGAGAATCCTTTCTCTATTGTTCATCCAAATAGACCTCTTTATTCCTTGCCCCTTCGCGTGTTTGGTTGTGTATGTTTTGTTCAATGTCTTACACCTAATCTAGATAAGTTGTCACCCAGTGCTGCAAAATATGTCTTTGTGGGTTACTCCTGGACTCAGAAGGTATACAAGTGTTATAATCCAACCACTTGCCATGTCTTAGTATCCTCGGATATTACTTTCTTTGAAGATCAGTCTTATTATCCTCAGACTGTTTCTTCCCATGATCATCCCGAGTCTCCTCCTCCTGCCTTGCCCAACTATTTTCCCAACTCTGCATCTGTTTCCACTCGTCTTGTACCTTGTTATGCTAAATTGTATGTCTGACACAAGAAGCTCTCACCTTCTGAGATTCCATTTGGACTTGGTTCCCCTGCAGATCAGGTAGCTCCGGCTCCTGCTGATCCATCCTCTGGTCCCTCTGATTCTCTTCCTATTGCTCTTCGTAAGGGAGTTCGGTCTAGTGCTGGTAAGCTTCCTGTTCTTTTTTCTGGTGTTTGCAATACTCATCATCCGTTATCTTCTTATATGACCTTTGCTCATTTATCTCCTTCTATTTTTCCTTTGTTACTACTATTGCTCCTATGTCTATGCCTCGTACAGTTGCTGAGGCTGTTGCTCATCCTGACTCAAATTGTGCTATGGCTGATGAAATTCGGGCATTGCATGATAATCATACTTGGTATCTTGTGCCATCACCCTCTGGCAAACATCCTGTTGGTTGTCGTTGGACGTTTACTATTAAAACCCGTGCAGATGGTTCTGTGGACAAACTAAAAGCCTTGCTTAGTTGATAAGGAGTATACTCGGGTCTATGGAGTTGATTATGATGATACATTTTCCCCTATGGCTAAAATCCCGTCTGTTGGGGCGTTTATATCTTTGGCGGTTCATCATGGTTGGTCTTTACATCAGTGTGATGTGAAGAATGTATTTCTTCATGGTGACATGGTTGAAGAGGTTTACATGGAGCAACCTCCTGGGTTTGTTGCTCAGGGGGAGAATTTGGTATGTCGCTTTCGAAAGGCTCTCTATGGTTTGAAGTAGTCACCCCGTGAATGGTATGGTCAGTTTAGTGATGTTGTGATACGATTTGGTTTGCAGAGGTGTCGGGTTGATCATTCAGTTTTTAGTATGTCTACCTCTGCCAAATGTATCTTGTTAGTGGTGTATGTTGATGACATCATTATAATAGAGAGTGATGTTGTAGGGATTCAGAAGCTTAAAGACTTCCTTCAAGTTGAGTTTTCTTCCAAAAACCTTGGTTTCCTACGAAATTTTTTGGGTATTGAGGTTGCGTTACTCCAAGGGGAGTATCACATTGTCTCAACAGAAGTATGTTCTTGATGTTTTAGATGAGGTGGGTTTCCTTAAGGTAAAACCAATAGACACACTGACGGATCCAAATGTGAGGTTGGATTCTGAACATGGCGAATTGTTACATAGACCTGAGGCATATAGCAGATTGCTTGGAAAGCTAAATTATTTAACTGTCACTCATCCAGATATCTCATTTGCTGTGACTGTAGTCAGTCAGTTCTTGCATGCGCCACGCAGTACTCACTGGGGTGTAGTTCTTCGTATTCTAAAGTACCAGAAGGGTGCACCTGGTAGAGGCCTAATTTCTAGAAATTTTGGTGGTCCTAGCACTGTTCAAAGTCATCTTGACGTGGTTGGACACTCAGACGCTGATTGGGCTGGATGTCCAATAGATCGGAGGTCCATTACTGGATATTGCATGTTCTTTGCTCTAAATTTGGTGTCTTGGAAGAGCAAGAAACAACATGTTATCTCAAGATCAAGTGATGAAGCTGAATATCAAGCTTTGGCAAATGTTATGAGTGAGGTGACATGGTTGAGGATGTTATTATCTGAACTTCAGCTGTCGGTTCATGGTTCATCAGTGATTTATAGTGATAATCAATCAACTATCTATATTGCTTCTAATCTAGTGTTCCATGAGAGGACGAAGCATATAGAAGTTGATTGTCATTTTGTTCATGAGCGTGTTCAACAAAAAGAGATTGTTCTTCACCACACTTGGTCTGAAAATCAACTTGCAGATATTTTTACTAAGTCATTGAAGGGGAGTAGGGTGACTTCATTGTGTAACAAGTTGGGACTCTTTGAGGTATTCGCCCCAACTTGAGGGCAAGAGTTAGTAGTTCATTAAGGGTATTCTAGTAATTAGTAATTACCTATGCTTAATATAAAT
>JAOXNR010000001.1:13702249-13719434 GCA_028571225.1 Parsonsia alboflavescens | reverse complement strand
TGGCTTCTTACCCTTCCTGTCACTCGTGCTAGAAGTGTACAATGCTGTATGTCCCTTTTCACCCTTCAGCTTATCCTTCTCAGCCACCACCCTGTGTATCAAATCATTGATAGACCAGGTCTGATTTTTGGAATTGTAATTTGTCTTGATAATTCCAAACTCAGGTGGTAAGGTGTTCAAAGCCTGATGTACAATGACCTTAGTAGGGATTGTGATTTGTAGTGCCTCTAATTTGGACTATATGTGCACCATCCTCAAGATATAATCCCTAACTCCACTCATGCCATCATACCTCATATTAAACAGGGCCTGTAGAAGAGCATTGATCTTAGCATTCGTAGGAACTTTATACACAGCATCAAGATGCTCAAGCATCCCTCTTGCTGTGCAGTCTACTGGCAATGTCTCCTTAAGATGTTCTTGAACGGATCTCTTCATAAACAGTAAGTAGATCCTATTACTTGTCTCTCATTCAGCCATTTTTGCTTTATCAGCTTCACTGCTGTCATCAGTGAGAGCTGGTGGCTGATCTTGAATGAGATCTGTATGGACATTGGCCAGTTCCATGCCAAACATTACATCCCCTTTCCACTTTTTATAGTTTGAACCCATTAAAATTTCAATAGTAATATATTACTATTGACCGGAAATGTAACTGTAATGAAAACAGCAAACATATAAGAAAACATGCAAGGTCAAAGTCAAAACCAGAAAGACACATATTTCATCATACAATCACCTTTAGGCAGAAAGCATAAAAAATAATTGTGCACTTTCTACATGAACAACGGCCATGAAAATATATTTCAATCCTCGTAAAAATTCACCACCTTTAGCTGTATGAACCACTCAAACCAATCACTTTCCACACATGTTGCCCATGTATCCCTCCTAAACCATTATGCAATCACTTCCTTTGGGAATATGATCGTATAATAGTATAGGATACATCCCCAACTATATAAGACTGATATTCTGTAAACCCAATTAAGCCTGCTACTTTGGTAGTCACAACCCGGTCAAGCCTACAGAACTCTCTCATACCAAGGACTTCACCTTATACCTTACACACAATATACATGCAACCAAACACTTTATAACAATAAGGGCATAATTAATTTATTGCATGCTTCATCTTATTCATTGCACAATACTAACATATATCCAAACAAACATCACAATAATATAAACATCATCGTGCCTATATATTCATAAAACAGAATCATAACATGCTAGTATAGTCAAGGATAATGATTTCACAAATCAAAGAATTAATTTACTTAATTTTATCAAGCAATAAATGCTTTCTTTTCAAAATTAATATACTTAATGCCACTGTTTTACCACAAAACCTGTACTGGACGAAGGAGGTCTTCGAGACTGAGAGAACACCACTAACAGCGACCAAAACGTCACTCCCACGGGCCCACATGCGCCGGTGAAACGTTGGTCTGTTTTTTTTTTTTTTTTCTTTTTTTGATAGAATTGGGCCGGTCAAACCAGATCAAACCCGAACCGAAAATCAAAAATCGATTCGAATTGGCAATTGACCCGGATCAGAAACTGAAACCCTGAGGATGATGTCAGCAAGCTAAGGGCTGACATCATCATCGGAAACTACTGCTGCCGCTCGTGGGAGCAAGTGCGGCGGCGTCGGCCAGCCATCGTCGGACTCCTCTCGCCAAGATCTTTCATAATATGTGATCAAAACAATGATTTACAGACAAACCCTATCCATTTATGCAAAGGTTCTGATACCAAATATAAGACTAAAATATGAAGCCTTAATCTCATAGATAGATGCATAAATGAAATAGGGACATATCTGTTGTCGATTCCATCGAGATATTGAAGTGGGAGTACTAATCATAACTATTGGAAGCTTTCTGCCTTTAGAGCCCTCTGAATGCCTATTTCTTTCTAGCAAATGAGTAACCAGAGAATTCAGTCGTATATTCAGAATTCAAATTTTTCAACCTACATAAAGACTAACCAGACCACATATAGTCTGGATCATCATCGGGTCAAAGGGAGGAGACCTAGTATTTTAAAGTCCGAACTCAATCCACTCATCACAGACTGAGCCCGTCAGCCCACACTTTGCCAGTCCATATTCACAAATTAAAAGCCTGAAAACCTCACTTAATTAACTGATCTCGGATTAATAATTAATTAATCTAACGCACTGAACGGGATTAATTGGAATAAATCTCAACAATCCATTCTACTGTCTTTTTCATTGAACGACGGAATGTGGACAACTTTTCGGTGCTTGGAGATCCATCCCTAGGGCTTAAAGTCCATGTGATCTTTGCCCCATACCAACTCCATCCTTCCCATAGCTTAGAGTGATAAGATCACTTTAGTTTTTACATCAATACGTGTCCCGCTGGGAAGAACGTCTGACTTTATGGAAGATTTATGCTCCAAGGCCACTGGAGAGAAGAGCCGAAGAGCTTCGCACAAAGCCACGTGTAGATAAACAAGTTTAAATGACTCTTGTACCTTAGAGGCCCTCCAATATTTCCGTTTGATATTCAGTTTAGTTTCAGTCTCCTTCCTGATCCTAATTTCCCCTGAAGGATTGTTAGAAAGCAACCAAAAGAACCAAGCAAGAGTTGTACTGGTTGTATCTCTTCGGGTAAAAATCATATTCAGAACACAAATGAGGCCTTGTTCCACTTTCTCCCAAATGCTCTGTTCTAAGACTCTGAAAATTGGGATGGTTCATCACTGACACTGCAATTTTTCAGTGAATCTCCCATTGTTGGGAATCAGAATTGAAAATGCCATCTCCAAGAATATTAAACATCTCTCTGAATTCAAAACCCTTTGGATAGTTTCAGAAATTTTTGGTCAAAATATGATGGATGTTTGCAGGAATCCGATGATGAAATAATTACCGAAGGGAAGAGAAAACTTAGCATAGTTATCCCAGCACCGAAATCCCAGTCGAAATCCACACTAAAACCCACGGGTACCTCAACCTCTAATAGTCATAGAAACAATGGTGGATTTCCATTTGAGATTGTGAGTTTTCTTTCTGTCGTTCAGGCCGCTTTGATACTCCACGAAAAACTGCAGTAGTATTCTTGGCGGAGGTGGCTAATAATAATAATGTGACCACCGCCGGCAGCAAGAGGTAGTCGTTACCTCCTTTTGCTTTTGATCTAATCATGCAGCTTATCAGATCTAATCCCTGAGACCTAGAGGTGATTGGTTGCTGCGAATGGAATGAATGAAGAAGACAGTGGAATGGGTATGGTGTTGGTATTTTGAGATGGGTTTTAATTTAACCCGATCGTTAAAACAAAGCGGGTGGGCCATAAGTGAGTTGTGGGTGGATGGATCATAAAATAAGTTTAAAAAAAGTATTTTGACAAAAATGTCCCTTTTTGGTGATCGGAAAAAGTCATAAAACTCAATTTTTCATCATAATGACTAATTGCCAAAAAAAAAAAAAAATGTTGAAGGACCAAAACACAATAAATAAATAAATTCATGAATGGAAAGTTGCAATCGATAAAAAGTTGATGGATGAAAAATGTCAATCTTCCTAAATGATAAATCTATTTATCTATTATTTTTATGTAAAGCAAACTACCAAGTTAAGAAAATCTCTGTTTTTTTAAAAAAAAAAATTTTTTATTACATAATCCTTTAAAGTCATGAAATATATTCATATATCAAATGAGGAAGTGAATAACCCCTTAACCTTTGCTACGAATGAAATGAATGAAAAAGACAGTGGAATGGGTATGGTGTTGGTGATTTGAGATGGGTTTTAATTTTACCTGATTGTTAAAACAAAATGGGTGGGTTATAAGTGAAGTTATTCCCAAATATATCCTCATGGGTTGACCCAATTTCAATTTTACCCATTTTCTGAAAACATTTCATTTATATCCAATTAAGTTGCTCTAATTTCAATCTATACCCAAAAGTCAATTTTAACATTTTTGGGTAATAAAAAACGGGCAAAAATTATATCATAAATGGAAAATTACTTCCTTACTCTTATACCCAATCGACACAAAGGCACAAATGGTCCCCTTCTTTTTCTTCCACTTTCGAGACCTCCTCTCCACCTTCTTCATCACCAACCATCGAGACTCTCCATCTTCTCCGCTCTTCATTTTCTTCCACTCTCAGCCATTTTCTTCCTCTCTATCCCTTTTTCCACTCTCATTTTCTTCACTCTCAACCGAAACCGCCCCTTTCTTCTTCGCAACACACTCCGGTAGAGATGACCGCCAGCGACGGTGCTACTCCCAACCGAAGCCACCCCTCCTTCCTTCTTTGTCGATCGTGCTTGGTATGTTTTCTTCAAACTTAACCTTGATTTTGTGTAGAATATGCTAGAATGTTTAAGATTTGTAGTTGGCAAATGCAAAGCGACATAGTGCATCTTTGTTTGTTGAAAGCATGATTTTGTTTTAAAACCTTAAAATGCACAGAATGCCTGTGTTGTTCAACTTCGATTATGTATTTTGTTGAAACTGTATTGGATCGTGCATGGTTGAATTTTATTTCTCTAAAGGACCACATTGTGTTCAAAAGGACAACTTTGTGTCTTGAAAGGACCACTTTGTGTCTCAAAAGGTTCTCTTTCTGTCTAGAAATGTTAAATTGTGTCTGGAAATGTTTACTTTGTGTTTAGAAGTGTCTATTATGTGTCTTGAAAAGTTTATTTTGTGTTTTGAAAGGTTAAAATTGTGTCTTGAAATGCTTACTTGTGTCTAGAAATATTTAAATTGTGTCTCGAAATGTTTACTTTGTGACTAGAAATATTTACTGTATGTTTTGAAATGGGTTGAGTGTGTCTCAAAATTATTTCTTTGTCTCGAAATCTTTTGTGTCTCTAAATTCTTGATTAACTAATTTAGAAACTCCAGAGATATGGATTCCACCAACCACGCCTTTCAGTTCTGACACAATCCCGCTGTGCTTGTTGAGAGCACGTTTTGCGTATACGTGAAGTTTTCGATCGTTATACAGATCGTGAGGCAATGAAGCATTTTGAGAGGGGGCCTTTCGGATACATGATGGATCTTCCCATTTATCGTGGAGGGTACTATT
Source organism: Parsonsia alboflavescens (assembly GCA_028571225.1). Lineage (NCBI taxonomy): Eukaryota > Viridiplantae > Streptophyta > Magnoliopsida > Gentianales > Apocynaceae > Parsonsia > Parsonsia alboflavescens. The sequence continues at coordinate 13,714,355 of JAOXNR010000001.1, read as the reverse complement.
CTATGGCTGCCCTGCATATCTTGAGACAGGAAGTCATTTTGGAGGATGTCTAGCCCGACGAGATGTGATTCTTTATTGGAGGCCAGTTACACAGATTGGGCCTCCAGAAGTATGCTCTTCTCAGTTGTCTACATTATGGGATACTAGACCGACATATTATTGAAAGGCAACCGAGGACAGATGGAGCCATGAGTAGATTGATTAGGATGAATCCAGTTCCTCCACGGGTTGCCTCGGCAGGCCTTGGCCATGGGACAGTTGTCTGTCGATGATGCCCTTAGACTGGCATACAGCATCATCAAAGGTCACTGAATATTGACCCAAGAGTCGACTGTTGACATCCCCTTTTATGTATGGAGGATGTTGGACGACCTGGAGGATGTAGAGTCGTACCCATGGGGAACGATTGGGTGGAGCCACACGGTGCACTCCTATCGATAGGCCATCTAGGAGGACAACCTGAAGAGACACTTGTACGCCAACTATTGGCTGTTGCTGGTAAGTTTTCATATTATTAATTACATTCATTTATCAATGGTGTTTTTTTAGACTCTCTAAATAATGATTTGAATTTTTTTTTGTTCTTATCTTTAATTAGTGGTGGGCGTATGATCACTTTCCATCCCTGCGTCCTTAGTTGTGTAAGGACGCCCAGCCTTAGGCTAGAAGTGGTTCTTCCCACGATGGGCCACAACACCCAAGGTGTCTCGCCCTTCGACGTCCCCGACTTGGGAGCTTAGTCGAGTGGCCCCATCTACTTGACCAGGTAAGTGAATACCTTATCAATGTTCACTTTCATTTATAAAATAGTTATTATCACTAAATCAAACTGCCAATCGCAGGCCCTTGATAACTCCCCATATATCGAGGAGGATCAGGCGGAGCGGGAGCAACTGTATTGGGCCGATTTCGACCACATCCCATCTATTGCAACGATATGCTGGGGTAATTATCTACCCAGGTCATTCTAGGAGGCATGCAGACAGGGATTGCCAGTTCCACCATTTGATCAGGTAAGACTAATCTCAATTTCCAAAATTTAATTTAATTTTATATAAAGCTAAATATAAAGATCTTTGATACTTTACTGTTATTTTATTTTAGATTCCCAGGCCTGATCAGGATTCTGCTGAGGAGAGGATTGATCGAGATCATTTGATCAGTCTGACGAGATCCAGTAGCGAGGCCGCACGTTGAGTCCTCCAGCAGAGGACCAGGGGAGCAAACATCCCTATTTAGTAACATTCACTATTTGTTAGTTTTAGGGTTTAGGGTTTAGATATAACCACTTGTGTCATTGAAAAATTAAATGACAAATTCACTGTTTGTTAAAATAATAATATTTACATGTTATGAATCGTGTCAACATTGATATCGCCGGTATAAAAATCCACACCCTCCACAAAGATGTTGACCTCAACGTTAACAAAATTTGCCGGCACTTCATTATTTAAGTTAGTCGATGTTGGATCATTTCCCACGGGATGTGGGGCTTCCGTGTCGTGAACATTTGGATAGGTGGCACAATTATGTCCTTTTCTCTTGCATATTTTATATGTTTTCCTTTGACGGTATTGCTTGCTTCGAGAGAGGAAGCGGGTTTCTTGTGGTCTTTTGACAGACCTTCTGCGAGTAGGAGGATTGACGACCACGTCATCTATACCTGCAAATGAATTCAAAGACGAACACAAGGGCACATGGTGGATCAAAGGTGCACATGCCATCCTCAGTTTTTCTGTCTCAAGTGAATGAACACGACATAGAGTGTAATAATGTGCCCCATTTTCCCTATAAAAGAATTAAGGTACATGAGTTGTGGAAATATCTTATAAAATTTTTTATTTTATTTTAAAAAAGCTAATTTCCCGCAATTTCACTTTCGAGACATAATTATCACTTCAGAGAAATAGTAGTACATTTCGAGACACAAGTAGTAGATGTGTCTCGAAATGTAGCAAATAAAACAAAATGGACCAAAAATTAATTTTACTTGGCAACAGCAATGGCATGTTTGCAAGGTATCTCTTCTACTTCCCATCTCCAACATCCATAGGTCTTTCGGAGGATATCCACCACAACATTTACTTCCTTTGGTGGATTTCCCACGACCTATTCCTCTCCATCCCTTATGGATGTAGTCTGCAGCATTTCCAGGTCAACCCTCACAACTTCTTCCTTAATTCTTTCCACAACCTACTTGGTGATAATATCTGACATTGTAGCTACTGCTCCCCTACATTTGTTGAACCAAGCCTGACACAAATTCCTAAAAACTCTTGTGCAGATGCAATGGGCAACATCCGAGCCTTCTTGATTACATGGTTGAAGGACTCCACAATATTGCTCGTCATTTGGTTGTAGCGATTCTTTGGACAATATGCACGTGACCAACTTGGGCGTGATACCTCCACATCCAACCAATGATGAACTCCAGGTCCCTTTAGTGTCTCTAAAGTACAAGTCACATGTCCGCTTGTCATAGGCATATGCCGCATTTTTAAAAATTAATGTAGCTAGAGGATTTTTGCACTTTGTCTTTAAGTTTTCCTTCAGATGTCGATAGCAAAAGGCATGTGGAACCTCGGGATATACTCTCTTCACTACATGCAGTATGCCTTTGTGTCGATCAGATACAATAACCAAATCATCTGGCAATCCATATGTATTCCAAAATTTTCTCAAGAACCACTCTCATGAATCGTTGCCCTCCTCCTCTCCAAACCCAAAGCAAGGGGAAAAGTTTGCCCATTTCCATCCACACAGACTGCTGCATAAATTTTGCCAATACACACACCTTTCAGGTGTGTTGTATCTATGATAATTACAGGCCTCCTGTACTTGAAACCCTCAATCGAAAGACCAAGTGCACAGAATGAGCTCAGAAACTGGTGATCTCGCATATGTATACTGGTCACCGTCATCGGCATTACATGCTCCAACATATCAAGATATGACAGTAGCTGTCTGTATGAGTCTTTGAGAGTTCCATAGGCTATATCTTTTGCACGCTATAAAGATCACCAAGCCTTGGTGTATTCGAGCCTCACACCATGATTCTCCCGCATGTCCTGTATCACATTTTTATGGGCGTGATTCGCATCGAAGAGTTTACCAGCATACATATGACCAATCGTTGCTGAACTTACACTCCTGTTTTAGCTTTGCTGTAGAGTTAGGATACAAGTGTGAGTCGACACAAACTTCTGAATAACCCAAATCTGGCATCCAGCTCTACAATTTGCACCTATCATGAAAGTACAATCCTTTTGGTTCTTACATCGTGCCTCAAATCTTCCCTTATCCAAACGTACCAAGTGATATGGAAATCGATTATTGAGTGAATATTCACCGACTGTTGCTGCCAATTCATCCTTGTTCTTAAAGACTGCATCGTTTTCAATAAAACCCACTAGTGGAACAGTATCGTCTTCCGAAAATTGCACCTCTTTGTCATCATTCCAAATTATATTTGCAAAGTGAGTAGAAGGCTCCGATATAAATTGCTCAAATGGAATCACCTGGCTCATCCCATCGTGGATGTTGGCATCCTCATCATCAACACTGCGAATATATTCTTCATTATATTCATAATTATCATGTGTGCGAATATATTCGGATATCCCCTCGTCATCATTTGGAAATGTAAATTCCTCCCTTGCATGATCATTTGGACCAGATGGACAATTACCGCCAATATCACCACCGATGCCACCCTCGTAAGTTCTCTGAATTTTGTTCACGACCACAACTTTAGGATCTCCTTCCCCCTTCAAATACCTGATGCTACTCATTTCTTCAATCTCTATTAATTTCATACTTCCATGACAAAATTTAGAAGCAATTGACATTTGTGTATCAAATTGCTTTAAGTCAATCTTCATGCAGTCTACCATAGTTTTCCTAAAATCTCCATATTTCACATCGGATGGTAAGATTAGTGGATGCACAATTCCACTTAGAGAACCCTCGTGAACAGCAATCCTCATATAATCCATTTCTACACTTCCCCTATGTATGTCTCGAAAGTCCCCTCTCTTGTCTCGAAAGCCTCTTCTCTTGTCTAGAAAGCCAATATCTCATGTCTCAAAATCATTTAAATACATCTCGAAACCTCTAGAATAGGTCTTGAAATATACCTGTCTCGTGTCTTGAAAGGCCCCTCTCAGCTCTCGAAATCTCCCCACTTCAACGGAAATCTTTGCAATCCCACCTTCCTTCCTTCCTCCTCCAAGATAAACAACACAGAACAAATAAACCCAAGCTTCCAAACTCCAAAGAAAAAAAATAACAAAGAAGCAAACCAAGCAATGTACCTTCGAACACCCCCTACCTTCGTCTTCTTGATTTCGGAAAACAAAAATCAACAACCGAACACAATAAAAAGCCAGTTTTTTTCTTTCTCTCCTATAAGGAAATGGTTCTTTGAGCAATTTTCTTAGTTATGGTTCAAAACTTCTGATCAAATGAATGATGTTAGTTGTGGTTTGTTCAATTCATTTTACACGTTGTTGGGTTCAGTTGTGTGTGTAAATGCAGAGGGGTAAGATAGTAAATGCATGTTAAAAGAGAATAAATGTTGAGTTTTGTTTTCTTTAAAGAAAAAAATTTAAAAGTCAAAATGGATATAGAATGAAAAATTAGTTTTAGATATGAGTAATTATGAAATGTTGTGAAGATTTGCGTAAATAAGAAATAACTGTTTCAGAATGGATAAAAATGAAAACGACCTGTAGGTTGTGGGTGGATGAGTCATAAAATGGGTAAGGTAAAGAAAAAAGAACGTATTTTGATAAAAATTGCCCCTCTCCGATGTCAGGGAAAAGTCATAAAATTGAATTTCCATCATAATGATTGATTACACCAAAAAAAAAATAAAAAAAGCAAAAAGGTTCATAAATGAAAGTCACAACCCTTAAAAACTTGATGGATGAAAAATGCCAATCTTCCTAAAGAATAAATCTACCCATCTGATATCTGTATGTAAAGCAAACAATCAAATTGAGAAAATCTCTATTTTTTTCAGATTACATAATCCTTTGAGGTCATGAAATATATTTATATGTCAAATTAAGAAGTGAATATCTCCTTAACCTTTGCCAGAAATTGAATTCATTTTCTCCTTCTAGGGTCACCCATTATAATTACATGAATTTGTTAAAGTTTAACCAAATAAAGGCTAATACAATGAAAATACATAATTTTTTGAAAGTATTATTGATAAAATAAATAAAATAAAATTATTTTGATACTATTAAAAAAATTTAATTTAAAAAAAATTTATTATACATCATATTATTATAAAAATATTAAAAATTTTTATTTATTTTTTTTTGAGAAAATCCCATGCATTGCACGGGTAACCATGCTAGTTAAATATTAAAATTAGTGTTCAATCTCTAAATTATAATATTTTTTAAATGAATCAAAATTATACTGGTCAATTTAATGAATTATCTATTTAATGACATCTAGATCTTAGTTATAATTATGTATTTAGAAAAATGATTATATAAATTTAATCATTATTAATTAGTTTTCTCAATCAAATAGAATATTTAATTTAATTTTAGTTAGAGAAAACAGTTTTATAATCTTAGCCATTAAAATATTTACTTTCAAGATAATTTTCCCCCCCTTTTTTTTTAATGATATTGATATATGATATAATAATATACCTGTGTTAGTGGGTACATATAAGGTTAAAATATATAATTTTGTACTTTGTTCTTTTTTAAAAATAAGAGTAAATTAAGGGATTTATTTATTAAAGATTTCTTTTACAATATTAGTAATTTATATTATTAAATGCAAGAAATTTTAATTTATATATATGAATTAAATTCATTATTGTTAATTGAATAATTAGACTACACTTAAGTTTATCTACATATTTCCACCTTCTAGATTTGAATGTCTCATTTCAAAACTTAGTTAATTTTTTTTACAAAGAAATTTATATTGCTATGTTCAAAATGAACTAAGTCAAACCATAACATCAAAATTCTTCACTATGCTAGGTTGTAAATAATTGGTTTTAATTTTTCGTTTATTAAATTTTTTCTTATCTTTAAGCTTTAAATTATATTTGTTTACTTATTTAACTTTCTCTAAAATTATTATGGGGATGAGGCGAACAACCGGAGGTGGAGGTGTAGTGGTTGGATGTGCCTGTGGAGGCAGCATGCCCATTGGATTCCTTAAGTAGCTATTGTTTCAGTTTCAAATCTTGGAACTTCAATAATCTAAATGAACTTTTGTAGCTTAGTAAAGTTCTTATGTGTACAAGGATTCTCTTAGAATGTTTTGGTCATGTAAATAATGGTTGAAACTTAGCCATTAAGAAGTAAATCTGCCAAGAGTTGTGAAAAAGTTGGTTTTCGGCCAACTTCAGCATAAATTTTCACCTTGATTTCTTGAGCTTCTTGGAGATAAAATTACAAATTTCTATCTATAATCTTATATGTGAACTTAAAATTTGAAAATTTTTAAACTTATTTGATGTCCATTTGGTTGTCTAAATAAGAGTGCAAACTAGTTCAGTTGAAGTTGACGATTTTAATGAAATATCAACTAACAATGAGTTTTTCTATTTCCCATTTATAATATGACATTCCGAGGAAGTAAATACTACTATTACAACAGGTTTTTTTGTTCTTTTTAAACAAAAAGTACTAAATGGAAGCTCATAAAAAGTTTGAGTATCAAAATTGACAAACCTAAAATCTTTGAGGGACTAAAAATGAAATAAGAACAAAGTATGCAACTGAAAAACAACTAGTTTTGGAGTTTTAAGGTGGGAGAGAAAAGAAGAGAAAATTTAACTAAGCAGAGAAAAGAGGATAATAGAAGGTGGGTAGGAAAGAAGACGAGGTGATTGTAATTTGATAAAAAAAGGCCTTTTACATTTGGGAGTTAAACATAAATGCTAACATTAGAAGTCTAAAATAGGTAATTGATTTTTAAATATAAAATCTCTCTTCTTTAATACTTAAACTATAAATAATAAATAATTAAAAAAATAAAAATTCTATCTTCCTCTAACTTCTCTTCTTTTCTTCTCATTTCTCTCCTCCTAAACTAGCTGAAAAAGTTTGAAGTTCAATGTTGAAAAACTTAAAAACTTTAAGAACTAAAAATACAATACATAATATAAAATTTCAAAAATATCCTTTCCCGCGCGAGTTGAAAAATTCCTAAAATTTGATTTTTAGTCAAAAAGGACGGATTCCAAAAAGATAAAAATTTAAAAATTTCAAACCTTCAAAATAAAATTTTGTAGATAAAAATTAAGAATATAAATAGTTGGAGGATTAATTATGTCAATCTTACTTTTTTTTTCTTTTTGCTTCCCTACTTTTTTTCTGAATTCTCCTTTGCTTTATTCTAATACCGCTGCGATTGCCTGCCGCCGATCACCGCTCCTCCAGTCAGTTTCTGTTGCATTGGTTTTCACCGTCAACACTGTCCTCCCTCGCCTTCGGTAGTCTTCCTCCACCGCCGCCATTCTGTTCCAGAAAGGTGAAAGTCTTCCCCACCCGTTTTTTTTTTTTTCTTTTTTCTGCTGTGTAGTTTATAAGGTCAATAGTTCCTTAACAAATGGATAACTCAACTTTTATTATATATTATTCAGTACGAAGTGGGTTGTCAACATTCCAATTGTTCCGAAACTGCTTAAGCACATCAAAGAAATAACTTATTTGTTTCCAATTGTTTCTTTCCATTTTTTTTTTTTTTTTATTTGTGGAAAAAAGGATAAATTTTTTGTTAACTGGGTAGGTGGATGCGAATGCTGACTGTAGGTCAGTTCTTCAATTTAATGACGTGATTATCTGGAATGGGTAAAGGTTAATTTTGGTGTTCTACTCGTTACCTGTTTAAATTGTAAGCTGCTGTTGCTGGTTCTTTATTTAGCACTATATATTTTACAGTCAGTCTGAGTTTGTTCATTGAAGTTATTCCAACTGTGCAATGTAGTGATTGGGAATTTCATGGATCAATTTATTGTTATCTTGTAATGCTTCCATAAATTTAATTTGTTGTCTTTAAAAGCAAATGTGTTGCAGTTTTGTGTGCCCTCTATAGATCTTTTAGATTCTTATCTGGTCATCTTGGATCATGGTTATGTTTCTCTTTTCTTGAATATCACGATACCTTTACGGCAAAGACTTTGTTACGTACTCTCAGAAGGCTTCCCTTGGCTTCTGTCAGTTTTCTGTCTTCTTCGAGAACTTGTTTCAAGTAAGAATTTTTTCCTTCTCTTGATTGGTGTGATACTGGAAATTACCCAGATAAGTTGCATAAGTATGGTAAAAAGGATTGTTTGTTAGTTACAGATATTGAAGAATGAGAACACTTTAATTGGCTTAAAGAAGTTGGTTTTTTTGCTTTTAACTGAGATAATTAAGTTCATTTTCTTTTTTCTTTCTCTTTTCCCCAAATCCGAGGCCAACTCTTCAACATCCAGAACCCTTTTGGGCCTTTGTTAGGCCTCTGATGGTTCTTAAGCATGCAAATTCCTGTTGGGGAATGAGGAATTTCAGCTACGGGGCGGCGAATTTAGTGATATCTCAACAGGGAAAACCAAAATTTGAGACTTGGGATGTTGATCCTCCTAAGAAATTTAAGTGGAAGACAAAGAAGAGGCTGAAAATGCAGAGGAAAAGAGAGAAGCAGAAGAAAAAAGCTGCAAATAAAAGGGATCCTAGAAGACCTGGAGTCAAAGGGAAGAAGAAGAAGCAAAGGTTTGCTAATGCCGAGGAAAGAATTAAATACAAGCTTGAACTTTTGTGTAATCATTGTGTTTCCATTTGTTTTTACTTCTGGTCAGTTTCCTTCTTTTGCCTCTCAGAGTGTAAGCTTACTGTTTGATCAAGGAAGAAAGGATCAGTGCCAAAACATGAATTAATTTCTGACTTCTTGGAAATGCATTTTGTCGTTCAAATAATGTATTCATTTGACTTCTTGTCAGGCCAAGAATAAGAAGGCCTTGTTAATTGAAAGACTAAAGCGCCACGAGGTCCCCAAAGTTCAGGGTCCGGCTATTGAGCCACATGACTTGGCTGGTGAAGGGCGATTTTATATGAAAAAAATGGCTCAAAGAGGATCCAATTATGTACCAATTGGCAGAAGAGGAGGTTTTGGAGGTGTCATTCTCAATATGCATTTGCATTGGAAGAAACATAAGAGAGTCAAGGTTTACTGCAAGCCCTGCAAATCAGGTCAAATACAGGGCTGAAGCTAGGGTTTACAGAAATTTTGTGCAATTAATATGAATCTTGACGTTTAGATTTCAAAGCCATTAGGTTTCATATATTTGGATCAAATTATAATATGATCTCATAAGTTTTTTTTTTTTTTTTTTTTTTGTCTTTCAATATATTATGATTAGCTGTTTTGATTCCAACCACTATTTTTTAGCAACACACTCGTCAGAACCAGTCATGTTATCAGTATGGGATAATTTTTAGGATAAAATTGTCACTCACTTTATTTCTGCTTAAAATCCAACAGCTTTAAGGCCTACGTGATCTTTCTATTGAAGAAAAAAAAAATCATAATATATATTGGCTATACGACACAAATAATACAAACATAATTATATATGTAAAATCTTTTTATATGAATTGGATCTACATAATCTTTCTATTAATCCGCAAGCATATATAAATAAATATATATATATATACTTATATTTCTAATATATTTACTTTTTGTGTGACACTTTTTAGTTCATAAATAAAAAATTTACATGTGTATTTTAATTATTTTTATACATGTTTTATAAACAAAATTTTAAAAAGATAAACTTAATCCAAGAATACTTCATCTTTTATGACACCTCTAACTTTTGAAATTTTTTTTTGGGTCTTTTTTTTTTTTTTTTTTTTTTTTGAATTGGTATGTACTAGAAATTGTAACATAAAAAAGTCTAAAAAAGAAGATTTGAAACCTATAATTTTTCATATGTATGTATATTATAATTTTTTTACTAGTAATATATGGATCAATCAAATCTAAAAATGCTTCAAAGGGGCCTAGATCTTCTATTGTACATTTGTGTGTCACACTCTAATATAACGGTTAAAATTTAACACGTGTCTCTAAAGATCAAGTATCCTTAAATGTTAATTTATCTTTCTAAGAATTAGTATATAAAATATAAATAAAAATATTAACCAAAGGCCACACGTAAGATTTATATTAGTATTTTGTTATCATATCAAAGAGTAACATGTAAATGTATAGTAGAAGATCCTTATCATTTGAGAGTCTTTCAAAGGTGTAATTGACTATGGTTGATGAATAACTTGTGGTCCGTACAATTCTTATAATTAGCAAGGCATAAGAGTCAAGAAAATTCGCAAATGCTTCACATGAGAACAATATATAATAATCCATTTATCATTGATATTTCAGAATTAATTCCAATTATACAACTTAATCAAAGGCCTATCAGGTTGCTACGCTTGACGAGGTTTATATGGAGGACACAACAGCAGCAAACCGGGAGGCGCTTCACAAATCAAAGTCCGACCTGATTAATCATCTAGAGAACCAAGAAGATTTTCGGAGGCAAAAATCTAGAATCAAGTGGTTCAAAGAAGGTGAAGGGAACACAGCTTACTTCTCCAGCTATTGGCATACCAGGAAGGCAGCGCTGCAGATCAGGAAAATAAAGAACTCGGAGGGGAATTGGCTTCCTGAGAAGACGGAAATAGAGCAAGAGGCAGTGGGTTTTTTCTCGGCACAACTTTCTGATGATATGGGCTGTCTGCAAGACCCTAGGTCTTTCACATCCGCCACACAGACAGTGATTAATCAGGCAACCAATACGGAGCTTTCGGCATTGCTAAGTTTGGCGGAGGTTCGCACAGCTGTCTTCAGCTTGGATGGAGATAGTGCTGCAGGTGTCGATGGGTTTCCAGGGAGGTTTTTCACAGCTTTTTGGGAGATCATTCAGCCAGAAATGTTACAGGCTGTAAGGGATTTCTGGTCTAGGGTTCGAATGCCACAACAATTTACTGCCACTCAGATTGTTCTTATTCCAAAGAAGGACAATCTGGAGACATTTGCAGACTTCAGACCCATTAGTTTGTGTAACTTTTCATCCCAAGTCATTGGGAAGGTAATCTCTCTTCGCCCGGCTAAGTTACTTCCAGAATTGATTAGCCCAAATCAAGGGGGTTTTGTGAAAGGTCGGAATATCACTGATAATATTTTGTTAGCTTCGGAATTAATTCATTCTTTGAATAAGAGATGTGAAGGTGGTAATATGATTATGAAGCTTGACATGTTGAAAGCATTTGATAGAGTAAAGTGGTCTTATCTTTTGGAGGTGTTGCGGAAGTTCGGTTTTAGTTGCCATTTTTTGAATCTCATTTTCAACGGCTAGGAGTTTAATAAATTCTCCGTTATCATTAATGGGAAATTGTGTGGTTTTTTCTCTTCATCTATAGGAGTTCGTCAAGGGGATCCTTTATCTCCAACATTTTCATCTTGGCAGCGAAGGTGCTCTTTCGGGGTTTGAATCAACTTTTGTTTAATGGTGAAATGGGAAACTTTCTCACAAATTATATTAGTCTTCCTGTTTCTCACTTGAGTTTCGCAGATGACATCATTATTTTTACGCGAGGATTGAAAAAAGGTCTCCAATCGTTGACAAATTTTCTTGGGTTCTACCAAGATTGTTCGAGGCAGAAAATTAATTTCCTAAGAGCTCTATTTTTCTTTCATCTCAGGTCTCTTTGCAGTGCCAAACACTTCTGCTAGAGCTTACGGGTTGTGTGATTTAGCGTTGCCAATGATCTACTTAGGCTGTCCGATCTTTCCAGGCAGAGTAAGGATCTCCTACTACGCGCCGTTGATTAGTAAGATCAAAGCTCGCATCAATAGTTGACAGAAGAAATATTTATCACTTGGGGGAAGACTCATTCTAATCAAGCATGTCGTATCAGCCATGTCAGCCTACTTGTTGGCTGTTACAAATCCTCCCCGACAAGTTATTAGGGAAGTAGAAGATTGTTTGCTTCATTTTTCTGGGGTCATTCGGAATTTGGAAACAATAGGCATTGGTGCGCTTGGAGTTCCATCTCTCAACCATATAACG
>JAOXNR010000001.1:13690969-13702149 GCA_028571225.1 Parsonsia alboflavescens | reverse complement strand
GTTACGGTAACGGTTGGAGCGCGCTCCGGAGCGCGCCTTAGCAAAACCGTATATGTATATATATATATATATATAAATATATATATATATTTATTTATTTATTTATTTATATTGTCCTCAGCTTTTTGTTATATAAATTTAGGGTGTATAAGTGGAATAATAAGACTTTAATAACTTTGATCCATTTCCTTGAGCAACAATTAGATCTTGTTTTTCTTCATGCAAAATCCAAGAGTTTAATCTTATGTTTACTTCTAGTTTTTAATTCAATGAGTGACTTAAGGAATGAATAATTCATAGGATTAGAAGGAATCTTCTATAGAATTTTCCTCATGCTTCCAGTACTGGTAGGAATATCCAACAACTAGTGCTAGTTATTAACACTCAATATTTCATGTTTTTTCTCGCCCCATATGAGAATTATCTAAATTGCCTCAAACCACTAGTCCAGTTTGGTGCCCCTTTGTATGGCTTCCATTTTTGTGCTTATTCCCTTGTCCATCATACTGTATCCTAGTGAGCCTATATAGGTAACTAAATAAGAACTTGAGTTCTCTATAGGCGTAGGAATTGCTTTCAATTTCAATCCTTTTTCCGGCTATGCTTTAACTGCCATATTATCTGAGCATCTTATGTACTTAAAATATATGAATACTTCTAGGTTCACTTCCATATACTATGGATTCCAGTAGCCAAAATATTGGTGTCATTTTAATATAATTCAAACCTTTAGTCCTGCCAACTATATAATTCTTCGCCTTGAACCTAAATTCATTTAGAAGTTATCTATTATCAAATCTTCAAACCCTAAACCCTAGTTCACTTATTCATTCAGAAGATGACCATTCAAATTCCCTTTTTTGTGGAGGAACAAACTCCAGAAATTAAGATCAATACACATTTCCACCGAACCAACCAACAATCCTAGAGTAATCAGCATTGCATAATTTGAGAAATAAGCACACATGAAAGCAAAAAATGCTAGTTACGATGGCAACTCCTAAGAGACCATTCAAGACAAAGCAGACAAATGCAAAAAACTTAAAAGTGATAAAATTGCAAAATTCACTTTGGTTTTAAGTCTAACATTCATAGAAATAACCTAGATACCTTAAAAGATTTTCATATTAAATAAAAGACAGGAAACTCAACAAAGATGATGCAAGCATAAGTGCAAAGGAAAAAAATAAAATGATTTAGGAAAGTAGAAATTAATGAAGTATTCAAGTTGCAGCATAAAATAGGATAGAAAAATGGACCCAGAGTATTCATGTGCAAAGACACTAAAACAAGAAAAGGTTAAAGCAAAGCATGGGATAGAGAACAAATAACACTACTTTGCATTTGATGGAGCTCAAAAGTGATCTCCTAGTCACCCCGTTCGCCAAAGCACTTGCAAAAACAACAAGATTAGATCACCGGAGTGGATTGTTGACCTAATGAGAACTTCGATCCCCAAGTCAGATCACCATGTAGAGATTGAATATAGAATAGAATGAATTCAATTCAATTGTGTGTGATCAATTCTGTATACTGAATCAATAATCCACTTTTTTAGGTGAAGTTACCTTATTTAGGTAGATGTCAATTACATGAAAGTAGGCAAATAATATCAATTATGAGATAATATCAAGCCAATTGTGATGCAAGAACAATATCGAAAAGAATGACTAAACAGAAGAAAAGCTGGAAAACTGCAAAAATTCTTTGGTTTTCGGAAAAATGACCAAAGATGAAAATTATCAAATAATCAAAGCTTTGTAATTAAGACAAAACAAGATATTTATAACCTAAAATCTACCCTAATCCTAATCGGAATTAATTAAAAGAATCCTACTCGAAATTAATGAAAAGAATCCTAATCAAAATTAATAAAAAGAATCCTAATCGGAATTAATAAAAAGAAACCTAATCCGATTCGGAAATAACAAACAACAAAATTAAGAAAATACCCAAGGAATAAAAAAAAACAAAGTACAATAATGCCACTAAAAACATAAAAACGCCCCAAACTCCTTCAAGAAGACTCCGGATGGCCTAAAAAGGCTCTGTATCACAGCTTAGCAATTGCTTTTGTTCATTCACATCCTAATTACTGCTAAGGTTTCTTCAAGTTCAAGCAACTATATAGCTACTCAAAAACTCCAATACTTGCATTACTACTTCATAATGACTAAGAGGTGATGCAAGTAAGTTATGGGGATGAGGAGAACAACTGGCGGTGGAGGTGTAGTGGTTGGATGTACTTGTGGGGGCAACATGGCCATTGAATTCCTTAAGTAGCAAGTTACCTTTGTTTCAGTTTCAAATCTTGGAGCTTCAATAATCTAAAACGAACTTTTGTAGCTTAGGAAGGTTCTTATGTGTATAAGGATTCTCTTAGAATGTTTTGGTCTTGTAAATAATGGTTGAAACTTAGCCATTAAGAAGTAAGTCTGCACACAGTTGTCAAGAAAATGGTTTTTGGCCAACTTTAGCATGAATTTTCACCTTGATTCCTTTTGCTTCTTTGAGAAAAAATTACATAATTCTATCTATCCTCCTATTTGTAAACTTAAAATTTGGAAATTTTTAAACTTATTTCATGTCCATTTGGTTGTCCAAATAAGAGTGCCAATTAGTTTAGTTGAAGTTGACGATTTTACTGAAATATCAACTAATAATGAGTTTTTCCTTTTCCTATTTATAATCTGGCATTCCGAGGAAGTAAATACTATTATTCTGACAGTGTTTTTTTTTTTTACAAAAAGTACTAAATATGGAGCTCATAAAAAGTTTGAGGATCAAAATTGACAAACTTAAAATCTTTGAGGGACTAAAAATGCAATAAGAACAAAGTATGCAACTCAAAAACAACTAGTTTTGGAGTTGTAAGGTGGGAGAGAAAAGAAGAGAGAATTTAAGTAAGAAGAGAAAAGAGGGAAATAGAAGGTGAAGTGTTTTGTGAATATGTTATTTAAGAGTTTTAGGAAAGAAAAGAAAAGAAACATATTTATTTATTTATTTTCATATGGGTAGGAAAGAAGAGGAGAAGATTGTTACTTTACAAAAATAGTCCTTTACATTTGAAAGTTAAACATAGATGCTAACCTTAGAAATTTATAGGCAGTTGACGGTTAAAATAGGAAATCTCTCTTTTTTTCCATCCTAATCATCTCAATTTTGGAGGGATCCTCTTTCTCTCCTAGAAATGATTCTCTATCCTCCCACCTCTCTTCTCTCATACTTAAACTAAAAAAAATAAAAATAAAAATTCCTATCTTCCTCTCATGTCTCTTCTTTTCCTCTCATTTCTCATCTTGTAAACTAGTTTAAAAAAGTTTGAAGATTAGAATTGAAAAACTTAAAAATTTTAAGAACTAGAAATGTAATAGATAATATAAAATTTCAAAAATACCCCTTTCCGCCTGAGAGAAAAAACTCCTAAAATTCAATTTTTAGTCAAAAAGGATGGATTGCAAAAAAATATAAATTGAAAATTTTAAAACTTCAAAAATAAAATTTTATGGACAAAAATTAAGAATATAAATAGTTGGAGGATTAATTATGTCAATCTTACTGTTTTTTTTCTTCCCTGCTTTTTTTTCTTTCCTCTCCTCTGCTTTATTCTCCTACTGCTGCAACTGCCTGCCGCCGGTTACCGCTCCTCCAGTCAGTTTCTGTTGCGTTGGTTTTCGCCGGCAACACTGTCCACCCTGGCCTTAGGTAGTCTTCCTCCACCGCCGCCATTATGTTCCAGAAAGGTAAAAGTCTTCCCAACCCCTTTTTTTCTGCTGTTTAGTTTATAAGGTCAATAGTTCCTTAACAAATGTATAACTCAACTTTTATTATATATTATTCAGTAAGCAGTGGGCTATCAAGAGTCGAATTGCTCCAATTGTTTCTTTCCATTTTTTAATTTGTGGAAAAAAGGATAAATTTTTGTTAACCTGATAGGTTGATACAAATGCTGACTGTATGTCAGTTCTTCAAGTTGATGACGTGATTATCTGGTATGGGGATTGTTTAATTTTGGAGTTCTACTCGTTACCTGTTTAAATTGTGAGCTGCTGTTGCTGGTTCTTTATTTAGCACTATATATAATACAGTCTGTCTGAGCTTGTTCTGAAGTTATTCAAACTGTGCCATCTAGTGATTGGGAATTTCATGGATCAATTTATTGTTATCATGTAATGCTTCCATAAATTTAATTTGTTGCTTTTAAACGCAAAGGTGTTGTAGTTTTGTGTTTCTGCAAACTAATGTTTTGTGTGCCTTTTATTTATCTTTTAGATTCTTATCTGGTCGTCTTGGATAGTAGTTATGTTTCTCTTTTATCAATGACCGAATCTATGTTTTCTGATCTCTTCAATATATATTCTATTTTTTTTATTGATTCAAGTACCATTTCTACGGAAAATCTTATAATTCATTTTTACTACATGTGGCCCCTTCAAGATTAAGGATGTCAAAGAAGCATGAGTACTGATAAAATTCTTGTTGTTTAATTTGTAATCAAGTGTCTGAAGTTGTTACCTGTGAATTTTAATAGAATTCTCTTTCGTGTTTAGTGGAAGTGAGCCATATACTGAGGATGCAGTGAAACTAATACGTGAAACAGGAAGTGTTGCAGTTCTTGGGTGCCAATGAATCCAATTCCAATAGTTAAAAGATTAAAAGAAGTAGGTCTACATGGAATTGAGACTTACAGAAGTGATGGGAAAACTAGCAGGTACCACGTGATGCCAATCTTTTTGCTTCTTTCATCCAGAGCTACTTGTTTACCAAATTTATTCACATGAAGTTCTTCAAGTAATTCGACTTTGAGCAGATTTCTAAGTGTAATAAGTAGAGTATTATGGTTTACAATTCATTGACTGTGTTTCCCTGTGATGCATATTTTAGCTTAAGTATTCCTTTTATGGATTCCAGAAACATTAGAGCCAAAAGAGAAAACAAAAGAAGAAATTATTAGCTTCCGTAACTCTGGTAATCCTATCTGCAATTAGGAAAAGTGGAAAGATTCCTTGACAATTTAAAAAAACTGAAAGAAAAAAAAAATGTTGTATGGCATTATTGTCATGTTGAAGCAAGACAAAAGTAAATCCAATACACACATAAAGATAAGTAAAGAATTTTTAGACATGCAGATAATAGCTTGATCTATTTGCCTCACTAGTATGTTTGATTTAAGTTACATTTTTTATGATAAAAGGACTTATTTTCTTAATGAAATGAAGAAACATGATAGAACATGAGGCAGCCTAAATGATAAAAAAAAATACTTCATCAATGATTTTCCTCTTACCAGGCCAAAATAAGAAACTTATTGCCTTCTGGCTTTGGGAAAATTTTAATTATATCTGCCATACACTTTCCACTTTGCTGTGGAGGACTAAAGGTTCTGTGAAATACAAAGTGCCTCTTGAATGTGTCTACAAAAGTGAACTACATGTGAAATGTTACATCCTAGAATGCTGCTAGATTAATGCTACTGTTATGCATCAGGTATCTTTTGACATCGAGACAGAGATGAAAATTTTGATGATGCACTCCCTTCTGACCTTGTTACGAATTGTGGATTGATATTGTTTATTGCACATTTTACTTATTGTTATTATCATTGGTATTTGGTATTCCTATATATGCAACATTTGATACTCAGTGCATATATTAGTATTCAGTTGTAGTTTTACATGTTTTGATATCCAGGAATACTGTTTGGATTCTATTATGAATTGAGGAATCATATAATGTTTGCATAATAGGTTCAATAAGAAAAACAAATATACTATTTAAAAAATTTTGAAAAAAATTTTGAAACGGAAATTTTCCATTGCTAAATTTTGACCGCCACTCAGATAATTTTGGTCACTAAATCGATTTCTAAATTTGGTTGCTAATTGGTTTTTAATTTTGTTGCAAAAATAATATTAAAGTATTTATATTTTAATTATTTTTTAGGCGGGTACCAAATAACAACGAAAGTTAGGTGTTTAGACTTGGAATATTTCTGTTTCTAAATAGCAACGGATATTTTTTGGTTTCTAAAATTGAGCAACTTCTCGATCTGAAATGGAATTTTTGTGGTTGCAAAATTCATTTCTAAATATTTTGCAATGGAATTTGGGCCTTTCTAAAATCATCTTTTCTAGCAGTCTGCATCATTTCAAATCTTGATGATGTCAATAATGGATTAAACTTTTGTTTCAAACAAATCCAAGTGTTTGTCTATTTTCCATTTTGACATTGACACTATAATTGTTGTTAAATCTACTTCTTTTGTCTGTTTGTTTGTTTTTTTTTTTTTGGGAGAAAGGGAGTGAACTTTTTAAATCTACTTTCTTTGCCTTTTCCCTTTTGCATTTGAATTAGTTTATTGAATTTCAGTTAGAGCTGGAACTATCTCTTCAACTTTTCATTTGTTGAATACCACGATACCTTTATGGCAAAGACTTTGTTACGTGCTCTCAGAAGGCTTCCCTTGGCTTCTGTCAGTTATCTGTCTTCTCCGACAACTTGTTTCAAGTAAGAACTTTTTCCTTCTCTTAAGTTGTATAAGTATGGTAAAAAGGATTGTTTGTTAGTTACAGATATTGAAGAATGAGAACATTTTAATTGGCATAAAGAAGTTGGTTTTTTTGCTTTTAACTGAGATAGTTAATATTTTCTTTTTTCTTTCTCTTTTCCCCAAATCTTAGCTCAACTCTTCAACATCCAGAACCCTTTTGGGCCTTTGTTAAGCCTCTGATGGTTCTTAAGCATGCAAATTCCTGTTGGGGAATGAGGAATTTCAGCTATGGGTCAGTGAATTTAGTGATATCTCAACAGGGAAAACCACAATTTGAGACTCGGGATGTTGAGCCTCCTAAGAAAGATAAGTGGAAGACAAAGAAGAGGCTGAAAGTGCAGAGGAAAAGAGAGAAGCAGAAGAGAAAAGCTGCAAATAAAAGGGATCCTAGAAGACTTGGAGTCAAAGGAAAGAAGAAGAAGCAAAGGTTTGTTAATGCTGATGAAAGAATTAAATACAAGCTTGAACAAGTAAGCAACGGATTTTTTAATCATTGTGTTTCATATCGGAATATAGGTTTACAGATTTACCTGGACCTTTGTTGTTTCCATTTGTTTTTACTTTTGGTCAGTTTGCTTCTTTTGACTTACATATTGTAAGTTTACTGTTTGATCAAGGAAGAAAGGATCAGTGCCAAAACATGAATTAATTTCTGACTTCTTGGAAATGGAATTTGTCATTCAACTAATGTATTCATTTGACTTCTGCTCAGGCCAAGAAAAAGGAGGCCTTGTTAATTGAAAGACTAAAGCGCTATGAGGTCCCCAAAGTTCAGGGTCCAGCTATTGAGCCACATGACTTGACTGGTGAAGAGCGATTTTATATGAAAAAAATGGCTCAAAAAGGATCCAATTATGTACCAATTGGCAGAAGAGGAGTTTTTGGAGGTGTTATTCTCAATATGCATTTGCATTGGAAGAAACATGAGACAGTCAAGGTTTACTGCAAGCCCTGCAAACCAGGTCAAATACAAGGCTATGCAGATGAAATTGCTAGACTGAGTGGTGGAATTCCAATACAAATAATTGGTGATGATACAGTAGTTTTCTACCGAGGAAAGAATTACGAGCAACCCAAAGTTATGTCACCAGTCGATACACTGTCAAAGAAGAGGGTGAGTTCTTCGGATTATTATTAGGCTTAATAATTTCTCTTTTTGTGCTTTCAATTGGTTTATTCTACAATTCCTTCTGAAATTTTCTTGAATTATTTTCTGTGTATTTGTATGCATGCCCTTTCCTCTTCCATTGTAACCTGGATCCGATCTGATAAAAGCCTCTCTCATAGGGAATTCTTAATCACTGTTCTCATACCTGAAAATTTCAAGGTCCCCATGGAGTTGAAAAGCTATCATACTCACATATTGGCATAAAGAATTGGTCTACACATTTTTATGTTATATTCAGCATCTTTGTTATGCGTTTGTTATCAGGCAGTATATATGGCTGAAGCTAGTGTTTACAGAAATTTTGTGCAATTAATTTTCCGGACTTCTCACATTGATTTCAATCTTCAGCAAGATATTTTGCAATGAAAGTGAAAGTATATTAAATTGATTGCTTTACTTTAAGCTTTTAGTTTAGATATGAACATTAAAAAAGGCAAAGAGAAGAAGAAAGAAAAGCTAATAATTTGAGAATTAACTTATTTAGAAAATGCAGAATACTAAAAAGTTCCTGTTGGGAACAAGGTTGCATAGTTTCTACATTGTTTGTGAGGGAGACCTTGAAGAGACATCTATTTGTATTGGCATTTTCATCCAACTCCTGGATTTAATTCTTTAGCTTGCAATTATTATGCTTTCTAACTTGTTTACTACTTGTCTCGGTGATGTTCTTTGTTCTCTTTCAGGCGTTGGAAAAATCCAAGTATGAACAATCACTTGAGTCGGTGAGACGCTTCATTGCCATTGCTGAGAAGGAACTTGAACTCTATTACAGGCATGTGGCACTTTATGGTGACCCTAATGATCGAAACCCGAACTTAATACTTGATAAACCAAGAACTCAGCTCACAAGGGTTAAGGACACTAAAGAGGATACTTTTTCACCTATTGGTCCACAATCACAAGATGTATCAAAGCTTGATCACATGGGTGAAGAAACCACAGAATCTGAAGACCTGTCTGAATATGAAGATATACTCGAGTATTATGATTAGTCCATAAGTGAAACAACTGATTCAGAGGATAACTCCATGGTTATTTAGAGTTTCAATCCTTTGACAAAAGTAATAGCTAATTATTCTTCTCCAAATTCTTTACTTGCATATGCAAGTGAAGGACCTCTTCTCTGAAAAATAACAGATTAAAAGACATAATTTGGTTGCATTCTAAGACATGCCCAGAATTTTGCATTTCATATAGAAGACAGGTCCTGAGAAGAGATTTCTGTGAGTTTCCTTTTGAATCTTCAGACAGTTCTGAGAGTCGGCAGATCAAGATTAAACTCTAAATTGATGTTCTGAAACAAAAGACGCATCAGTCAAATGGGAGAAGCATTTGGTGAACCTGATTATGTTGAGCACACAGTCTTGATGGTCTAGAAAACTCCTCATATAACGTCAGTCAGCTCGGACAGATAAGACAAAAGGCAGAAGGAAGCAAGGAAAGACTTTCTTGGTCAATGACAGAGTTTTCAGGAAACTAAGGACTACTGGGAAGAGCATTTGGTTAATGAGGACCTGATTCTATCTGGAGGTGGAGATCACAAATTGGAGTGCATGGAATCAAACAAACCAGCCACTGGTCTTATCCAGTTCAATTAAGGTTCATGGCTTTTTTTTTTTTTTTTTAATTTTAATGTTGAAAGTTCTCTATTTTATTGTTATAGATTTCACTATCAAGTTTTATTACTTATTATCCTTGTTAATTTAATCAATGCAGTTCACTAGAGATGCAAATATTATCTATGAATAAGAAGTGTGGTATAGAATAAGTCTATAATTCTATTAATTATTATCAAGTTTTATTAATTATTATCCTTTTTGTAAGTTTCACGATTCTCATTTTACCATAATGATGTGTATTGTTATGGGGTCATCAATTCTGTCACTGGATCCAGTTTTGCTTGCGAAAGTTTATGATCTTGACCAGATCTAGGTGACTTAATATGAATCTTGACGTTTATATTTCGTAGGGTTTTTATTCCATTTGGTTTCACTTTGGGTCAAACTATAAGTATGATCTCATATTTCTTTTTTTTTTTTTTGCTTCAGTCGTTATGGTCTTTCAATATATTATTGGTACTTGTTTTGGTTCCAATTACTATTTTCTGTAATACACTCATCAGAATCAATCTTATTACTAGTATATGATAATTTTTTGGGGCAAAATTATCAAATCCATCTTTACTACTCAAAATCCAATAGCTTCAGGGTCCATGTAATATTTCTATTAAAGTAAAAAAAATCTTAATATATATTGGCTCTACGACAAAGAGATAATACAAACATAATTATATATGTAAAATTTTTTTATATAAATTGGGTTTTCATAATCTTTCTGTTAATCTGCAACCATATGTATATATTCTCCTATAATACTTACTTTCTGTGTGACACTTTTTAGTACATAAATAAAAAAATTACATGTATATTTTAATTAGTTTTAGACATGTTTTAAGTTAAATTTTAAAAAGATAAACTTAATGTAAGAGTATTTCATCTTTTATGACTAGAGGTGTCAAAAAGGTCCAACCCAGCCCAGTCCTAACCCAATTAAGCCCTAAAAAATTAGGGTTGGGTCGGGCCTAAGCCCTGTTCAAAAGGGTCTATATTATTGAGGCCCAATCCAGCCCTAACAAGCCCAAGGGCCGACTCAAGGGCCCCCAGCAATAGTTTTGAACTGCAATTTTGAAATTCCTTTAAGGACAATTTGATTTCTTTCTATGTTATTGTAGTCTAACTTAAATTCCCAACAGTTGAACTATGCCCGCAATATCTTTTATCATCCAAATTAAGAAGAAAGAAACCTTCAAGAGAAGCCTAAACACCATGAGACATTAGTCACTCAAGTATAAATCACAGCTACTCATCAGAAGGAAGATAAATTATCAAGTTAACCTGTATTCCATCAACTGTATTATTTAGACCTATCCTCTCAAAAGGACCAACAGCAGGCTTTGCTCCAATGCCAACAACCACCTGGACATAGAAAATAAAGAAAAACATTTTAAAAGCTGCACCGGATGGTCAAGATTATATGTTTAAGATAATTCTTAATTGTTCATAATTTTATTAACTAAAAGGGAAAAGTCCGAGGTTCTATAAAAGTGTGATTTCATTACCACATCAGCTTCTATGGAGGATCCATTTCCAAGTCTAACAGCAGCAACACGTCCATCTGAACCAGCTTTTAGGTTTTTTATGGAGGCACCCTAAATATGTTACTAAATTAGAAAAACCATGCATAACTTCTAAATATTGTGCAGGTGTGCACAAACCAATAGCTACTAAAATTTTGAAAAGAGGAGTCAAATTGCACTAACCTTAACAAACTTGACACCATTGTCTTGGCACAGTTTCTCATATTTTTAGGCAAGTGAAGAAGTAACCAATCTTGTTAGAATATGATCCTCTGGAAAAATTATCTGTATTGCAGATGAAACAAATCAGACCAGAATCCTGATTT
>JAOXNR010000001.1:13655207-13690869 GCA_028571225.1 Parsonsia alboflavescens | reverse complement strand
TTTAGACATCACACTATTGACTGAATTGTGGATGATCTATGTTTGTTTAGACATCACACTATTGAATGGAATGTGAAAGATCCATAAGATTTGTAATAAGTAATTGGATAAAAGCTTATTTACAAATATAATCTTGGGCAACTGTCTGTAGGATCAGCTGGAGAGAGCAGTGACGAGTATTCCATATTTTGATACCCTAGTTGAAATGCTTCAAACAAAACTCTATTATTCCCTCTCTAGAAAACAACCTACCTCCAACACCAACATATTTAGATTAAAAAATTTATGTGTTGGAGGTTCTGTTTATTTCGGGTACCGTAGGGGAAAATTTTGGGAGATGCCTTCTCTCATTCATAACTTGCGTTGCCTTTATCATGTAAGAGCAAGTTATGAAGACGATATTGAGGACATTTTAAAGCTTATGCCCAATCTTGCTAGTTAAAAGTAATATTTTTTGGATCAGATAAAGAAGCAAGCTATCCCTTCCCCCAATTGAACTTTCTCAAGAAACTTGAATCACTAGAGGTAAGTCTTGAGGGGTTTGGAAGATTTTCCCACTTGTTTTGTCCACCATACCTGAAAAAATTGGTTATGTTAAATTGGGTAATTCCATGGGCAAAGATTTCCAAGATTGGGGCACTTGAAAATCTTGAGATTCTCGAATTAAAAGATAGCGCCGTTGAGGGACCAATTTGGAAGATGATTGATGAGCAATCTCCGAAACTCAAGTACTTGAAATTGTACCAATTTGTGTGCCTTTGAATTTCATTTTCCATGCCTCCAGGAATTACAAGTGGACAAGTGTTGGGAACTCGAAGAACTCCCTTTTGGTTTGGCAGAAGTTGCAACACTGCAAGTAATCAGATTAGTGGATTGCACTTTGACAGCTATGGATTCTGCCTTCAGAATCAAAGAAGAACCAGATGAAATGAGAAATGAGGACTTAGTACCCATATATGTGTGTACACAATGGTAATTTGCTTTTTCCTAACATTGCTTTTTTTAATATCTTTGCAAATAATTTGCTGAGGTTATTTTTCATTTTGGGCAGACTTGATGCTATGGAAGCGGTTTACTTGAGAGTCCGAAGAGCTCAAAAACTATCTGGAGCAATAGGTTCCTATTCATAAGATTACATATTGACCTCAAAAACATTTCGAGGTTAAAATATTGAGTTGGATGTTTTTTTTTTTTTTTTGGATTATGATTGTAATTTTACGATGTTTCTCTGTATTGCAATAGTTTCTAAGTAATTGTTTGATAAATATCCTCAATGAAGTAGCCTGTAGCCTTTGCAATATTAAAATGAATATCCGAATTAAAAATAATGAATCCTCATCAATGATGTCGTTTCCTTTTTGAAGTATCATATTCTGTCTTCTATTTGATTGTTCCGGGAACTCCTTTGAGCTATTTTTCAAATGCATGGCTTTCTTTGCTGACTACATAATAATGGGTGTATTTTGAAGCTTCCTTCAGATTCCAAGATTCATCCTGTTTATCAAGTCTCATGGGCAGATGAGATGCCATAGCTTCTCTTCCGACCTCAGCAGATTGGGTTGGGGGATAGAACTTTCTCCTTCCCAGCTCTTTTCTCTCTGTTGGATCATGTATGGAAGGTGTTGCTCCTGTTGTAGAAAAAAGTTATATGATTAAATGGGTCATTTTGCCTAGAAGTTTTATGAGAATTTGTTATTCACACTTCATAGGTTTAAAATGAATTAGGGTTGCTTTGGATAAAATGTTTTGGGACATTCAAACTAGCATGGTAAGAGGGAGTATAATTGTTCGATTAAACTGAGGTATGAGGGGAATTCCTGAATCCAAAGCGAAGAACCATTCAGGAATTCGCAAAAGCACAGTGGTGATGTTTCATGGCTTCTCGTTACCATGACCATCCGGATGCGCCAAGGTTGCTGAAGGCGAATGAAGTGGATTTGCACCGTCAAAAAATAGTTCTTTATCAAGTTTGAAGGAAAGCACAATAATAATATTAAAGACGTTGGAGATTTGCAAGTTCTTTTGATTCATATTAAGACTGTTTCAAAAAATAAATGGGGATCTCGAAAGAAGACTTGGAATGAACTTCGACAGGTTATCATTCGCACCGTATCTCCCAGGATGGATGATGTCCATGGATAAAATTGATTAGGATTCGCTTGAGCTTTTAAATCGAGATATCCAGCAAGTTCATAGGATACTTTTCAAGTCCTCGAGATTCACCAGTAGCATGACTCGTGAATCTGTCGTGGAACATCTCGACTTCCTCCTCAATAATGTTGCAGATCTGATGAGATGTAATGCTGAATTGGTTTCCAATGTGAGGGAAGAACTTGACGCCGCTCAACAGGGGCATGAGATTTTTGAGAAATTTTCTTGGTTTTTACTGCCAAAAATTGAAAGTGGCAAACATAAGTAAAAGATTATGCGAAACCCAGAGTGACCATGATCTCATAATTCATACTGAATTTCTGATAGCCAAGATGTCATGTCTTCTTTGTCTGTGTTGCTTCACCCAGATGAATGATATGGTGGCCAATGAGTTGAAAATGAATCTTTCATCTCAGCTAGAAAACCTAATTCCAGTACAGCCTGGCACCCGAGAGATCTATATCAAAGTTCTAAATGATTTAAAGTCAGAGCAATCAAATTCAGCTGCACTGGATGAATTTGGTTTGGGATTTCTTGATTCTCTTCGAGACCTGCTGGAGCTTTCTGAGGTTAGATTCATGGGTTCTGACCGAGGTAAAATTTTATCCCTGCTTGAGGATTTGCGAATTCTTACCATATCTTTTGCATTAAGTAAATCATTAGATGCACATGATGACCAATTTCTCTTAGTAGAAGCTTTGTTTCCTTGGAATATCAGTGCTCTTATTATTGACATGGGATTTTTATTTGCTCGTTCCACTTTACTAAGCAAAATACAGCCACGGCAAAGGGGTGGAACATGGCAGTTTCTGATTTGGAGGAGATTGTAATGATTGCCAAGGAATATGTCAGAAAGGAATATTACCAGTCTTATCTCAAAATCTTGGCAATCGAAGACTAAATTTCAAAGACCTAATGCGCAGGGCCTAATACATTCCCTGAAGACTTGAACCCCATGGTCATTCGAGGTTCTTCAAAAGAAGATGCAGTCTCTGATTGGAGCTTTCAGGGAATTGATTGCAATGCAACATGTTCAGCAACAAGAACATGGATTTCAAATGTTACGTTAGAATCATGTCAGGAATCAGACCGAAGATGTTATTTCATCATTTTCACTGAGATTGGGCACGTCCCAGAGCTGCAATGTACAGCTTTTTTATTCTCATTGAAGAAATTAAGATGATAGAAATGGAGTTGAAAAATCTTCAAAACAGGACGGTGCACGACACTTCATTGAGCAAGCTCCCTAGAAGAAATTCCGAACCAAAAGAAACTGCAAGTAATCATTATCCAGTGTTCTTCGGACTGACAGCAGGCTTTCTAAAAGTGTTTCTTAGTTGCAAAAGCGTGTGGCTTGTTGAAAGTTCTCCTCCTTCGTATCCATGGTGCAGATGAGGACCTGCGAAGGCTTTGGTCAGACATAAGTATCCGGACATCACCAGAAAAAGGTTGTTGCTTCTCCATGAACATGAACAGTCTGCTTTCTAGTTTTCTAGTAAGGCGTCAGCTTCAGCGTTTAAATTATGATATCCAAGAAGTTTACATCATACTTTCCAGATCCTCACCATTCATCACTGGCGTGAGTGATCAAGCTGTCTATGAACTCCCTACAAGAGAATATTGAGCTTCTGCTCAAGTGTAATGCTGAATTGGCTGCTCCATTGAGCAAAGAACTCGAACCTGTTCAAAAGAGAATGAGATTTCTGAGAGATTTTCTTGCTTTTAATTCGAAAAGGTGTAGTAAACTCCAGAAATTGAAAGATGATAATTCATGTTCAATCTTTGGCAGTAAAGATGTCATGTCTTCTTTATATGTGTTGTGTTAATGGCAAGATCATGAATGATCAAATGGTAAGAGAGGTGAAAACGCATCTACCATTTGAGCAATAGAGGTTTAGTTTGGCACACTCGGATGTCAGAGAGATCTATATCGAAGCTCTAAAGGCCACAAGGTCAGCAAAAGGAAATTCTGTTTTGGTAGATGAATTTGGCTTGGGCTTTCTTGGTTCTCTCAGAGACAATGTACTGGAGCTTTCAAACCCTCAGCTCACTTTTGTTACTTCTAACAGAGATCAAATTTGTCCTTGTTGGACAAGCTGAAATTTCTCTTCACATTTTTTGCAACAGATAAATCTATGGAGCAGCATTCTGATAATGATCAGGTTTACAGGTATCTCTCTGAGCATATAAATGCTATGATCATTGACATTGGGTGTGTTATCTACTCACTGAACAAGGATGAGAAAAATGAAAAGATTGCTAGGGAACTGGAACTGAATGAGAAAATTTCAGATTTGGAAGCAGTATTCTGCGTTACAAAGGAAGATATAAGAAAAATATATGACTTATATGTTCCAAAGTCGTTGAGGTCTGATTTTCCAAAAACTAATGGACGGGGCTTTGTTGATTCTCTATTCCAGAATCTAAAGGAGCTGCCACATGATAAGGCTGATTTAGTTTCCTCCTTACAGCATCACATTGAAATGGTTCAAAAGGAGCTACTTTCCCTATGGGAGGACTTCAGTACAATTGCAAAGCAGCAAACTGAATATGTCGTTGACTCATTTCTGGGCAGGGACCATCCCCTCTACTGTCAAGTGTTGGGACTCTTTAATGTAATAGAAGATATTAACACAATCAAGACAGAGCTCAAAGCTAGCTAGATGAAAGGTCCGATTTTAGAATCTACTTTTCTGAAAAACAATAGAGTTCCAAGGAGAGACTGGCAGATGAAAAGAGAATGACCAGAGTCGTGATTTTTGGAGAGAAGGCAGAGAAAATAAGAGAGCAACTGACAACAGGATAGCCAAAACTGCGTATTATGTCAATTGTGGGCATGCCTGGAGTTGGCAATACAACTCTTGCTGATTCAGCATTTTCAACATTCTTCAGTTAGCTGCTATTTCCATGTTCATGCAAGGTGTTCTATTGGTCAGGTAACAACACAGAAAGAGAGTGTTGCTTGAAATTTTGCTTCAAGTTACAGCTGAAAGTAAACAATATGATGATGATGATTTAGATCGGAAGTTGTATCAAAGTCTGAAGGGCAGAAAATAGCTCGTCTTCATAGATGATGTTTGGAATATTCGGGCATGGAATGATATAGAATCCTCATTCCCAGATGATAAAAATGGGAGTAGAATTACATTTACAAGCGGAACTGAAGATATTGCTAAACAATCTGGATTGGAGAGTATCAAAAACCGCCTTTCACCATCATCGGAAGAAATGAGTTTGAAGATGTTACAGGTGAAATTATTTGGAAACAGAAACTGTCCTTCAGAACTCTTACCAGTGGTACAAAATATTGCTGTGAAATGCAAAGGTGTTCCCTTAACGATTGATCTGGTAGCTGGAATCCTTCGGGTGAGAGAAAGAAAAAAGTGGAACAAAATTGCAGAAAGCTTGAAGACAGTGTCAACTGCAAAGAAAGCATTACATTTGCAACTTTCAGAGGCAAATGTACCAATATGCTTTCAAATTCGGATTATGGAGATTTTTGTAACTACAGAACACAGGTGGAAGAAGAGGAAAAGGACTTAGATGCTGAAAACTCGTTAGAATTTTTTACCAAGGAGAAGGAAAAAAATGGTTCTTTTTTCTTTGAGTATGAAGTTGATGAAGCTAATAGGTGCTTTTGGATTGATCCACTTGGGAGGAGATCTTTTGACACTTTTGGAGAAGTGGTAGTTTTTGATACAACATATAACATGAACAAATATAGTATGATTTTTGCTCCTATTACAGGAGTAAATCATCATGGGGCAGACCATTATTTTTGCTTGTGCGTTCTTGAGTGATGAGAAATCTGAATCCTTCATTTGGTTATTCAATAAATTGTTAGAGGCTACAACAAGAGGTACACCTATAACCATCATTACGAATTAAGGCCCTGCAATGACCAAGGCTATAGCATAAGTCTTCCTTTCGAGTGTTCATTGATACTGTATATGGCATATTTTGAACAAGTTTTTTGAAAAACTTGACTTAATACTATACCGTGACAATTACAATCAGTTTAAGAGCATTATATTTTATAGCGAGGCTACAGAAGTATTTGAAAGTAAGTGGGCAGATTTGATGAAGGATACCAGACTGGGAAGTAACAAATGGTTGGTAGATTTATATGAGATCCGTCAGAAGTGGGTTCCTATTATGTGAAAAGGTATTTCAGTGCTAGAATGAGTAGTAATCAACGTGCTAAGCTTGCACGTGCATTTTTCAAGAGATATATCAATGAGAGAAATTCTTTAATTGGTTTCTTATCTCGTTTTAATAGAGCTCTTAGACATCAGAGACACAAGGGTTTAGTTGCAAATCACGTTGATGTAAATCCTCTTTTCTAATGGAACAACAAATGATGGATATTTACACCAAGCACAACTTCATATGCTTTCAAACAGAAATATTTGAAATTGGTGCATACACCATAAATTGCACATTTGATTATGAGGAAATTGCCATTTACATTGTATAGTGGGTCGGGGTTGATTTTTCAAAAGTTGGTAGAGTAATTCACTACAACAAGAAAACAGATATGGTTTCTTGCACCTGTAAGATGTTTGAGTTTGAAGGACTCCTTGGTAGGCATATGTTGATTAATTTTCATCAAAAGCAGGTAATTCATTTGCCTAGTTGCTACATTTTAGAAAGATGGACAAAAAGTGCAAGACGTGGGCTACAGGATAGACAAGTTAGAGGATTACGAGATCTGAATGGATTGTCTTTGATGTCACCACGTGCGAGTCTCTTCCATTACTCCTCGATTGTAGTTGAGGAAGCATCGATGACTAGTGAAGCTTCATCTTTTTATCGAAATGGGAAGTTCTACTATAATTAGATTGTTGTGCCAATTTTGGCTTCTAAAGGCAGCTGATAATTGGCACTAAAGTGTCCGATAATCCCAGTTCTTTGCCAAGTACAATTGAACTCATATGCCAAAGAATTTTTCCATTTGAACTCAACATCTTTCTCACTATTTTAGACACCACATACTGGCATGATTCATGCTGGAACTGAAAATGGTTTGGCAAAGTCGATAGAGCATTGTAGTACAGAGAACATTGGAGATCTTCAAGATTTCTCCCGTCAGACAAGTGGCTAGTTTTAGTTGTTGACAATGGTATTTTTGAATTGGTAGTGTTAATTGCTATTTTCCCAGAAAATTCAAAATCAAAATTATTTATAAAAAAGTCAACGAGGTATTATGCTTATGTGTTCTTGATATGAAAATGGATGCATATCCTTGATTCTAAGTTTCTTTTATTTTTTTTAATCTCCTTTGGTAGTCATGCATACAGTTGCTAGATTAGCTTGTTGCTACTCCATTCATTCTAACAACCCTATACTTCATGTTTTTGCCAATGTTTATTGTATTGATACCCAAGTTCAGCACAATCTCTTCTGTTTCTTCTTCAACTCCAAAGAAGTTCAATGGTATACTCTGCAGTTTGCCAATATTCAATTCAACGCTCTTTTTTTTGCAGATTGCTCTCATATTGATTTTCATTATGGTAGCCAGTTTCAAAGGGTTGAGGATTAAGAAAAAGTTGAGCCAACTAGAATTGGCTAAGTAAATTAATGAATGCCCTCAGGTGGTTCAAGAATATTGGTGGGTTCATGGATGAAGATGCCTAGCGATCAAATAAGAGAATTGATGGCATTCTGATTTGTAAATAAATATGTAGGGTGGTTTTTACTTTAGGAAAAAAAAGAGAAAGGTTTCATGCCTGTGGCCGTGCAAACTTGTCATAGATTTCTTGATATGCTTTCGCCCTAACTGTGTAATTTCTCTTTTTAATTGTAAAATCTTTAGAGGAGATATAATGTATTTGAAATTAATTTAGAAGTTTCATGATCCCAAATCAATATCAACAATGTTTGTGATATTTGGTGGGAAAATTATTAAAGTGCAGATTGCATCCCAATTAGAGTCATTAGATGTATTTTATCATCCCAGTAGAAATTTCTAAAGCACATCCCGTCCTATCAAATATGTTATGTTTGTTAACAGTTCTTTTTAATTCAAATGAAAAAAAAAACATAATAATCATGATTCTTCGTATATCTTAAATTCTTGTTATAACATTTCCAATATTTTCGATTTGGGTTTTTCTCAGAATGCAATATCCTCGACCACATGTAACCTCCACAATCACATTTTTTCTGGAAAACAATATCATTTGTACTTGTTGTTGACAATGCCCCCACCAAAAGTCAGGCAAATTACTTAGGATTAGATACTGAATATAACACCAAAAGTCAAGAGAGATAACAAGTAATGACAATCATGAGAACATAAAATAAAAAATATGAATATGAACATAAAACCAAAAATTTCTTGGCTGAAGAACCTAACTATAGTTCACTTGTTACATTATAGGTTATTTTCAACACAACAAGAATATGTACCCAAAATTCAATTGGAAACTTTCCCAGACTTGAACATTTAGAATCTTAAAACCTTATTTTCTAGAAATATCTCAAGAACATTTCCATCAGTTTCTGGAAAACCCTGGTGCTCCCACTATATTACATGTTTAGTTAATGTCTCATAAAGGAATTGAAACAACTGTAGACTCAGTAGCAAGGCGATATGCATGGCCCCCATCAACCTTTATGTGATCCTTTGAGAAATTAGGACAAAGTACAATTGCTTTACAATATTTATTGTTTCTTTTTCTACTGCTACCAGCATTCAACTAAAAGCAAGATCAAAGCTATTTAACATTTTTTTTTTTACTAGTCACATCATTGTTAATACAAGTTCGTTATGTGCTTGACCCCCAATAAGGTTATCTTGTGGCTTCGCCGTAGACTACATCATCTCAAGAAGACTATACTGTTTATCCATTAATGCAACATTATGTACTATAGATTGAAAGGCTATTTATTATCTTATATCTTGTGATTCTCAACAATTTTGCATGTAATGTAACTGGTTCATATAAAAAATGACATCAAACATCCAACTTGTACAGAACCTTAGGGTCGACACCAAATCACTACACAGCCAAAATCTTTTGGCAAAAATCCCACCATATGCGCACATTAGAATAAATTCTATTTGCATTACCAAGTTATCTTGTAAATTTGCCCTAAAGACAGCATAGCATAGCAATTAACTAGCACAAAGGAAGATTGGCAAAAATTTTGAAGCATTTCTTAAAGTGTTAAGCCTTTAGTAACATATTCAAGCCCTAATTTTTTACCTCTATCAACAGATTATAGCTAAAATGGGAAAAAATTTCAAGCCCTAATTTTTGATAAAAATGTTCGAAAGATTCGAGAATAACAAAAACCAACAATCCAACATAAACGTATTATTGCGAAAATGCAAACTCCTCCATTCAAGATTAGAGCTTGAAAGTCTCAAGCCCTAATTTTTTATAAAAATCGAACTCAAAAATGTGCGAGCCAAGATTTGAGATAGACCGTCAGTCACCTTTCCACTCTTTGAAGCTTCTGGTTCCGGTGTCGGGATTGGGTGCAGAAGGACTCCTGCGACAACTCCCGTTGACGACGCAAAAGAGGTTGCACAGGAATCACCTTTTCTCGCAGAAGAGGTCACTGCTCTATCGAAGGAATTGGAGTTCAAACTGATTTCTTTTTTTTACCGATTCCCGAAACGACGTCTTTCACTTTGGTATTTTAAATTGAGATGCCCATTTTTTTTCTCCTTCTGTCATACATGGTACTATGTGAGATTTTGCACATAGTAGTTGATCTGTATAAATATATATATATATATATATATATTAAACTTATCCTTATCACAAGACAGGGTGGGATGGGGAGGACAGGGTAAGTCAGGACCTGGGGAAGTTCAGGGTAGATTTTCAGCTGGGTCCAGCCTCAACCTAACCCTCGAATGAGTTTCAAAGTCAAGACCCAAGTCTGACTTGTTCTAGCACGAGGTGGGTAGCCATTAGGTCAGGCCAAATAGCCATTCTTATATATAATATGATCTTCGTCCACAATTCAATATTTTTATTTTGTTTTGACTTATTTAAAATTAAATGTCTTATTTTTTAAATGAATCAAATTATACTTTCTTTCTAATTAGTCCATCAACTATAGCACTTCTATAAGTAATGTATACGTATGTGTGACCTTTTTTGGTGTTACTTCTTTAAAAAATATTTTAGAAAGTAAAATTTCACACGTTGAAAATAATAATATGGTGTAAGACTGAGTAGTGTGATCTATTTTTGGCTTGAGACTATGGAAAGAATAAAGAATTGTGGTTTATTGGAAAGGGAGAGGAGAGGAATCGGATGATGGCCATTGGAGATTGTTGCAAGAGAATTTATATTTATTATGTTTATGTGAATATGAACATTGGAATTAAAGTCAAGCCTTCTTAGTTTAATGGTAAGCAATAACACTTAAGATCGAAAGATTTCAAGTTTGAGATACGACGACGTATTAGGGAGAGAGAGAAAGAGATGAATGGGAGTTTCTGGGGTGTGAAATTTGAATGAGATGGGAAAAACAAGATAGACAATAGGAGGGAGGAGGAAGAAGAAAGGGAAAAAGAAAGGGGGAAAAGTGGACTTTTCTTGAAAATTAGATCACAAAATAAGTTAGAGAAGTTTTTAAAAGAAGTTGCTTATTTTTCAGTTAATTTTTAAAATTTGGACCAAGATACATGCTATCCAAGTATGATTCACGCTCAAGTTCTCTTACTAAGTTTTGAAAAGTCATAAATCATCCTTCCTAAATGCACCCATTAAATCTACATTGAGCTAATGTCAAATTGTGATGGAGCTAATGAGTTGCAAGAAAGGATTGTATAATCGAGGGAGGAAAATTTAGTAATGAAGGAAGATAATACCGAAATACAATGTGAAAATAAAAGGAAGAGAATCCTTGACTAAAAGTAGAAGAATGAGAAGTGAATTCATCAAATTAAGGTACAACAAAATAATGTACACAAGATGAGTATGATGGTTCAAAAATTGGTGATTTATACATATGTCTTTCCATTTTAGATGATGTTTTTTTCTAAGTAGTTCTACACTTTAGAAATTAGAAGACTTCTTACTATTAGTATTTTGAACATTTAAGTATCAAGATAATTGTTGTCATAATTGGTATTGTAATACGTTGTTCGAATGATTTATTGTCCATACTTCCTTTGTTCAAAATTAAATGTCTCTATTTTTATTTTGAATATTTTACAAAATAAATGTTTCATTTTTCAAAAAATTACTTAAAATTTTGTTAAAGATTGATATTATTAAATTTGAAATGAACTAAATTAAAAATAAATCATTCAATTTTGAATGAAAAGAGATTTTCGAATCCCAGCTTCTAACGTCCCAAGTATTCTAATTTGCCGGTGATATAATACTAATAAAAAAACCTTATACCCATCTCTTAATTGTTATTCACATTTATCTTTTATGAACTAAATCTTAAAAGATAAACAAAATCTACAAAATTATACCTATGCTAGATTTTTTTAATCACCTGAAAAAAGGGTTGATTAGCAACTGCACAAACTAACTCACTTGGATTGCACTCCCTCCATCTGAAATTAAAAGTTTCATTTTCCATTTTGAACCGTCTAAAAATGAATATCCTATTTTCTAAATTAAATAAAATTTTACTAAGAAAATTAACATTGCAACTCAAAAATGAACTAAATTAAACTTTTTTTAAAAAATGTATATCAGTCAAAATGAGATATTCAATTCCAGACGTAGAAAGTAACTTATAACCGAACAATAGTAAATAATTAAATTTAATGTTAGATTAAAATTTTTTCCCCAATGAAAAGGAAAAAAAAAAAAGCTTTAACTGATTAACTCATTACATTTGCCGAAATGCCAGAAAGCATTTGACCTTCTTGTGTGCTTGTACAAAAAAACTAAGACTAGATTATTTACACATCCAGCAGTTGAAGTTATTAGTACAGCAGAGTAAGGAACTCATCAGAATGTTGTTGGCAATCCATTAAGATTGATAATTTGTAGGAAAATGTCCTTTGTTGGGATCCGAAAGAACTGTAGCCAATGGAGAAGGGAGATTCCTCAACAACCAACTCAGACCTTTCCTTGAATGGCTGGTTAAAGACTGGGCAGCGCCATCGATTTCTTCCTCGTATTGCTCGTAGATGTAGAATACAGTAAATGCAAGGACAATTGCTGTAGTATAGGGTTTAATCATATGAAATAACTTCAAGATCATCATAATTAAGAATCAGTATTTAAGGGTAGGGATCATACCAACTCCAATTGCCACGGTCAGGGAATGAGAAACGATAACTTTAAGAATGTACAATAATGCTACTATCTGCAAATCCAACTCATTTGTGAAGGCATATCAGAAAACTTGTTAGACGTGAGACATTTCTAACATCATCTTTGAAGAATGCTAAAATAGACTGGAAAATTTTGCAAAAAGTTTTTTCACAAGTTTACCCTGTTTACGTGAATCAGATAATATATAGGGAAATTAAAAATTTGACAACCGGAGAAGCTCTCAAGTCGCATGAAAGTAGTTTGCTTCAGTGCAACAGTATTGAAAAAGGTAAGGATGAATCGATTTGAATCAGCAAATAAATCGAAAAATTAAATGTAAAGATTTAACATGAAAAGCTGTTACCTCAAGGAAAGTAGACCAATCTTCTCCCAGAGCCAGGGATTCTAACAGGTGGCATCCCTTATTCCATGTGTATGCAATAAGTGAAAGAGACTCTCTTACCACCACATATGAGATCTCAAAACAAGATAATGGAATTCTTGGAATTGTAATGATGGATCTGTTACAACAATCAGTTGAAATGACCTCTTATACAATATCCCTAATGTACAGAATCAATTCTCTCGAAACACAAAGTCTCTAAGTAAATATAGAATTGCAATGCAACAAAATCCATCTTGTGAAAACTACTGTTAGTGTAAGAACTCAGCCGTATTAATAACCAATAAATCAACCATACCACAACTAACCATATTAATGATAAGGATTCTATTGAAACTTCCATATGGACAAATTCAATCCTTCACAGCTAGATTGAGTCAAAAGTAGACATTCATTTTTGGGTAGAAAGATAAAAAACCTAGAAAATCTATCAAATAGACAATAACAGAAGAGTAACATGATTATTCATTCTAAACTGTATTCTACTGTTAATAGTTAAATAAGGTAAAAAGTTGCAGAATTGTAAAAAATATAGTAAGTGGCAAAGATGAGCATATTTCAAACAGTCAACTCTTTTGAGGAAGCATAATTTGGTTCACTGTTATACTTACAGTGACGTTTGAAGAAAGCAGTATCCTGATAGCAAAATAGTAATCAGTAGCATAAGCTTAGCAGAAGACGAGACAAACGTTCTTCCACAGAGGAAAAACCAATAATAGAGTAGAACTGCCGAAAGAAAATAAATAAAGGTTTCCTTCTCATTTCTCCACAGCAAAATATCAGCAACTGCAATAACATACATATTGTCATTTCTAAGGTAAAAAAATGAAACAAGAGTGGAAGAATAAAAAAGAAACATAAAGGAATTGCAAACATGTGGGCATATTTAAGTAATGAAAATGATTGGAAAAAAAATGTTAAATCATGCCAAATGAAGTAAACATAATCCCATTTAACTTCAAAATTAAGGAAGAAATTCATCCTGGGGACATTGATCACTCCTAAGATGAGATAACTTTTGTTAAGCTAAGACAAAGATGGACCAGTTCAAAAGAGCCTTCAGAAATTCTCTTAAGTAAATAAAGCTCAAAAGTGATGAACAAAATCTTCTAAATAACAAAATTAAACCTTTTAGATGGAGAAGCATAATGTTGCTAGAACAATAAGGGAATAAGTTAACATGATTTAAATTAGACAAAGAATACTGCGAAGATTTTGTCAAGTAGAAACATAAAGCACACCTTTCCCATTTCCTAGAAACTTATCTGCTTTTGATTTATCACTAAAGTCTCCATATCTTGGTGAAATGGAGTCTTTGGGTAAATGAGAGAACGATTGAACAGTCCTTGTGATGCCTTCCTGTAATATCCAGAGGTGAGGCAAGGAACCATATTATACAAAAAAGTGACTAAATATCATGACCCAGGTATCAAAACATGACTGGAAGTTCGAGACTAAAAAACTACTGAAACAAACTTTGGTATCATTTCATTGTGCCAAATCATGATGCATGTGAAGATTTGATTTCTGTTTGATGTGTAGACAACAAGCACCATAAACAAGAGGTCAACAAAATGAAAAGTTAAAATAATAATAGCCATTTGGAGGTCTATTAACGAGAGGTCAATGAGCACTATTAGACTTTTGGATAATCACCAGGGTGAAAAATAATTTTTAGAGGATTTCTTATAATAGGATTCAACTATTTTTCTGGGTAAACTCGAGTCAAAGAAAGGTTAGATACACTACAAAACGTTGAATTTGAAGGCTAAGTGAGTGTTGACCAATATAACATCTACCACAGGTCGTATGGATCTATTTTAAGGTCTTCATACTTTATTTACATCATGATAGAATTCAGAAAATCTCAGGCACCTCTTAATGGGGCTTGCAACCACATTCCTACCCCCAATGACTCCCCTTTTATCTAAATAGGACTAATTATTGTCATCATAAAACAACACCAGTAATGTATTGGAAAAACTTCAGATTTAAATAAAACATTATATTGGTTCCTACACCCTCCATCAACTGAATATTGGCATTTCTACTTTAAAACATAAAAAATGAGTAATTAACATATTCTTCATCTAAGGTTCCACAATTACATCCTTCATTTAAGGTTTCATTACACCATCACATGGGTTCAACCACTAATAACAAGAATAATGTGGTAGCTCAATATAGGTAAAGACCCTCTTT
Organism: Parsonsia alboflavescens; assembly: GCA_028571225.1. Lineage (NCBI taxonomy): Eukaryota > Viridiplantae > Streptophyta > Magnoliopsida > Gentianales > Apocynaceae > Parsonsia > Parsonsia alboflavescens. The sequence goes on along the minus strand of JAOXNR010000001.1, from coordinate 13,675,866 downwards.
AAATTTTGAACGAGATAAAAAGAGGACATTCACTTCAAACTAAAGGAGTATTAAATTTTAATAGTGTCCTCCAAGCAAAAATATATAATTATGTTTTATTGGGAAAAATAAGCTTGTTCATGGGAATAATTTATTAACTTTTTTCAGGTCAACTTTGACTAACAGCCATAAGGTGCTAACTTACACTCAGCATACACTTCAAGGTAGTTAAGTGCAGTTAACCTCTTAAAAGTTTTGAACCCAAATTGGGGGAATTTTATCTGTTTCTACTGGCAGACAATTTGAAAAGTTTGAATACTTTCACGGTAAATCAAAGTAGTCGTTTTCCCTAGCCTCTGGGTAACAGATCAATAAACCTTGTCAACAACTTTTGGGGCGCTCATATCCTAAATTCAGTTCTTACTTCTTAGAATACTGTTATGTCACAAAGGTCAGTGCATCTGCAGCAAATTGACAAGTATTTGAGATGAGAAAGCACATAAATTCATGCTAGTCAAGCTCATGGAACTCGAGAGATGTCTCTAGGAGGGCAGTCTCCTAATTTTCAAAATATTGCCCCAAACTGAATCATTCATTAAATGATGACTTCAGTGAAGAATTAAATAATTCCCAAGAAGTCGAAGGGCTTCTTGCTCAATTAATACTACATGTTACTCCTATGCATTTCTTTGTTTGTAAGATCAACGAAGCTCATCCTTACCTCTTCTCTAAACCTCCATCTAATTCTATGTAAATATTTGGGACAGCCTATAATAAGCCAAAGCTTCTATGTCCAATCCATTGAACTCTGGGCAAGTTTCAACACTAACTAAACTTCAGCTACAAAAAGGTATTTTGATCTTTAAAAGAAAAAATTCTAGTTTAATTTTTCTATTGCACTTTGGAAATCGCAGCATCAAGTTAACCAAAACAGGATACGTTTTATTTGGATGTAAGCTACCTGTATGCAGATAAAGGTACTTTCCATGTCTTCCACCGAATTGCTAATAACTTGATCATTTTGGTGCTACAAAAAAAAATCCAATTCATCTTCTCTTGCCAAAATGGTTACAAGGCCCCTACAACTACATCCTCATCCAATTCATCACATGTTTTTGTTTCTAGTTTTACTGTCTGCATGTAGGAGTAGGGACTGACTTCATACAGAATGCCCATACAGAAAGAAAACCAGTACCAAAAACCACAGATGATCCTGAACCTAATCCTCTCTTCAGAGCAGCCCCTACAGTATTTCTCTTGAAAATTATCAAACAGATGTATACATTTCTACTGATGATCTATGGCTAGTGAAAAGGAAAGATGTGCTGATTAAATTATGTGCATTGATTAGGTTGAGGTTTAAAAATTAATATATTGTGAAGGGGAAAATTTGTCAAAGATAGTTGATCTTTTGAAAATTATAAAAATAGAGAGATCAAGAAGCTAACAGGAATGTATTTTGTTTCTTTAAAGGCATTGAAGATACTACCAGCCAACTTAAAAGGCAAATAATCTAAAGCTTTCCATAAATGCCAAATTTGAAGAGCTATATACAAGAGGGTAGGGGAAAGTTCACACTCAAGTGGTCTTAACCGCACAAGAATATCTGATTCAACTACATGAACAAAAGAGAAAGCAAGAAGAGAAAACTACAATCCAAACAAAGAAAAAAAACCTTGAAAGTTGCTATAGAAGAATGAAAAGATATGGTAATGGAAATCTAAGGAGCAGACAAAGAGCTTTGACAGAAAACATCAGATGATGACAGGACACTGACCTCCAGAGAAACAATGGGTGAGTATCCAATATGTTCCCGAGCAGCAGAACAGTCAAATGTTCTAGTGCGTGAACTTAATTCAAAAATGTAATTAACTGAAGTAAAGTCAATCTTCAGCTGCATTGCTTTTAGTAGTGATATAATATATTTGACCACTACAGCAGGAAGCTTAATCATGGGCCTGGAATCGAACAAGAAACACCAATGTCAGTGGAAACACAACATATTTCATCATAGTATTAAAGGAAAACACATATCATCCTCAGCCTGCATTTAGGAAGAAAATGACAATGACTAAGGGAGAAAGTGACACAACCACACAGATTAAGTAGGCACTGGAATTAAGTTGGTCGCATACATCTAATCAAGGTTGATGAAATGCCCAGTTGAAGTAAACTCTAGTACATTGATTTTCTAAATTCATAACCGCCGGAGAAAAACAAACAAACAGAGAAAGCAAAAACAATTTTCCCCAAAGAGCTTTCGATGTGTAGAATTCAATTAAGGACCTAGATCTTTCCTTTTAAAGCATCACCTGAACCAAATGAGTAAACATACTAATAACTTGTATTTACAACCATCACAAAACATTTTAGAGGAAGAAAAATAGTTTATCAAAAAAACCAGTGACAATATTAAAACATCATTAGAAAGGGAAAAGTTACAGGCAAAGCTGGAGAAACAAAAAATCTGATTTTACAATGTTGTTTTCATAACCCATGTCAAATCGTATCAAAATTGCCTGTATCCAGATTCCTTTAGGAGAGAATTTAATGGGCACAATATTTACGATGAATATCCTATACATATCTAAATTAGATCATCTGTGTACTAGCAACATATAAGATAATCAAATGCAAAGTCCTACACATAGGGAATTTCATATGTGCCATGTCAATATAGCCATTAAAATCAAATGCTAATATAATGGTGCATATGAATTTATTCTGCAAGGCAAACTCATCGTACCTCTGATAACCCAAACCATCCAGAATGAGAGATACAAATTCCCAAAACTTCATAGGCTCAACATTAGTGATGAGAAACACCTGCAAAACATTCACTTATGCTCTCTCTTTCTAAACAACCATAATTTTGATTGGACAAAAATGTTTTATGAGAGAAACACAGAAACTGAGATTACCTTTCCAGATACAAAAACCATACGAGAACTCAATGCCTCTTCAGCACATATATTAGCATGGGCGACATTTTCCACATAGGTGAAGTCAGACATGTTGTCACCAGCAGTTCCTATAATGAACTGAAATGAGAAATTGTATTACTTATTCTAAGAGAATAAAACACAATAGGTCAATATGGTAAAAGATGTTTAATATTTAGAAATACTTCAAGTAGATATTAGAAAGAAAAACAAACCCCACCATTAGGAAGGTCATGTAAATAACTAATTCACGAAAGTTTTTTCTTAGTAAAATTTTTTGAACTTATAACGTTTGTCTCTCTGTTTTCCTCAGTTTCTTACCTTTTTACATACAAGTTTCATCAATTTGCAAGGACATCCGTCTGTATTGAAGGTGTAACTGTGTCTTGTACCAGGGTAGGAAGAGAAATTTTGAGCAAACAATAGAATATGAAGATGATTTTGCTGAAGGTTTCTTCTATTCATCAATTAGACACTTTGAACAGATTTAGACGATGAGATATGATAAAACTACAAATGCAATCCATGCAACAAGTCTATCAGATTTTAAGGAAACTCTTCAATGACAATTATAAGAAAGAATTTTTTAAAAAAAATGGTTCCAAACCTTAGACCAGCCAGTCTTTGCCATATGCACCAATAAGGGCACAAAGTACTTATCCCCAGGACCAAACACATTGCTATGTCGGATCACACAGGTTAAGAGGCCATCAATGTCGTTAGCAAATAAGACCAGAGCTTCTGCTTGAGCCTTGAGATCAGTCAATACACTGCCAAACTGTATAATGCACACACCAAAGTAATAGGGATTATGAATAATAAGAATAGCTAAAAACTAAGCATGTATGTCAGTAAAATATCATTTTTAATATATTTAGAACCTCTGATGAAAAGTACTTACTTTGCCAACATAGGGCAAGGACTCATCTCCATTGTGTATATGACGAGCATTTTCATAGACTACATCAGAAGGACTATTGTATATCAGTTGTTTCACTTTGCCCTCTCTACAAACATCAATTACATTCTTCACACCTGTGAGTAAAGGAACATACTGAATTCACAGCCATTCAGGGGCATAGAGAGTTCAACAAAATCTAGCATCAACAGATGCCACAGGGCAATTTAACAGGTCTACCTCGAACAATGATTTCATAGTAAAAATATAAATCATGTCCATGCCAATCCACTGTATCTGTGTAGAATACAGCCACTGCACCTTCAAAAGCTGCAAAGCAATTTAAAGTTCAGAAAATTTATCCACAAAATGCAGTTGTCAGAGTATTCTGCTCCAATGAAGAAGATATTGCAGGTAGCAAATCAGGGCCGAGAGAAAGTTGATAAACACAAAGACAAAACTCGGCATGACATAGACAGCTTACTTGATAAAATATAACTTTACAAATTACATAATATTATAAAAAAAAAAACATATATATAGGAATGAATAGTTAACCAATAGAAAGCTTCTCCAGAATTACTAATTTATAAATGACATTTTATAGTTAATAAAAGAGGAGCAGACAGAGCAAATTCTATATAGAGAGAGAACCCAAGCCACAAGAGAGGGATGATATCATAATACAGGGCATGAGATTCGGCAAATATTAACTATAAACTCTTAATTTATTCAACTTACTTAAATTGTTAACTGAAACAGAACTAACTCAAGCACAAGATCTGTAAATGGAAGAGGGAGGAAAGAGGGTAAGGGCACATGCATGAATGAGGTAAAAAAAACTTAATGCCAACAACAGTAACATTCCTTGTCCAGAAGGCACAAAAAGTAGTTCATGACATCCATGAGAACTTGAATCCAAGAACATGCTACTTATGCTAATCTAGAAAGGAACTGCATTTATTCGGGTATATATATATTGGTTAAGACACATCAATTTGGAAAAGGAATCTAAGTATTTGTTTCAGGAAAGTTAATCATAAGTGCAGGAAAGTTAATCATGCCAAGGTTTCAGGCAGAATGGAAATACAATTATCAAAATACCATATGTCAAGAAATTTTTCAGAAACTCTGACCCAATAATTTTGAACCCTTATAGGCACATTGATCATGCATATCTGGATCCCTTCCTATATATTCTCAGATCATTCTGGAATGTTCAAAACAGCATACATCCAATAATATTGTTATGTCAAGTGTCATAATACATATATATTGCATAGATCCTCCCAGTCAGATTTATATGTACACAATAAATAGGTTCTGAAGAAACATTCAACCAATAAATAAATGTACAGGCTAGTGAGCAGGTCATATCAGAAGATTCCATTTTTTGTCTTCATATTCATCAAAACCTAAAGAATAGCAATGGTTCATTGGGAAACAAAGAATATATCCACTAAGGACCAAGCTTTGATCCCATGGGCATACATAGAACTCTTGAAAAGGCTCAACACATGCATTACAGTTTCATGGGGTTTCCTGTATTTCTACAAATAAAAAAATACAACTCTTGGACACAGTGGGAATAGTAAACTACCAAACACGCCCAAAAAATCACATCATGTGCAATATCTTTGATTGCTCGACCCCAAAGAGTGATATGTAAGATGAGACAGATATAGTTTTTTAATGAAAAACTGTAACTTTACTCCCCCTTTACAATCTACCAAAATGTATATTACAAGGCCAAGATTATATAAAGCACAAGATTTCAACACGTACATCCATTTGGACTTTTCAGTATGTTACCATACGTTCAAATATAACCATAAACAATATTTCTTTCCTTTTTCCTTTTCTTTTCCTTACTCTTTTTTGAGTAATTCCCAATGGCCTCATCACCAAATGATTCGGAAGTTTTCATTTCTGAACCTATCTATCTTGAATTTGTGACGAACAAATTATACTAATACAGTTGTACAGAGCAAGAAAAAAAAACGAAAAAGAAAGAAAAACTTCAGAACTTAGAGTAAACTCTTTCTCTCAAATTTTCTCACATGAAAATAGGATAAAAAAACCGATCACAATATTCACGTTTGCATGTATATATTCCTCTATGTTGCCCTATATGTTCGTGTGTATATAGAGATATAGTAGTAGTTTATTCGTAGAATGTACTGATGAAATAATCCCACACCAAAAATGACACTGGAAAAAAAGTAACAATTTTCTGAACATTTCTTATAACAATGTTCTTTCCTTCAGTGTACATAACACTCCAATACGAATCCTAATGTGTCTCCATGTTTCCACGTTTCCAACAAGACGTGCATTGGTATGGTTGCGCATCACGTTCGTAAGGCAGTAAAACCGATAAAGAATGCAAATGTGGGTATCAAATATGCAGAAATGTAATTAGGAAAAAAAGAAAAAAGAAAAAAGAGACTTTTTACACCGATATCGAGAATCCACAAATGATATTCTTTATCACAAAGGTATTACCTTTAATGATTTGATCTCTATTCCGAACGTCGACCTGAAAATACGAAGCGCGACCTGAGGCAATAGCTCGGGAGAGGAGAGAGTCGGAGACGGAAGAGTCGTCGAGTTCGATCGACTTAGTCGAATCAGCGACTCGGACAATCCAATTGCCGAGTTTCAATAGCCTTTCAACCAGAGATCTTCCAATGAGGCCTCGACCACCCAAAACAACACAGGTTTTGGAGTCACCATTGCTGCCACGATCAGTGTCCATCGGCATTATAGTTTCCTTCTGCATTTTCCAGAGATAATGAACAGAGAAGAAAGGGAAATTAGAAGAGGAAAAAGGAGCGGAGAAAAGGGAAAATGGATTTTAGAGAGAGAAAGTTGAAGTTGTTTGGGCTGGCGGGGAAAAGAAGAAAAGAGGTTTGGGGCTTTTAGGTTGGACAACGTGCGGGTGGGACCTAAGAATTTAGGGAGTTTGGTCAACCGTTCTGATCGATTGTCCTTGTTCACTGCCACAAAAGTTACAAAACACCTCCTCCGTCTCAAAAAAATTAATAATGCAAAAATTAAAATTAAATGAATTTTTTTATTAAAATGGATAAGATATTATTCAAAATTAAATATAAGATATTTATTTCTGAATAGTATTTCAAAAAAAAATTAATTGTTAATACTTCCTTTGTTCGAAGTTGAATGTCTACATTTCTATTTTGAATTGTTCTCAAATTAATGTCTTATTTTCTAAATTAGTTAAAACTTTCTTAAAAAATTGATATTGTTAAATATAAAATACACTAAGTCAACTAATTTTCTTAAAATTTATGTAAATAAAAATATGATATTTAATTCCGAACAAAGGAAGTATTTAATATAAAAAAAATTACATCATTCGGTGTAATTGTAAGCCTTTTATTGTCATTTTGTTCCCTTTCATCGTTCTATCCCTCCATCATCTCACCCCCACCTTCACTACAACGCAACCCCAACCTCAACCAAAGAGGAAAAAAAGTGGTGTAAGTGTACACTGGCTTAGTAAACAGTGTCATTCCTATCTCAATTGAAAAATAATTATTTATATAAAAAACATTTTAACATGCATTCACTCAATCACAAGTATAATCTTTTCAATAAAATAATCAAGACTATTTACAAAATAATCATTATAGCTTTAAAAAAACAAAAGAAAGAAATACTTTTCATTTGCATGTATAAATATATATAATTTGCTTACATACATGCTTGGATACCTGCATATATATAGACTCAAATTCTTCAATGCAAGAACTAGTATTGGATATCCAGCCCAACTTTTTCCCTGTTAGGTGGGTCATAAACTATACATGCATGATCAGTCTACTCACTAGCAGATAGGTTGATTCGAGAACTAACCTTTTCTGGTATCCATAGAATTATAAGAGCCATACATACATGTCATGCATCCATACATTACACCATCCATGCAAACAAATACATATTATCCAAAATAATACATTTCATAATAATATGAAATCATTTATAAGAAAATGTATAAAGAATGGAGTTTCAGAAAAAATAAAAAAGGATACCCCTTACCACAAACTTTGAGTCCAAGAATACTCAAAACCTAAACAATCAAAATTCCATCTTAAAAAGATATTTAATCCAAATTCTATAAATCACCCAAAATCTTACTTCAAACTCTACCCATCTAAGAAATTATAAAATCAAACTAATATTGAAAAATAATTACTTAATAAATATATTTTCAAAAAATTCGTTATATATAATTTTGTATTAAAATAATTGAAAACATATAATCTAAATAATTAAAATATAAAATATAAATATAATATAATAATAATAAATTGCAATAGTAAAAAGAAAACGAAGTCACAATTTTCGACAAACCAAATAGAAATCAAACTTTTAATAATAATAATAATAATAAGTGAATGGATAAGATGTGGGCCGTCACACACTCTGTCTATGTGTGTGCGTCACTTGAAAACGAAGTCCCTTTTTCTAAAAAAGAAAAATTCGACAAGTCTCAGAGACGAGCAGGCGAGGCCAACTACTGAAACCATGAGTACCATTTTCAGATCTATCTTGCCCACGTCACTGCCGCCCAGATCCAGTAGCTTCCCTCTTCTTCTGCCTCCCTTTCTCTTTCTCTCCTTTCCCGGGACCACTCTCCTTCCCCCTGCTTGTTTTCACTGCCTTTTCTTCCCTTCAACTTTTCTCCGTTTACCAATCCATTTATCCAATCTTCCCAAACACAGATTTGGGAGTTCCAGGTTGGAACTATCCAAAACCCAGTCTCACCGCAGCCACCCTATGTTCAAATTTAACGTTTTCTACCACTTACTACTCGCATAGCAACCCATCACTCTGTCATCCTCTTTTTCCCCTTTTCTTTTCCCAAGTATTGTGTTTGAACAAGAAGGTGGCCAGCAAAGCCCAATCTCACCACAGTCTCCCTATGTTCAGATCTATCTATCACCTACTACTCCCATCACAACCCATCAGCAACAATAACAACGAGCAAGAGCAGCACCGTTCGCTGCGACCTATTTGGACTTGCTCTGCTCGGCAATGGCCATTGCCATTTTTTTTTTCCCTTTTGTTTTGAAACGACGTTGTTCGAGTCGTTGGTGCACATGTGCGCATCGCATATAATAGAAAAATTCATAATAATAATAATAAAAGAAGAATGAAAAATGTCACAACATAACAATATCGATCAAATAGTGAAATTGAAAAGAAAAAGCGCCCAACAATGCTCCTGCCAAAACAATATCTTTTCCCTTTTTTTTAAATAAGAAAATTCATAAAGAAAACTGAATCTTCAATCTAGACAAATTAAATCTATTCAAAAAATTGGTTTTAACCTATAATTTTAAAAAAAAGGCATTGAATCTTAAACCCAATTTACTTGATCATAATCTTATAAATCTAAACTTATTCTAAAAATAAAACGATAAAAGATTGAACCCAAATCCTATATGATAGGGAAATAATCCAAATTTATTAAGAATTCCTTAAAAATCTCTAAAATATCATCAAGATTCCCAAATAAATCCACATATAATAATTAGACCCTAAATTTTATGGGTATTGTATTGTCCTTATGAAAGTTTGTGTGGCATCCATGTGGAGAGATCCCATCAGGACTTAATACAAAAAAAGGAACGAAAGGGGTGTTTTTTTTTTTTATAGGTTTTAGTAATTGAAGAACGAAAACCAAAATGTTGAAAGTTGGAGGGTAAAGATCAAATTTTGAAAAAGTTTAGGGATATCTGACCCTTTTACCCTTTATTAAATAAATTACCAAGAATGACTTCTAATAAGAAACATGAAGAGTGAGATCAAATGAAATATAATTAGAGAAAAAGAGAATATATTTATTATAAGAATGGAAATTTACTATATATATACACGTATTATTTCACGTCACTTCCATTTCTCTTGTTATCTCTTATAACATGTTTTTTTTTATTATTATTTTAATATTGATGATTCTAAAATAATAAACATTTAGACGAAAGAAAGAGGTGAATAAAAAAAGTGATTGGAGAAAGCTTCTTCCTCTTTCATGTTCGCTACTTCTCTATTTTCTAATATAGGGATGTCAATGGGGTGTATTCAGGATGATAATAGCTAAATCCATAATCTAAACCTGAAAATAAGTTAAAATCAGAATCTCAACCCCAACCCCTCTAAGAACAAACCCTAACCCTGGTAACCTTTTAGGTTGACGAGTTAATTAGATTAACCCTCTATAATCTTAAAAAATATATATATATCTTAAAAATTATCAATTTTAATTTACTTATAATAAGTTTAATATTTAGAAAATCAATCACTTAGCATTTAAAAAAAAAAAGAAAAAGCTTTGACTCACAATTAATATTGGGAGGACTAGAGAAGTATTACTTACGTTTGAAAATCGAGGTTTATAGAAGGGAAGATTACTAAATTAGAGAATGAATGAACATATATTGAAATAAATGGACATTATATTATGTAATGTATAATATTAAATTAGTAATATGTTACAAAGAAAATTTAAAACATAAAAAAAATAAAAGGGTTATAGGGGTTAGATTCATGAGTTAAGGTTGAAAACTATACAATCCATAACCCTGTCAGGTTCTAATTTCATAAATCTTAACCCCTACCCTCAACCCTTTTAATCAATCCTAACCCCACCCTTTAGGGGTGGATTGACCTCGAATTCAAGTTCAATCCTAATCTATTGACTTAACTATTCTGATCTTTCTCAATGTGCTCTATTTTTGTTAGTTTTATTACACTTATTTCATAAATATGTTATCAGTATAATCACTAACCGTTTGTAGCCATTTTTTCTTGGTGAGTTTGGTAGGTTTTGTTATTAGTTTTTCATTTATTTTCTTGAGATAAAGTTTTGTTCATTTACTTATGGCTAATATTCCTTATGGCTAATCTTTAGTGAGTACAAGTTGACAATTTTTAAAATCAATTCTCAACGAAAATTATAGGGACACAATGTTACTGATTATGATTTGTTAGAGAAAACATTCTAAATTCTTTATGTCTCAAATGCACTACTATAGCAATAATATCGCGAAAAGGGTACTAAGAAATATTAAGAACTGATTTTTTGTATTCTTGTTTTTAAATAAAATAATGATCTTTTGTTGAAAAAATCACGAGACCCATCCAATTGGTATTGCTCCATTTCCCAAAGCGAATGAGATGACCATGTAATATAATTGACAAAACCAAGGTTTTGGTTGAAACAATTTTAATAACCGCATTAGTCATATAAAAGTGAAAATCCACTAGAAGTTGGAGAGTTATGATGAGAAAGATGGAGACAAAAATAAAAACAAATTAGAAAATAAATGTTATCGATGAGATATGAAAAGCCATCAGTATCATATTTGTACTACCCCATTCCACATCAAGAATATGTATAGTTATGATGGTTGCATTTGAATAGGCGGTTTTTAACTTTTAAAATCTGAAAATTTGTGAACTTTCATTTGGTTAAATCTATTTAGGGTTCAAGTGTAGAAATTTTGAAAAATAGAAGAAAAATTACCACTTTTCTGGTTCTATTTTATTTTTTTCCTTTCCGTTGACATTATTGCCCTCCACCTTCCTCCTCTCATGTTTTCATCTTTCTTAAGTTAGCAATTTCATAGAAAATCACTTTAATTCCACCTCATCATAACTCAAAGAAAATCAATTTTATTAACAAGTCTATCATCATCACAACTCAAAGAAGAACACTACAATTTCTACTAAGATATCAAGATTGTATTATACAAGTTGAATTCATCGTGAAGATGGAAGAAGATTTCAACTTTTTAGAGACTTAACAAGATCTGGATCTCAAGATTTCGAAAATTAGAAAAGCGCAAATGAGAAAAAAATTCAAGGAAACTTAAACTAACATTATATAGATTTGAGATCTGAAAAAGAATAAGAAACATAAAAATGGTGTCAGCAACACCTCATGAGTGGTGCTAACCAATTTAGATCTACATATTTGAAAAAGAATGAGAAAAGGTTAGATAGTGGCAGTAGGTTAGTTAGTGATGTTGGCAGTGGGTTAGAAGGTGATGTTGGCCATGACAGCAACAATAACCCGGCTTTGTCTACTACGATGGCAGATGGAAGTCTAGATTCTTCTTAAATTCTTTTCTTCTGGCAGCCTGCATTGTGTAAAGTATTTGCAAATTCTAGGAAGGGAATTTAGGTAAATTTCTTTTTAAAAACTAAGAGATAGAAAACTAATCCAAATTTTTTTTAATTTATTTTATTTTTAAAAAACTTAACTTTTCTTTTTAAAAATCCAATCAAAACAATCTATTCAGTTGTTTGAAAATTAAATCCTTGTTCAAATAGACTTGATATGATTGATAAGAATGGGCTTAAATATCTATTATTAACTTGATATATTCATTTTGGTATAGCAAGGACGATTGCCAAGTAGTTGATCATGGATACTGTCATGCCAATTGTCGTGTTTTGAGCCTGAAGGTCCTTAACATGACAATTGGTATTTGAACCGTGGATACTATCAAGCTTATAATTATCACGTTTTGATTAAAAATCATTGTTAGGTAATAAATTTTCTTTTAATGTTTATATTAAATGAAATATTTATTGTTAACGTTTTATATTTTGGAATATATTTGATTAAAATATTTTCTCATTCATAATTTATTATTATTATTTTGTGATGAATATGAATATTTCAATAATTTCAAAATCGAATATTTATTCCTACAATAATTATTCTTTTTCATTCAAGTCCAAATCTTTTTTTAACCATTTTGGATCTTTTAACTTTTTTACAGGCAACCTTTTAGGTACTTTTCACAGGAAAAGTATATTTTTGATCATTTTTGCCAAAAAATTATTTTATTTTAAAATATCATGAGCATTTTTGGTATTTTACTATTCAACAACATTTTTTTAAGGAAAAATCCCCTATTTAATCCTACCCCCCCCCCCCCCCTTTTGTCACTAGAACTTCCATTAACTTTTTATTGGCGACCTTCTAGGTCCTTTTACTCGAAAAGTAATTATCATTTTTGTAGGAAAAATTATTTTATTTTAAAATATTGGGACCATTAATCATTTCTCATTTTACATTCATTTATAGACCTAGGTTCAAGATCCTCATTAATATCCTCAATGATTTTTGCTACTACATATGCAAAAATATCATCAACGTTTATCTCATTTCGATTCCACTTTTTTCTGGTTACAACCTAATTTATTGAGATCTCATTATTTTCAATTACTTGAATTTCTTCTAAATCATCAGTAATGTCTTTATACATTTCAAAAAACTTTAATTCCTCGTGGTGACCATCGTAAGTAGTTGCTTCTTTTTCTTTTACAAGGAACTTCATCCTTGGAATCAATTGGTTTACCATATTTCAAAAGTGCTTTAGACTCATTAGTAGTGGTCTTTTGTCCTTCAGGGACATTAATTTTAGCAGGAGCATTTATAACCAATACATAAGATTTAGTAACTTGTTTTGGGTCAGTAAATGCATCTGACAATTGATTTGCTAAATTTTGTAAACGAATTATCTTTTGAAGTTCTAATTCACATTATTTCGTGCAAGGATCAAAATAATTTAATCATATTTCATTCCAATTGATTTTTTAATCCGGTTTTATTTTTTCTTGTCCTAATGTAAGAAAAACAAATTTATCAAAATGACAATCACCAAATTGAGATGTAAATAAATTTCAAGTCAATGGTTCAAGATATTTAATTATTAATGGAGATTCATATTCAACATATATACCCAACTTATTTAATTATTTAATTATTAATGCATTGTGGTGGATTATAACTTTTCGATATTTATTAAGTTTGGCATCAAGTGAAAAACTTAAAATGCGTCTCATGGATGTTGTTATAGCATATTTATATGGCTCACTTGATAATGACATTCATATGAAACATCCCGAAGGATTTAAATTGCCAGAAGGGCATGATCATGACTCTCGAAGTCTTTATTTGATAAAATTTTGTAGGTCTCTTTCTGGTTTGAAACAAGTTGAACACACGTGATACAATCATCTTATAAAAATCTATTAAAAGAAGGCTATCAAAATGATCTTGTATGCCCATGCATCTTTATAAAGAAGTCCACTTAGGGGTTCGTCATTATTGTTGTTTATGTTGATGATTTGAATCTCATCAAAATTCATGAAGAACTCCAAAAAGCTGTTGATTAATTGAAGGGAGAGTTTGAAATGAAAGATCTTAGAAAGACAAAATTTTGTGTTGGTTTGGAAATTGAGAATTTTGATTATAACATTTTTTCATCAGTCGGCTTAAAAGATTTTATACAGACAAAGCACGCCTGTGGTTGTAAGATCACTTGACGTGAATAAAGATCATTTTCACCCATGTGAAAATGTTGAAGAACTTCTTAGTAGAGAAGTACTATACCTTAGTGGTATTGGAGCATTAATATATCTTGCTAGTTATACACGTCCTAACATATTCGGGAATATTTTTTTTTAAGATTTGTAATCCATCATATTCGAAGAACATTTAGTTTGTAGTTGGATAAAGGTGCTCCTACTTGTTTATTTGAGAGTAATATTGCATGTATTGCTCAATTGAAAAAAGGATATATCAAAGGTGACAAAGCAAAACATATCTCACCAAAATTCTTTTTCAATCATGATCTTTAGAAGAATGATGAGATTAATGTTCAACAAATTCGTCCAAGTGACAATCTAGCAGATTTGTTTACAAAACCATTACCGATTTCAGCATTTGAAAAGTTACTCCACAAGATCGGAATGTGCCAACCAACATATCTCAAATAATGTACTTAAGAAGGGAAGTTATTATTTTACATTGTACTCTTTTTCCCTTAAATCAAGATTTTTCCCCGTGGATTTTTCTTAATAAGGATTTTAATGAGGCAGTCCATTATTTTGTTTTAAAAAATAAAAAATTTACTCTTTTTCCTTCACTAGGTTTGTATTCTGCAAGTTTTTCCTAATAAGGTTTTAATAAGATTTGTGCTTCTATTAAATCTCTAACGATCAGCTTTTTGTTAAAGAAAAAATAAATTCTTTATAAAAATTTATTTTTTGTAATGCATTTTATACTATTTTTCTGCTGTGTGTGGCATCGCACACGGTGACAGTATTTTTTTTCAAAAGCTATCGACAAAACGACGTCGATTTGGCCTTGATTCTAAAAAAAAAAAATTATATAAAAAAAATCCAAAACAACGTTATTTTGTTTGACAATTTTTGAAAAAAAATATCGTCACTGGCATGAATAAAAATTTCATGATCGACATTTTATAAATTAAACCCTAAAAAAATAAGCTAATCCCTAGGAATATTTGATGAATTTTTTTAAAATTTTTCCAAAGATAATTGACTGTTAAAACTTAACAAGGGTACAATATAGTTTGAACTCCTTTGCCCATTATAACATTTCTAATATAATATGAATGTTTAGCTACCCATTATTTTGTTTTATTTCACGTAACTCCCCTCTCTTCCGTGGATTGATAACTCTAAAACTTATAAATAGATATTTAAGTCAAAGAAGAAAAGTTCTTGTTTTCTTATTCTTTACTTTTACATTTTCTATTCTCCACATTTCATATTCTACTTTTTGTTAGATTTACCTTTTCCATAATGCTCCTACCAATTTTCTATTTCTACCGATATACCAGGTCCTTTATGCCTTTCTTTCTTGAAGCAGAAGGTAGGGGTAAAAAGTAATTAGAACAATTTAAGATTTTTTTTATTTGTTTTAACAAAAATAATAATCCTTAATCTAAAATTGAATATTTTATTTTAATTTGATAAAAAAAATCAAGAAATGCTTTTGATTTCTATATAAATTACTAATCTAACTTTTTTATATAAATTCTTAATTATAAAAATATTTATAATGAAATTTTATATTAAAAATCTACTTAAATTTTTAAAAACAACCTATTCAATTTCAAAAATCTAAAATAGAAATATGAAATATACAATTCCATGAGAAATGAGTAATATAAAACTGCTTATTTCTCTTTAATTTTTATGAACTTCTTTCCATATTTTTCTCTAAGAGTATTATTTAAAATTTTTAACATAATTTGACTGAACTTTTTATACTCTTTTCATCAAATATATGGATTATTTTGTAATTTTTTTATCTATATTGCAAAACGAGAAACATTTACATATATAAAAATATAAATGACTTTAAGGAATATAAAATTCCCAATAAAATAAGAGTATCATTGACGATTTGGATTTGCACAATTTCATCCAAAAGTGGTATTTCACCCATACATAAATTCCACGATTTCGATGCCTTATCTACTCTCACGGTTGTCAGAAAAGTACTTTCGCCATTTCAAAATTGATCACTTTTTTCTTCTTGTCTTTGGAAAAATTAAAATAATCAACTATTTTTCTTGATGGACAATATTATCCTTCATTATTATTTAATTTAGTTATTTATTATTATTTTAAAATAAATGAAAAAAATAATAATAAAGTAATTTATTTATACATTTTGCTTACCTTCATTTTAAAACAAATTATTTTATCTTGAACATTTAAAAGAGTTGTTACAATCCACATTCCACAACAGGAAAAACTTTACCATGATATTTACACAATCACTACAAATGACTTATAATTAGAAACAAAAGGTGTATTTTTAACTTGAAAGAAATGAATGGCCTTACTTAGTATTTCACTCTTTTTAATTTGGGTATATGTTGTTTACTAGAAGATGTGCTTCTTTTAAAATCTCACTTGAAAATGGTTCAAAGTTTCTTCCTTTTTCTTATCTTTTCCTCTTTTTTTTTGGTTTTACATCTATCCCTCTCCTATCCTACCTATGAGTCTATAATCCTTCCCACGGGAATTAATTGTAACACCTCACCTACCCTTATCATATCTCAAACTCAAAATCTCTTGATATCAAATGTTACTGTTTATCACTAATTTAAATTAATTCGTAAAAAGCTTTATCATGAATCGAGTCATTATAAACCTCATGATTCTAAATTATTCTCAACAATGTAAATTCTCGTAAGAATACTGTTTTTGTTATTATGACACTTTAACACCATATGGTCTGCCAAAGATCACTCCTTGTGTAACTTCTGCAAGAATCCAGAATTGAAATAGCATGATTTTTTTGAGATTTCCCATGTAATCTAATCTTACAACTTGTCCAATGTAAAGATCCAACTCCATAGGATGCTTTACATTCTTGAGAAGTGCTGGCCATAAACATGCGGCCATAAGATATCCATAAACTTTTTTTTTTTCCAATAATGTCTTCTCTCAACTTGTCGAATGTAAAGATCTTCAAACTTCTCCAAAGGATGCTTTATACTCCTTACACTCCTAATTATAACTATCTCATTTTTTATATATATATATATATATTATTCTTAATGTTCTTCTCTATAAAGATATTTTTGGAAACAAAAACCTTTATTCTTTTTTTTTATCCATCCCTTCCCTCAAGGATCAAGGGCGGCACCCCAAATACCCTCGATGTGTGTCGAACTCGAAACCTTTCGATTCTAAGTATTATTATATACTACTAAACTGATAAGGTTTGGCAGAGAAAAACCTTTACTTTAATATTAATACAATGATTACGAATGACTTATAATTAGAGATAGAAGGAGTATCTTTTAGTCAAAGTATTTTCTTGGCTTAGTTTCCAAAGATTTTCATAGAAGAAAAATATTAAATAAATTCTATTAAAAACTATTATTAAGTTTCCTACACAATCTTACCAAAAAAAAAAGAAAAGAATTAACTTAAAAATATCTCTATGATAAAAAAGATTAAGTTTCCAAAACTTTTTTTTTATTTATTCATCTAATTCAATTCCAGGAGATTTTATAAGAGAAATCTATATGTTCTTATGAAAATGTTTAAAAAAAATTTTTTTTTTTTAAAAAAAAGATGAGGATCAGATATGAGGTGTAAGGAGTAGCAGAGACCTTGCTTGTTAAATTGAGAATGTCCTCAAGCTCAAATCTAGAGAGATGACTTTGAACTGAATCATTATGTAGAAAAAAGGTTTTACAAGCCATTGTGCAATTGACAAACCTCGGTGGAGGGGTGCTGCACATGGGACTTTTACATCTAAAGATGCAATACTGTTAAGGTGCAAAAATAATGAGGTATGCCTGGCTAACCGGAAAAAAATTTGGTTGCAAAAAATTCCTTTTAAGGTACTATATATTTCCTTGGTTGGTGAGGCATGGGAGACTTAACACTAAATCTCTTTTGTTTTTCACGTCATATTATTGATAATGCTCGTTGTTACCATTGTTGTTGGTGTAGAGAGGAATCGATTCTTCATGCAATTCATGGCTTATGATAATACTCTTTCTCACCACCATTGTTGATGTAAAGAGGAATCTATTCTTCATGCAATTTATGATTGTTCTAATACAAGAGATATTTGACTCCATCTTTTATCTCCAACTTTTGAAACGAGAATTGTTTGATGAACGTCATGTCATGACATCCTAAGTTAACAAAAATCTTTTCAAGGAATGAGGTAATGCTCAATGGAATATCCCTTGAAGTTTTATATTTCGTGCGGCAAGTACATACATGTGGTTATGGAGGAATCATAGTTTGTTTAATGAGGATTTTGTATTACCTTCAATAGAATTCTGTACTCATTTTATCTTCGATAGGGCTTTTATATTGACACAGTCTGCCTCTTTGTAAGTTGTATTTCTTATTGTTTTGTTTAATACAATCTTGATCCCTTTCTCCCAAATAAAAAAAAAAGGACATCAAATGCAATTGTCTCTCCTAAATATATCTAAGCAATGATCATAAAGATGACAACTGGAATGACCTTTTCCACCTTCCCAGTACCTCTTTACCCTGCAATACAAACAGGAAGAGGAGAAGAATGCAGCAGTTAGTCCCCTAAATTGGCTTCAAACAAAAGACAAGATCAAGTTTCAGACCAAAGAAAAAAATCAAACTTGACCAGAACATCCAGAAGATAGATATGTTCTTGATGTCAAAAACATAGGAAATGCATGTAGCGTTTGGCCTAATTATAGTGGTACCCTTTCTAGAGTTTAGATGTAACACCTATGACTTCATAGCTCTAGCCATGAATGATAATATATTTGGGATTTAATTGTAATGAGAAAAACACAGACTTTTGATTTATACTCCAAAAGTATTCTGAGCCATCGTTGAGAAAAGCAAATCCTATGGAGTAACTGGTTCTTTTTTCATTTCCCAACTCATGATTTGAAAACCTTACCTTGCGGGGTGCAATGGCTAGTTCATTTTCATGAATAGATATTGCCTTGAACCCCATGGGGTGTAATACTTCTTCATAACTGCATATATAAATGCTACTAGTCATACACATATAGATGCCTATAAAAGAGAGCTGAATATCATAGTCCACTGTAGAATTTTTTTAAAAGAACAAAAAAAAAAGATTGACCAGAATAAAGAAAGAAATGTACTCTGGAACTGTCACTTTGTATGGAGGGCCTCCTTCATGATTGCTTGTCTGCATATAGAGATAAAAGTTCTGATGAAAAACTATATTTACCAAATAATCCTGCAGTTGGCAATTTATTCTTCGTGATCTGAAATTGAGATACTTGGATTAACATGCAAAAGGAAGGTTGTTTCAGAATCATAGCGTACAAATTCTTCAGCTAATATAATTAAAACATAATGTGAGGAAAAGTGTCGTAAGATCAGGCAAACCGGAAACATAAGAGTTATGAGCTCTCCATCTGGCTTCAGGAGATCACTCATTTTCATGGCCCATGCTGACCGCATATCTGGTTCAATGGCACAAAAGAACCTGCAAAATCCACTTATGCAGATGTGATTGACAACAATACTTCTTTTCATAGGATAACTAAATTCGAGGCCATGTCTTACTCACGTGTAGTCAAAAATGAGATCAAACAATTCTGTTGGGCACCATGTGAAGAAGTCTGTCTTTAAGAACGTAAAATAATCTGCAACTGATGAGGACGATGATAACTGCTTTCATGATCACATTTTCAAGCAAGCATGAGAATATCAGTAAAATTACTGCTTGAAAATTATACATTTTTTGCAGTCAAAAGAATGAGTCTCAGAATTTTGATTACCTTCTAGAAAATATTTCAATTTAAAATTCCAGTTCTTTTCCTATTATATTCTGTTTCCAAGATAACAATTACTCAAGTTTTTACCCTGAAAGTACATGAAATCATTCTTGAAATAATTTATTAAACAAAAAGATAAAAAATAGATAATCTTTGATACTTGGAAAAGTGGTGAAACCTCTTTAGCTTTCTTGATAGCAATTTCTGATATATCCAAGCCAACGACATATCGTTCAGGGCATGCGATTGTCACAACATCATAGCCCTGTTGCATGTGAAAACTTATGCTTAAGACATGCAAGGGATAGGGGAAGAGATGAGAATTAAGAAAACTATGCTTGTGCAGGAAAAACAACATAACATCCAACACTTATTCTAAGGAAATGAGAAATGAGATTCTGTCACTTCATCTTTATCTTTGCTAGATCTCTAAAGTCTAAAGTAGATAAAGGTCCAATATATCTATGCAAATGTTTGTGACCAGGCAGCAGGACATAACAAGATGCAATCCACTTTTTTTGTAAGGTTTCACATCATTGAGGTCCCAGTAAACAGGACAGCAAATTTTAGTGAATGAATCAAGAAATAAGGTAGAAGCTATCCAATTCCCAAATTAAAAAAAAAAAAAGGAAAAATACCACTGTGGCTGATCATAAGTGGAGCTAGAATATGTCAAAGGCAGGTGTTCATAGGAATCTAAT